>CM022391.1:184931341-185531341 GCA_011833715.1 Carcinoscorpius rotundicauda
AGAAACTAACCGTAAGTTTTGTTTAAATTATTTGTTGTGGCTACTTTTCATTGAGTGTTTTACTACTGAAGCATTTACTATTGGTAATATTTTATATAAACAAATACAAATATGGTGCTTATTAAACAATACGACTTTATGATAATATGAGGATAATTAGCGAGTCCGTTCACAGAAGGATGAAATTTACATGTTCATATGTTATATCAATAAGTGAGTATTTTAACAAACACTAGGAAGGAGTTATTCTTTAGAAGAAAACAACAAAGTGTTGTACCATCGATTCTGGATTAGGCTTTTGACACTTACGAAGTGGAAAGGTCGAATTTTTCCAGTTTTTTCATACTAACGCTTCAGTTTAATGATATATTAAAAACTTGCTAGATACACTTACGAAGGTCTCTGTTTCAAGAGTAAAGAAAATATTTTTTATATCCTGCTTTTCAAGTCCATATTTTATGTCGTGTTGTCGCTTAAAGAGACCATGATTTTTCTCATGACGCATGGCACACGCACATCTTACTGACGTCACATTAGTACAAAATGCAACGCTAAACGTCTCTTATGTGGAGTTACTTTAGTGCCCACTGACTGACTGACAGACAGAGCATTACAACCTAGTAGCGTGAGTGATTAAAATAATTGATCCATCTAGGCGGCCTTATGCCCTCTTTCGGGGAAATTACTAAACACAGGAATGAAAGAAAACTATAAACATTTGAGGCAATTGAAAATTAAAAATTGCAACGTTTTACGTTGCAATAAAAGTCACATTCTCATAAGCATATGGTGGATTGAAAACATCAAATATTACAAAGTGGCCGAACAAAGAGACTGGCTAAAAATAACATAAAAAGAAACCCAATCTAATACTTTACTTCTTTAAAGAAAATCCATTTATAAAGTGACGAAAACACTTTTGCAGATAATGAGGCGTCACGGGTTTGGTAAAATCTTTCTTTCTATGTTCTTAAAACTCGCAATATTGACCAATGGACACAGGGTAATTTTTTTTCTTTTCAAAAACAAGTGTCTTCTTTTTTAACCGATTACGTTTCTGTGTGTTTTTCATCCGCAGAATTTCAATGGTGTCGACAAGAATTGTTCTACTAATTATAGTATTTGTTATCGAATCATTCTCGTTTTCTTAATTAACGATAAGAAGGATAAGCCCGGGTGAGATACAAATGTAAATTTATTTTATCAGAGTGCGAGCGATCATCAGTTTAGAGTTTCATGTTTCTAATTTGGTAGTTGTTGGCTTCTGGGGTGAGTTGCCCCCAAAAGTGGAGAATGCGGTGTATTGAAAGACTTTTAAGAGAATTGTTTGTTTGTTACTGAATTTCGCGTAAAGCTGCACGAGGGCTATCTGCGCCAGCCGTTCCTAATTTAGAAGCTTAAGACCAGAGAAAAGGCAGCTATTCATCGCCACCAATCACCATCTAATGGGCTACTTGCTTTTTTCTAACGAATAGTAGGATTGACATTATAACGCTCCCACGGCTGAAAGGGAGAACATGTTTGGCGTGACGGGGATTTGAACCCGCGACCCCCGGAATATGAGAATCGACTGCCTTAACCACCCGGCCTTTCCGTGCCGTATAAGATCAGAAGAAAGGCAGCTAGTTACCACTACACACCGCCAACTCTTGTGTTACTGTTTCACCAATTAATAGTTGGATTGACCGTAACATTATAACGCACCCACGGCTGACAGTGCAAGCATGTTTGGTGCGACCTTCAGATTACGAATCGATTGCCCCTAACTACCTGGTTATGCAGGGCCGTTTAAGAAAAACGTGATAAATATCTGAATTGAAAGTATTGAATTTGAGGTTGTTGTTGTTTAACACTGAGTTGAATGAATTTCTTATTTTCTGGATCTTTTGTCTTTTGATAACAAATTCTGTGGAAAGTGCTACATTATCTTTCATTGTAATAGAACGAATACAAACATGATACAAGTTCGGCTATTTAACTTAAAACCGCCCCCTTCTCATGGCACTTACAATTCTAGAAATATGGTTTCAATACCTATGGTGGGCAAAGTACGGTTAGTCCATAGTGTAGCTTCGTGTTTGATTGCAAACAAACACATGAAATTAAAAACATCACTTATTAAATAGAGTATAAGTTATGAGTTATAAATGCTGCTATTTGTATGAAAAAATACATTCTAATTCCAGATATAAGTTATCTGATATAGTTTAGAACTCTGAACAAAAACAATTTTCTGAAACGATATTTTTACGAGGCCCGGCACGGCCACGTGGGTTAAGGCGTGCGACTCTTAATCTAAGGATCGCGGGTTCACATCCCCGTCGCACCAAACATGCTCGCCCTTTCAGCCGTGGGGGCGTTATAATGTGACGGGCAATCCTACTATTCGTTGGTAAAAGAGTAGCCCAAGAGTTGGCGGTGGGTGGTGATTTCTAGCTGCCTTCCCTCTAGTCTTACACTGCTAAATTAGGAACGGCTAGCACAGATAGCTCTCGAGTAGCTTTGTGCGAAATTCAAAAAAACAAACAAACAATACATTAACTAGATTAATTTGTTGTTACTGTGAAACTGGAAAGAGAGAATGTGAAAGGACCATTGAAATTTTCTTGTTGCAATTTTTTTATACCAGCATCAATAAAATTTTATGTTAAGCTTGAAGTTATATAAGTAAAATATCAAATTTTATATCGAGAAAAATAAACGTTTTGTAACGACAAGGTAAGATCAGCTATGCCTAGTTTTTGTAACAAGGTAAGATCAGCTATGCCTAGTTTTTGTAACGACAAGGTAAGATCAGCTATGCCTAGTTTCTTTCGTTTGACGTTCACGTGTAGATCAACAGATATGTCCTTTTATTTTGAAAGGAGTTATGTCCAGCACATGCTCACTTAACCACTTGTATAAACATACTGGTGGACGAATGATCAAAGATTCACAAATATAATTTTTGTTTTTGAATAACTCTGACCTGAGCTTAAATATTTAAATTTTTCTATTGTTACAATTTAAATATTTCAAGAACGTTCTCTTTGCTGTGTTCAAATAAGACGACATCTGAACTTAAGAGCATAAAAGAAACACATTTGAAATTCATATGTATATATACATATATACACATTTTTGCAACGTGTGATTGCTTTAAGATTAGAGGCTTAGAGTTATCCTGGGGGACCGTCTTACCCCACGCCAATTAAGGAAATGCAGGCCGTATGAGACTTGTATCAGTAAATATATGTATCACACCAAAAGTCACATGCACCATTGTGTCAGAAAATGCATAACTTATACACGGAAAAGGACCTTACGTTTTTCTGTAAAAACCTTAAAGTTCTATTTACATGCAGTTCCAAGACTAGTATTTATTTCACACACTAGCTACCATGAGTTCCAAGACTAGTATTGATTTCACACACGAGCTACCATGAGTTAAATGGGGGACGTTTTACTCAATCTTTGAAAGCCCATACCACCCAGCCTTATTATTAGTAAAACGGTCACTGTTTTTTAATTGGGCACAAAGCTACTCAATGGGCTGTCTGTCCTCTGTCAACCACGGGTATCGAAACCCGGTTTTTAGCGTTATAAGTCCGCAGACATACCGCTGAGCTACTGGGGGGGGGTAAAACGGTTACTAACCATCCTGTGAATATTTGTAAGTATATAAACATTTCCATGTATGATCTGTAAGTTTGAACTAATAGAAATTATATTTATAGTAAAAACAAGCTTTTAATCTTAATTGCATTTGCCGTATTTGGTTAAAACAGTCAAGGTGGTTGTCTCATGTATACCTTCTGATTCAAATCATAAAACGAAATCTTCACAATAAGTGCTTAAATTTTCCTACCTTCGACGAGTAATTATCCTTCAGCAGGTTTATAACCTTGCTCCAATTAATGCCATTTCATTTTCAGTATTCAAACCTACTAAACGCTCTGTACGCAGCACAACGTTATTTAAGGCATAACTAAAGTTAATATTAACATTGAACCATTAAAAGCTCGCTGTGGTTTAACGACTGTGTTTCTAATTATATACGTTTTTCCCCTTATAAAGGTACTGGAATTATATGCTCTTTGTTGGCTTGAAGTCTGCTAGATTTTATTGGGATTACGTCTAAATCGTTAACAGCAAGAGTTGCTGACTGGTGAAACAATCTATTCAAGTCTTCATAACCAAAAATGCAAGAAAGCCGTATCTAATTAGCTATATTAATTAGAGGTTGGTTTTGACGTTTGATATAATTGAAAGTTTACTACTAATTCCATTTTTAAGAGCTCATGCAGTAGCGCAAAGGATTATTCATCTCGTGAAAGTCACGTGACATGCGGAGATTTAAAAATAAATTGTTTGTTTTCGAATTTCGCACAAAGCTACTCGAGGGCTATCTGTGCTAGCCGTCCCTAATTTAGCAGTGTAGGACTAGAGGGAAGGCAGCTTGTCATCACCACCCACCGCCAACTCTTGGGCTACTCTTTTACCAACGAATAGTGGGATTGACCGTAACATTATACACCCCCACGGCTGGGAGGGCGAGCATGTTTAGCGCGACGCGGGCGCGAACCCGCGACCCTCGGATTACGAGCGCACGCCTTAACGCGCTCGGCCATGCCAGGCCTTAAAAATAAATCGTTTTGCAACTGAAGATTAATTATTTTTCTTTTTTTCCAAGATTATATAACCACCAAAGAAGGAGTAAATATTATTAAATGATATTTTTTCTTTAAATATGGATTTCTGGCAATTTGAGTCTCAAAATAGTCGTCAGTGTTAAGCCTAACATGTCTTCAACTCTAACATTCAACTTCGTTCTATTTTAGGCTTGCAGAATAACCTTTTATCTAGCAGTAAGCTGTTTCAAAACTTACTTTTACATATTTACATCTTGGCCGAAGTTATTACTAACACATTGAATACCCAGGTTATGAGTTACTGTATTCTAATTATTAAATACTTTATTTTTATTGTTTATTAATTCATAAGGCACACGTCAACAGTAAAGTTGTTATGATTTATTTAGCTCAATTGCTTGTGATCAGAGGTTCAAAAGAAACTTCATTAGGAGAGTTCAACTAATTTGTTTCTCCCATTTAAACAGCTCGGCATAGCCTAGTGGTCAAGGTGCTTGATTTGCAACTTGTAGATTTCGAGGTTCATATCCCTATCACACCAAACATGCTTGTTTTTTCAAACTTGGGGGCGTTATGACGTTACTATCAATCCCACTATTTGTTAGATAAGAGTAGTCCAAGAGTTGGCGGTGCGTGGCGAAGAGTAGCTGCCTTACCTCCAGTCTTACTATGCTAAATTATGAAAGCCTAACTCAGATAACCATCGTGTAGCTTTGAGTTACATTCAATACAGACCCGTACAATCAGATAACCATCGTGTAGCTTTGAGTTACATTCAATACAGACCAGTACAATCAAATTTGCTACTAATAAGTTGAGAAGAGTAGTTCTTACGTGTTTACCCTAAAAATTTGATTTTTCTTGTCTGGCGTTTTTTAAAAAACAACAACATAATTTCAGCGTATAAATCTTCATGCTTATTAGAATTATAAATATACTTCTTCTAGGAAACTGTTGACCAGCTTGGAAAACGAAAGTTAATAAAGTTTTGGTTCCTGGGTCATCCATCGTATTCGACGAAACAGGATTATGCACTGGCCTCCAACTGCAAGAAACAAAACCTAAACCAAACTTGTAAATTGTGACGCTTCGTCCGAATATCAAAAGTTTCCACAGATGCCACCCAGGAAAGGACTTCTTGCTCCACAAAACACCTTTTTGGATACAATCGCCACTCGTTTTGATGGAACTCGTAAGTCAAATTTTGTTGTTTTAAAACATTGTCTGATTATTTTCCTAGTTGTCCGTCACTGGTGTTTTGTTGATTGCTGTGAAAAGGCAATAATCGGAACTAAACTGTTCCGATAAACGTTTATTCTGCAGTCTTAGATACAAACTGTAGATCTACTGTAGTGTTAGATCCAAAGTGTAGGTCTTCTGTTGTGTTAGATCCAAAATGTAGGCCTACTGCAGTGTCAGATACAAACTGTAGGCCTACTGCAGTCTTAGATACAAACTGTAGGTCTACTGTAGTGTTACATCCAGACTGTTGGTCTACTGCATTGTTAGATCCAAACTCTTGTTCTACTGCAATGTTAGATCCAAACTGTAGGCCTCTTACAGTGTTAGATCCAAACTGCAGACCTTCTACAGTGTTAGATCCAAACTGTTGGTCTACTGTAGTGTTAGATCAAAACTGTAGGCCTTCTCTTCCATGGACGGCGCATTTCTCATGTTTCAAACAAAGTTTCAGTTTACTTGCTCCAATCCTTATTTAATCAAAACAAAATAATTGTTTGTTGTTGTTTTTCAATTTCGCACCAAGCTGCACGAGGGCTATCTCCACTAGACACTCCTAATTTAATACATTAACACCAGAGGGAATGCAGCTAGTCATCACCACTCACAGCTGACTTTTGGATTAACCTTTTATCAACAAATAATGGGATCGATCGCACGTTATAACCTCTCACGGCTGAAAGAGCGAGTAAGTTTGGTGTGGTGGTGATTCGAGCCCGCTGCCCTCTGATTACGAGTCGAGTACCCTAACCGTCTGGACATACGGGGTCTTATGATTTTTATGCTTAAATGCGAAGCTACGTGATGAATTATTTGTGCTCTGCTTACCAAGTTAACGTTGTAAGTCTGAAGGCTTACCACTCTGCTTACCACGGGTATCAGTTGTTAACGTTGTAAGTCTGAAGGCTTACCACTCTGCTATTTGGCACGGGTATCAGTTGTTAACGTTGTAAGTCTGAAGGCTTACCACTCTGCTTACCACGGGTATCAGTTGTTAACGTTGTAAGTCTGAAGGCATACCACTCTGCTATTTGAAGGGAGGGGGCAGAAAAGGAAACAGAGCATACAAACAAACACAAATACGTTGAATGTTTTATTTTATTCGATCTTTTTATGTTTCTGAACTGAAGTGTAAATGCATACTAATGAAAAATACATTTAAGAGTAACTATGTTTGTAGTTCCGACATTTAAGAGTAACTATGTTTGTCGTTCCGACATTTAAGAGTAACTATGTTTGTAGTTCCGACATTTAAGAGTAACTATGTTTGTCGTTCCGACATTTAAGAGTAACTATATTTGTAGTTCCGACATTTAAGAGTAACTATGTTTGTAGTTCCGACATTTAAGAGTAACTATGTTTGTAGTTCCGACATTTAAGAGTAACTATGTTTGTCGTTCCGACATTTAAGAGTAACTATATTTGTAGTTCCGACATTTAAGAGTAACTATGTTTGTAGTTCCGACATTTAAGAGTAACTATGTTTGTAGTTCCGACATTTAAGAGTAACTATGTTTGTCGTTCCGACATTTAAGAGTAACTATATTTGTAGTTCCGACATTTAAGAGTAACTATGTTTGTAGTTCCGACATTTAAGAGTAACTATGTTTGTAGTTCCGACATTTAAGAGTAACTTTGTTTGTAGTTCCGAACGTCCGAGGAGCTTCAGAAGAAGAAAAATACAAGTGAAACTGAGGCAAAATGACAAATAACTTATAAACTTAACCCTAAGTAATAAACTGACACGTTATAATGAATGTCGGAAGTCAATAAACAGAAGACTGAGGCTCGTAATAATTAAAATGAATCATCGGCTATATAAAACAATTTCGATGTTAATGTCAGAGATACATAAAACAGAGACGTACCATAAGCCCAATTCTCAGTAGATTCGTAATACAGTAAGTTCACATGACCAGACGAAAAACAAAACGAAAGAAAATAAGGGACAAAAAGCCAATAGACAATAAAAGACGGAGCTGAAACTGTCTTTGTGTTGTTGTTTGAAGGTAGTTGGTTTTTAACGAAAGAAATAGCGATTATAAAAGTCTGGGTTCAGGAAGGAGACACTTCTTTAGGCGATAAGTAAAATTTATTTCTTGAAGTTGATATGAATTCCAATCCCCAAAATGAAAATAAATCTTGAGAAAAAGTTTTTTTTTCTTTTAAAGAGTTGGTCCGGCATGGCCAAGTGTGTTAAGTCGTTCGACTCGTAATCCGAGGGTCGCGGGTTAAAATCCTGGGCGCACCAAACATGCTGGCCTTTTCAGCCGTGGGAACGTTATTATGTGACGATCAATCCCACTATTCGTTGGTAAAAGAGTATCCCAAGAGTTGGCGGTGGGTGGTGATGACTAGCTGCCTTCCCTCTAGTCCGATACTACTAAATTAGGAACGGCTAGCGCAGATTGCCCTCCAATTGTTTTGCGCGAAATTCAAAACAAAAATGGCTTTCTTTTAAAGAAAACGAAGTAAAATTTAACATAATGATTTCAAACCATGTGCTATATCTATATATTTATAGATTCCGTTATGGATCAATGGACAATAACAAGAAATAACAAAAGACGGTTTTCTCTTTCGGTGGGAATCTCACCATATACACACCTCAATTTTGGTTATATTTACTTTCGTCATTGTTACATAGTACTGATTTAATCGCCTACACACATTTGGTGTCAGTTACGTATATATATGTTTCTATATATTTCATGAAAGCTAAACAACGTTTATGGCAACTTCTAAGCTATATGTATGTATGTATACTTAACGTTTTCCAGTCTCTGGTCGTTTGCATCACACATTTATTGTTTTGTTTATTGAAGAAAAGTGGACGTTATGAGATGTTAAAGTAGCTACAACTTGTATAGTAAGACGATTTTCATGTCTGTGTAACACTCTGATAACAGGTGTTATGGTTTTCATGTCTGTGTAACACTCTGATAACAGGTGTTATGGTAAAAAGTTATTATGATACATGGATAACAGGTGTTGTGGTAAAAAAGTTATTATGATACATGGATAACAGGTGTTGTGGTAAAAAGTTATTATGATACATGGATAACAGGTGTTGTGGTAAAAAGTTATTATAGTATGTGGATAGCAGGTGTTGTGATAAAAGTTATTATGATGTATAGATAGCAAGTGTTGTGGTAGAATAGTTATTATGATATGTGGATAACAGGTGTTGTGATTAAAGTTATTATGATATATAGATAGCAAGTGTTGTTTTAAAAGAGTTATTATGATAGATGGATAGCAGGTGTTATGGTAAAAAGTTATTATGATACATGGATCGCAGGTGTTATGGTAAAAAGTTATTATAATATGTGGATAGCAGGTGTTGTGGTAAAAAGTTATTATGATATGTGGATAGCAGGTGTTGTGATTAAAGTTATTATGATATATAGATAGCAAGTGTTGTTTTAAAAGAGTTATTATGATACATGGATAGCAGGTGTTATGGTAAAAGTGTTATTATGATATATGAATAGCAGGTGTTGTGGTAAAAGGGTTTTTATGATGTACGGATAGCAGGTGTTGTGTAAAAAGGGGTATTATTATATGTGAATAGCAGATGTTGTGATAAAAGTTATTGTGTTATATCGATAGCAGGTGTTGTGATAAAAGTTATTGTGTTATATAGATAGCAGGTGTTCTGGTGAAAGAGGTATCACAATATATGGATAGCAGGTGTTGTGGTGAAAGATATATCATTATATATCTTTTTATGTTTTTGTTCTATTTTTAAAAATCCCGATTCCATAAACACTTTTTGATTCGGAAACTGTCTACAAAATATGATTAGTTACGAACATTAGAAAGGGAAAAGAAACAGAACGAGCCACGAGACACTAGAATTGTGATAAAACGTTCATATTTCTGAACCTTACTTCACGTGTTGGGGGGAACAGCACCCAACTCTTCACCTTCCCCGAGTGACAAAACTCATCTACGGCCCAGAATAATACATACTTGAGAATGGAATAAATCAAATACAAAAGTAACTTACACGGAAACAAGCTACAACGCATGTTTTAATTCAACAGAACAGCGTTATTTTCAACAGTAAAATAGGATAGTTAAACACAAGCATCACTTTACCCGTTATCAGTTTGAAAGTATTTTAACGTTAGCACCTCTCAGCCAAAGCGTAAAAGCTCGAGCCATTAAATCGTTACACGAGCACTATGACAATCAATATGTCTCGTTTCTCGTCGCTTGAATTCTGATCTGAACGAGTGACAGAAAAATAACAGCATTCAATATTGTAAAAACAACAGTGATAAGCGTTCTTGTGAAAATCTTCTAAAAAAACCGACTGACAAAGAACTGTAATGATTTATAAACATTCTTCGTCTGAGAACCAAACACTTTATTATTACTTAATAAGGCACGTGAAAAATTGAATCAGTTTCAAGAGTTCGTGAAAATTTGATAAAGATAAAAAAACATTGCGTTGACACAGTTGCTGCGAAAAGTAAACATTAGTTTGTTTTGGTTTAAGAAAATAACATCCTAATATTTGTTCATAAAAAATTAATAATTGGACCTGAACGTTTTAATAGAATTGTCACAAATTTATTTCAGTGTAATCCCAAATTGTTAAATAGAAATATATTTCTCTCCCTGTATATATATATATATATTGACTCGTACTCTATTGGTCGCAGACCAGAATTCTCGTCCTACGAAACATGCTTGTCATTTCAGCCATGGAAATGTTAGAAAGTTACGGTCAATTCTACTCTTTATTGGTAAAAGACTAGATCAGGTGGGTGATGACCAGCTGCTTTACCTCTAGTCTTTAACTACTAAATTGAGGACGGCTAGCGCAGTTAGCCCTAGTTTTGCGAGAAGTTCGAAAAAAAATTCGCTTATCCATGTGGGAATAGCTTTTACCCTTCTACGAAACGGTAAATGATTGTGACCGAAACTTTTGAGTACATAACATAATCGAGAATAGGGTAGGCTGTGTTTGGGATAAGATTTTTTTCTGCTTTATTTGTTATAAAACTTTATTATAAATATCTATAGAAACACATTAGCTACAAATAAATCAAAGGCAACCGAATAGTCACGGAACATATAAACATATACAAAAACACAACAGAATATAAAAAAAATACTTTAAGAAACGAGGCTTGGAACACAGCTTTACTTTTTGTATGTCCATATTTAGCTAATTTCAAATATTCAAATTGCCAGTCGGAAATGCCTGAAAATAAAATTATAAAAGTGATTTTACCAATAAATAAAATATCACATTCACTTGTTTGTAAGTAGGCAAAAAGCTACTCAAAGAATAACTTGTTCTCTGCTTATCACGGGTACTAAAATCCGGTTTGTAAGGAAGTGTTTGTTTTGGAATTTCGCACAAAGCTACTCGAGGGCTATCTGTGCTAGCCGTCCCTAATTTAGCAGTGTAAGACAGCTAGTCATCACCACCCACCGCCAACTCTTGGGCTACTCTTTTACCAACGAATAGTGGGATTGACCGTAACATTATACACCCCCACGGCTGTGAGGGAGAGCATGTTTAGCGCGACGCGGGCGCGAACCCGCGACCCTCGGATTACGAGTCGCACACCTTACGCGCTTGCTCATGCCGGGCCTTGTAAGGAAGTGAGTCCACAGACGTATTGCTGTGCCATTGGAGGGTTAAATATACATATATATGCACGATATACATTAAATCTAGGCATAATAATTCCAGAGATAGGATTAAACCTTGGTAACACTGTTCAACTAGATTACACAGAACCTTTTCCTTGTTTTGGAATTTCGCACAAAGCTACTCGAGGGCTATCTGTGCTAGCCGTCCGTAATTTAGAAGTGTGAGATTAGAGGGAAGGCATCTAGTCATCACCACCCCCCGCCAACTCTTGGGTTACTCTTGTACCAACGGATAGTGGGATTGACCGTCACATTATAACGCTGATGATGATTAGCTGCTTTCCTTCTAAACTTCCACTTATAAATTAGGGACGGCTAGCGCAGATAGCCCTTGAGTAGCTTTATGCGAAATTCCAAAACAAACACTAATACCCTAGCAATGAACTCACTCACTCCACCTATCCGCTCTAACTATATGTTACGCTTAAGGAGCTAAAAATCCGGTATTACAAACTAGAAAATTGTGTGATTTTGTGTTTACCAACAACAAGTAACAATTGTAAGCTTTAATTAACAATATACTGTACAAGTATGTGTTATCTGTAGTTGGCTTTAGTGGCAAAAGGGATAAATGTATATGAATATTTTACAGATTTTTGTATGGATATTAAATATTCTATATTCTTTGGAACACAAAGTATTATTAAATTACCGTTATTACGAAAAGTTGAAAGAAAGAGAAACCTGACGCTCCTGGTGAAACTTTGTGGAACTAATTTTAATACAATTTTTCCCTGTTTTAGGATTGATACATGTTTGTTTGTTTGTAAGCATGAAGCTATACAATGGACTCAGCGGTTATCGACTCCAAAAGTTTAGCATTATAAGTCAATGAAGTCACTGGGAACTTTATTGGCTTCATTTGTTTTGAAAGCTACAAGAGGCCTGTCTGTGCTAGCCGTTCCTAATTTAACGGTGATAAAATAGGAGGAATGCATCTAGTCAGCACCACTCACTTAAGAACGAATAGTGAGATTGTTTTTCACATTACAGCGTCCCCACCGTTAAAAGTCGACAGGGATGCAAGCCTGCAACTCTCAGATTAAAAGTTAAGCGTTCCAAGCATGTTAGTACCTTTTCAAAATTAAGATGTAAATTAATAAAATAATGTTATTTGCTGTTGCACAATAAACGATTCTTTAGGAACGTTCCAAAAACTTATTTGTTTTATTGACAGGAAAGTGTAACAACACGAAAACACACTTTGGGTGACTTTGGTGTAACATGTGTTTCCAAGTTTTCCTTGTTATAATACTTTAAATATATCTATAAAGCGGGCATCAAACATTTGTTTTTAAGCTCGTAATAATTCATGCTATAGTTATGAAGGTTTACGTGATTTAATATAAATATAATATCAAAGTTTTTTTTACCTATTTTAACTTATCTTAGACAAGTCTCCGAATTCTTATGTTACATATTGCGATTTCAAATAGCTGGACACTTTAATTTTAATTTAAAAATTGATATGTATCATATCTTTGATATTTACCAACTCGACTTATACAATTTTCTTTCTTAACATTAATATATTTTAATATACAAACAGCAATAAAATTGGAAACAACGGTTATTACAAGTAGCTATTACAAATATTGATTTAAAATGCAAAAGTTTCACAAACTTATAAACAATAATGAGTTTTGCATCTGGTCAGCAACTAAATTGTTTATAGACGGTTTACGATGAACGAATTAATTCTGTGTTTATACACAGATGCACTTTTCTGGACGAAGAGTCAGCTAGGTTTTTAACATGGGATCTTTTTTTTTTCCCAACGAAAATATTTAATGTCCTCGTAGAAGTATTAGCGTCGGAAGTTGAACTGTTTGTAATTTTTGAACTCGACAAACATTCCTGGTCAATTACCTGTAGTTTCCAATTAATAATCATTTATCAGAGTCACAGCTTCCAAGATTTTAAGTATACTAACTGCAGCAAACCAACAACATATGACCGTCTCCTGATGTGCCAGTTTATAAACTTTAGGCGAGGCTCTGAAAAGTTCAGTTGGCAACAGAATTCTACTTACACACATAGTATATTGTTGATGCTTACGTTCGAGAATCTTCAACAAAGTTAGAGAAAAGACAGGAAAACCGTAACACATATTTAACACTATAAGTTACAGGCATTTCTAAAAAACCCGACATAGTCAGGTGGCTGAGAAACTTGTCTCGTAATCTGAGGGTCACGGGCTTGAATCTACGCCACACCAAACATGCTCGCCCTTTCAGCCGCGGAAGCGTTATAATGTGACGGTCAATCCCATTATTCGTTGGTAAAAGAGTAGTGGTGGATGGTGATGACTAGATGCCTTCCATCTTGTCTTACACTGCTAAATTCGGAACAGATTTCAATCCAGTCTGGTGGAACAATAAGTCAGGAAAAATAATTATTTCAAGGTTTTTCCACCTTTCTCACACACAAGACCCCCGCTGGTACAGCGGTAAGGCTACAGATCTATAACGCTAAAATTAGTGGTTCGATTTCCCTCGATTGACACAGCAGATAGCCAGATGGGGCTTTGCTATAATTAAACACACACACACATACAATGTCAATCCAATCCAGTGGAAAGTTAGTGAGGTAAATATCATATTAAGATTTTTTGCCTTTTCATACACACAAAGAGTACCAATTCAATTCAGTGGGGCCCGGCATGGCCAGGTGATTAAGGCACTCGACTCGTAAACTGAGGATTGTGGATTCAAATCCCCGTCGCACCAAACATGCTCGCCCTTTCAGCCGTGAAAATGTTATAATGTGACGGTCTCATTATTCGTCGGTAAAAGAGTAGCCCGAGAATTGGCGGTGGGTGGTGATGACTCGCTGCCTTCCCTCTAGTCTTACGCTGCAAAATTAGGGACGACTGGCGCAGATAGACCTCGTGTACCTTTACGCGAAATTCCTAAACAAACACTTCCTTACAAAACCGGATTTTGAGCAGCTTTTTGCCGTTAGTTAACTAAACTCATTATTTTTATTTTAAAATTCATTGTTTGATAATTGTGATGAAAGTAAAAAAAAACATAAAATTGTGTTTTAATAACCACAGAAGGATAGCTTATCAAAACTTACTTTTAAAGCTCAATGAATTAGCAGAAATTATGGGAATTTTATGAGATCATATACCATCAACATTATGAAAAACGTCACGTCTTCATATGCCATCAACATTATGAAAAACGTCACGTCTTCATATGCCATCAACATTATGAAAAACGTCACGTCTTCATATGCCACCAACATTATGAAAAACGTCACGTCTTCATATACCACCAACATTATGAAAAACGTCACGTCTTCATATGCCATCAACATTATGAAAAACGTCACGTCTTCATATGCCATCAACATTATGAAAAACGTCACGTCTTCATATGCCATCAACATTATGAAAAACGTCACGTCTTCATATGCCATCAACATTATGAAAAACGTCACGTCTTCATATGCCACCAACATTATGAAAAACGTCACGTCTTCATATACCATCAACATTATGAAAAATGTCACGTCTTCATATGCCATCAACATTATGAAAAACGTCACGTCTTCATATGCCATCAACATTATGAAAAACGTCACGTCTTCTGTTAAAAAAGACAAATTTGATGGTAAAAGCATAAGGTGAAGGCACAGCTGTGTCGGCCATAATCATGGCAGTTACGTACATTTAAATTCGTACAAACTGGTCTCGCTAGGGGAAAAATTGATTCATTTTTTAAGTTGAGAAAACAAGCACTAATACGATTACAATCTGTACTGGCTAGTATTTTTTCTGAGTACTGTTTCTTCAACTCGTAAGTCCCGGACTGAAGTATACTTTTTAGAACTTCATTCATAAACTAAAGGGCGTGACTTGGCCACGTGGGTTTAAGGCGTTCCTCTCATAATCCGAGGGTCGCGGGTTCGAATGTCTGTCGCACCAAACGTGTTCTCCCTTTCATCCGTGGAGACGTTATAACGTGACGGACAATCTCACTATTCGTTGACAAAAGAGTAGCCCAGGAGTTGGCGGTGGGTGGTGATGACTAGCTGCCTTCTCTCTAGTCTTACACTGCTAAATTAGGGATGGCTAGCGCAGGCAGCCCTCTCTAGTCTTACACTGCTAAATTAGGGATGGCTAGCGTAGACAGCCCTCGTGTAGCTTTGCGCAAAATTAAAAAACAACAACAGATAAACTGAAGAATTTTGTGAACATCGAAAAGTGATTTCATTACAATAAGTTTAAATTTTAATGAGTGCATCGTTACTGAACGTCAATGTGTATACAGTAAAACAAAAAAATAAATGCTTATATCCAACAAAACTACATCTCGCTGAAGTAGAAAAATAATGGAAATGAGTATTAAAGAAACTACTGAAACTACAAACAGCAATACAATTTATAATAACGGTAATTACAAATGGTTATTACAATTAATGATTTATATGCAAAAGTTTTAGAAACTTATAAACAAAACTGAGTCTTCTATCTTGTGAGAAACTGGATAGTTTATTGGTGGTTTAAAATGAGCGAATTAATTTCATGTTGATCCACAAATTTAAATTCTTCATAGTTTATACACGTGATCAAAACTTTCTGAGAGGATGAAATTTATGTATTATGTATTATGTATTATGCCAAAGCTTAATATTACCAAGAAAGACTTTTATTCTCTCAGCTTTGATTATTTTTATCAGAACGTTATGGCTGCTTTATCGATTGTCAGACGTTTCTGTTCCGTTGTTGTTGACGGATTTCACTTTCTGGATTGATGTTGATAGCAGGGTTAAATTGTTTTTTTTAACATCCAGTGTTTTATAGAAATTATTCATAAAATTTATTTTTATATCTACATTTTGTTACCACTGTAATGTGTTCATTAATTTCAGATTTATTAACATTACTTTTACAACCATTCAAAGATTTTTAACGTTATCACGAAGCAGTGAACACTCAGCTAAGAATTAAAACATAAGTTACAACGTAGTTACGTGTTGAAACGATCATGAAAAACATAATAACATTATAGCTACATGATAAAATAAACATAAATATTAAAAAAGTTACAACCCAAGATGAGCAGGAATAAAAATAGGTAATAATGAAACTTCACGCTAAGTTAAATATAAAATACATAAAAACCCACAGAAATCTTCTTAAGAGATTAATTTATCCATCAAAATAAAACGTGAAATTTAAGTCTGAAGTATTTTATAGATATTTTACTTATAAAAAGTACTTTTAACTTCTTCAAATAGGTTGAAATGTCCATAACTGAAGGCACCTGATTAAACATTTGATGTAGAAAAATGATACAATATTTTAAGACTGTAGGCTTAAGTACAACTATTAAGCTTAACTCTCTGTTACCCATTATAATATAGAAGTAACAAATCTATATGTGTTGCTTAATACACACACAAGGCAACAACCTAAATAAATCACAGTTAGTTCGTCAATTGAATAATGTCACTTCTAGGTAACATAACACCCATTTATAGCTTATCAAGATGTATTTGGCCTGGCATGGCCAAGCGCGTTAAGGCGTGCGCTTCGTAATCTGAGGGTCGCGGGTTCGCGCCCGAGTCGCGCAAAATATGCTCGCCCTCCCAGCCGTGGGGGCGTTATAATGTTTCGGTCAATCCCACTATTCGTTGGTAAAAGAGTAGCCCCAGAGTTGGCGGTAGATGGTGATGACTAGCTGCCTTCCCTCTAGCCTTACACTGCAAAATCAGGGACGGCTAGCACAGATAGCCCTCGAGTTGCTTTGTGCGAAATTCCAAAAACAAACAAGATGTATTTCACAGAAATATATTTTCTCTGTGCAATATAGACACGTTTTTAGTAAGAATTTAAAAAAAAAATTATCACCGTATTTTCATTTCATAATGCGAACAACTTTAGGTTATTTTAGGCCTCAGTTTTTGTTACTGTATTTAAAACTGTTTAGTGTTAGCAGTAGGAATCTCCACACTTACACACTAATTTTAATTACGATTAATCACAAACACGCGGAACACAAAACAATCAAAGCTGAATAAAAGTTTCAAACGTTTTATCATTTATAGGCTTAGTTTTTTCTGACCGGCAAAATTTAAACATCAGATTGATGGTTAGGAACCATTGTCTTAAAAAAACCAAATGACTTAGATATTTAAATATCACGATTATTTTTACTTTTGCTTAAGATTTTACCGGAACAAGATAATAATACAAAAAAAATTATTTTCCATTAGATCGCAGGGAATAATTTTAAAGTTCATAAGGCTTATCTATCCAGAAATTTTCTAGACTACTCCTTCACACAACTTCCGATATTTCTCATCAATAATTACAATATTCATTATAAATATGCTAAACAAATGACTGATTACACAATATCAGAAGCTGGTTGTAATATTCACCAGTGGTTAATGTCTAGATATAATCTGTTCGAGACGAAAGAGACGTTTAATATGGCAATCTACTATTTCTACTATTACCTGACATTTACTCAAGATTTCAAATGTTTTTGGTTGAAAAGAACGTGTCGACAATGTCGATTTTCGGAGTTCTTGCTTTGCTTTATGTTTGTCTGTGGACTTACGTGGGATTCGATTAATTGCGATGGACAGAGTAGATAGCCAACTGTGGCTTTACTCTATTTAAAATAAATAAACAGAGAAACGAGAGTTTTACATTTAAAAAAATAACAGCAATTTGATATTGTATATTTATGTGTACACTTTTATAATTTTTACTCGACCCAGGACAAACAAGTTTTCAGAGTAACACACACATATCGGTCAGTAAAAGTTGTCTCTCCCGCCTGTCGATTATCGATGAGTTTACAGACTTGCATCTATAAAATCCGGTATTCGATTCCCAGCGGTAAGAAAAGTTTAAGCAGTCCATTTTGTAGCTTTGGGTCAGAAGTAGAATTGTTTGCTTGTTAGTTTTGAATTTCGCACAAAGCTACTCGAGGGCTATCTGCGCTAGCCGTCCCTAATTTAGCAGTGTAAGACAAAGGGAAGGCAGCTAGTCATCACCACCCACCGCCAACTCTTGAGCTACTCTTTTACCAACGAATAGTGGGATTGACCGTCACATTATACACCCCCACGGCTGGAAGGGAGAGCATGTTTTGCGCGACTCGGGCGTAACCCGTGACCCTCAGATTACGAGTCGCACGCCTTACGCGCTTGGCCATGCCAGGCCAGAAGTAGAAATAATAAAATGATTATTATTTTAATCCATCCTACCTAAAATACTAAAATAATTTGACTCGATTTTCTATGGTGGACAGAATGCAGATAATATATTTAGTAACTTTGCGCTAAGACAATAAAACTGAAACGTTTTGTTTTCGTTTATTTGTTTTTGAAACAAAACATCAAACTTAAAATTAAGAATATTTTGGTATTCAATGGTCTTTCCAAAACTTTAAGCTACATGTAGTATAGTTAAAAACAAGTTGTGATAAATGATCTTCATATAATCACAACTTATCAGGCTTCATAAAAATAAAAGTTGAATAGTCACGTTTTATATCCATGAAAGGTGGAATAATGTGTATCAGTGTGTAACTCTGAACGTCGGACTGCTGTAGCCAATTGTGTTGCGTTGAGGTTAACACGAAACAAACAAACAATGTAATAAAATAAGTGAGGTTAACACGAAACAAACAATGTAATAAAATAGGTGAGGTTGAACACGAGACAAACAAACAATGTAATAAAATAAGTGAGGTTGAACACGAGACAAACAATGTAATAAAATAAGTGAGGTTAACACGAAACAAACAATGTAATAAAATAGGTGAGGTTAACACGAGACAAACAATGTAATAAAATAAGTGAGGCTGAAGACGATTTTTCCCGGGTGGCAATTTCACTATTTTTATAAAAAATCGACATGAATATATTTAACTGAGCTTTGGTTTGTTTGGAATTAAGCACAATGCTACATTTTGGCCTATCTGTGCTGTGTCCATCACAGGTATCGAAACCCGGTTTTTAGCGACGTACTCGTCTTCAAACTTGTTGCTGTGTTATTGAAGGATGAAATTAGGTTTAAGAAATGCTTGAAAGGTGGTAATATGTCCATTCCAACGTTATAAGTTTACTTTTATTGGTATTAGTGTCGTTTGTGTTTCCTTGTTTACTTGTGCATTTTTGTGTGATTTGTGCCATAGGAAAGCCTTAACACAAAACTCAGGGGTAGAAGTGCTAAACACAAATTGGTCTTTATGCACACTATAAACACGAACCTTACAGCCTTATTAGGTTTTCGTTTACTAAGATACTCGAGATAAATTTGGTTTTGTTGTGGTGAAGCCACACTAGTGGCTATCTCCTCTTTGCTTTCCACGTTGGGTGGTGATGACTAGCGGCCATCCCTCTAATCTTACACTTCTAAATTAGGGATGGTTAGCGCAGATAGCCGTGGTGTAGCTTTGCGCGAATTTCAAAAACCAATAAACAATATTTCATGCCATTATTTCTGGAGGAAAAGTCCATTGTTTTCCATCAGTGATATAGTGGCTGAAGATGCATCCATCTGTATTCACAATCATCAGTTGGAAAACGTAATCGCCACTCTTCGTTATTTAAATAACATATAGAACAATATCTAACTTTCCACAAACGTCTTCAAAACAAAGGTTTCTGACGGTTCTGTAAGGTAAAATTCAACACAACACTTAAATACACAAGGGCTTTTTCTGGCACCCTTGTTTGCTCGTGCAACTAAGGTAATTTATGGACTAGGAACACGCCGCTCGTGCCTTCACAAATTGGCAAGATGCTATCTTTGCCGACGTCAACCTCAGGCACGTTCAAGAAGCGTGCTTGCAGGAAGTAAGTATTTCCATTAGTCACGTGAAAACTTGATGGAGTTTCGTTTTTGGTGTTTTCTAATGTTGCCGATACCCGAATTTTTTTTTCCCAGTTGTGATATATGTCATAACATCTAATTATAGCCTGGGTTATGACTCATTCTGTTTTTTAGTATACAAAAGACATTTGCTGTTTGAGGTATTGTTTTTGTGTATGAGGAGTTTGATGCCCTTTGGGGTTGAATGTGGAGAGACAGTGGATTACTTCCTTTCCTATAACTACCCTTCTACCAACTCTATAGCATGATACTTTCCGTTCATATTTTCTTTCCTGGTCGTTTAGTCATACCCCTCAGTGGCTCAGCGGTATGTCTGCGAACTTACACGCTAAAATCCGGGTTTTGATACCCGTGGTGGGCAAAGCACAGATAGCCCATTGTGTAGCTTTGTGCTTAATTCAAAACAACAAACAAAACGTTTAGTCATAAGTAACGTAACCTCTGAGGCCATGTTTACATACAAAACTACACACATTTGTTTGTGTTTTACTGATATATATGTAGGTATGTGTCTCATATGACACGTAATAGGATTACACAAGACGCGCTTCTCATTTCACAATACTTTCACATTTTGTGTGATGAAAGTTTCTCAGAAATCAAGTTTTCCATGACACACAAAATTGAAACTTGCAAGGGGGCCAAGCGCGTAAGGCGCGCGACTCGTAATCCGAGGGTCGCGCCAAACATGCTCGCCCTCCCAGCCGTGGGGACGTTATAATGTGACGGTCAATCCCACTTTTCGTTGGTAAAATAGTAGCCCAAGAGTTGGCGGTGGGTAGTGATGACTAGCTGCCTTCCCTCTAGTCTTACACTGCTAAATTAGGGACGGCTAGCACAGATAGCCCTCAAGTAGCTTTGTGCGAAATTCCAAACCAAACAAACAAACGAAACTTGCAAGAATCGACTGCGTACTGCACATGCGATTATACCAAATGGGTTATGCCTCTGTGGACCACAACTTTGGACCACATTGCCACCAACAAGGACAATGAGTTTTTATTCTTTATGATGGATGAAATGCCAAGCATTACTTTCTTCTAATGAAGCAACATTTAAATCCGATTTTAGCATTTGCAACTTTTTTATTTCTTTTTTATATAAAACACCAAATAATGATCCAAACGAAGCTAAATTTACAGGCCTTGATGTAAAACTGAACAATATCCATTGTTTAAAATGAAAAAAGGAACGATGAATGAAAACAGCGGTGAATAAATAATTATTGCTTTTACATTTAGCTTTGTCTGTTTGTTTGTTTTTGAATTTTACGCAAAGCTACACCACGGCTATCTGCCCTAGTCATCCCTAATTTAGCAGTGTAAGACTAGAGGAAAGGCAGCTAATCATCACCACCCACCGCCAACTCTTGGGCTACTCTTTTACCAACGAATAATGGAATTGTTTGTACCATTATAATACTTCCACAGCTGAAAGGACAAGCATGTTTGGTGAGACGGGAATTCGAACCCCTTAACCCACCTGGCCATGTCAGGCGCTTTTTTGTGTGTGTAAATCAACCAACTGTATTTTTAAATGTTCTACATGAAATGGATTTCTTCGGTTTATGAGCATTTAAATTCAACATTAAAACTTAACACATGCGTATTTGTTCTCCATTTTTCAGTTCAAATTATTTTTTATTTCTACTCAATTAAAAAAAAAACCTGAGAGCTTATAATACTCAAAAATGGGTTTCGATTTTCGCAGTGGGCACAGAACAAGTATTGTAAGATTTGTATCGAATAATAAATGAAAGTGAGGGATGACACGTGACTGTGGCCTTTCTGGCGACATGTTCTAAACCAGCTCTAATTTTGTCTTCAGGTGATAGGGAAGTAAGATGAAGGACTTACAGTGCTAAATAAACTCCAGGGTTCGATTTGTCCCGGTGAACACAACAGATAGTTCGGCGTGATTTTGTTCTAAAACAAACATTTAAAAACTAATTCCTTGTCAAAAGTGAACTTTTTCATACTAAAAGATGTAATTTAATGTCATTACACTTAGAAATGTTAGGCACTGTTTCGCTGTTCTCTTATTAAGACTTCAAATGCGAAAGAAACGAGAAAATGAAAACAAAAACAAAAAACTCTCTTGCCTGATCTCGAGTAGCCAATGTCAGTCAGTTTTGTTGTTTTCTTCTGAAAAGCCAACAGGAATCCACTTTCTTTGCTTTCAGGCTTAATCAGTAGAATTAAATCGTCTTTGTGGATCTCTAAATATTTTGTAGCGTACATTGATTTTAAACTTTGTCTGGAATTGTTAGTTGTATTTCTTGTTTGCTATTAAAAACTGTTCATCTGGGTGAACAGAAGTAAAAAAAGTTTTCAGTAAATTAATTAGAGCCTGAAGTCACGAGGTTCGTCTAAAACATCAGTGAAATTGACCTGCATTGGTTCATCTGAAAAAACTAGTGATATCGACTTTTAATAATTTAAGTTCCTTAGACTAATGGCTACATTTATAAGGTGACCAACATTTTGGTTCATCATTCATTTACTTAAAATTAAAACAACGGTAACAGGGCTACAGAGAGTATTGACGTACCAACAGGTCAATATTACTTTAGTTACGTTAGATGGTAGAAATGGCTTATATAATCCAGTTTGTTATGAAGCCTTATCTGATCTAGTCTTCACCATACGATTTAAATCAAAAACATTTTCTGTGTCCATTTGTTTAGCACAAATTTTGTCTACTGGGAGAAACAAAACTTTTCGTATTTTAGTTGTTTCGTCGCGAGACAACTGTGCGTGCATATACAAACAATTATAGATGGTATATAAAATATTTTACAGGACCGAGAAATAAACGTAAAAAGAAATTGTATGGAGATATTGATTTTTTTCCTTTTAAAAACGATTTATTTATTTCTGAACTCAATGTTCCATCATGTTTTAGAAGAGCTTATACGGTATATAATAATTTGTACAAAATTTAGAGACCTCAATATAGACCCCGAAACACCGGCTACTGATACATTCGAAATCTGAACAACTAACATTACGTGCGTGTTAACATTTTGAAAGTTTTAAGAATTGCATCTCTCTGTAAATAGATAGTTAACAATAATGTTCTGGAATACGAAACAAGTCTGAATGGAAAGAAATCGATAAATATGTCACTTCTCCCTCATTTATAATGCTTTCAATTTTTGTTTTGTTTCTTTCTTCATTTTATGAAAGTTTCGCCAGCCTTTAAAATGGTCGTATTTTTTTCAGTTTCTTTTAAAATAAAATCTTCCATAATTTTGAGACCCTGCAGTGCTTTTCGTTTCACAAAACATTTACTCTGAAGTTCGAATTGATTATTATTGATTTTCCTACTGACTTAATTAATTCACAACCGTTGCTATAGAAACTGAAATATAAATGACATAAAAAATGGTAGGCCCGTTTCTGTAATATTGTTGGTTAAACATTAAACGGCAGTTTTAAAGCAATATTTCTTAAACGTCCTGAAACCCCAAAACTAGACATTTAATAATAAAAACGAGGAAAATATAAAATATTGTTAGCTACGTTTTCTCCTCTGATTCACTTCGTCACTACGATGTTTTGAGTTATGTATTTATATGTATAAAAGTACCGTTGAAGACAAGGACGTTCTGTCTTACTCTTTCATTTGTTTCTGTTAAGTTACCTACTGGTACGGCGGTAAGTTTTACGGATTTACAACGCTAAAATCAAAGGTTCGATTCCCCTCGGTGGACTCGGGTGACAGTCCGATGTGGCTTTGCTGTAAGAAAATACAAACACGCGCGCCCTCTCGGTTAAATGTTAAAATCAACATAACTGTTGTATGTGGGTTTGACTTGCGATAAATGTTTACAGGTAATCTTTCTTCACACTTGTATTGCATACTCTTTGGTTTGTTTCTTTAAAATTAAGTACAAAGCTACGCAATAAGCTATCTGCGCTCTGCCCAACACGGAAATAAAAGCGTTTCTTGTGTTGCAAGTCCATAAACATACTATTGTATTACGAGGGTAGAGGAACAAACGACAGCTAAAGCTGAAGACAGACATGTGCACGTGCAAATATATCTTTAGTCCCATTACAAAAAAGAAGGAAAGTTTATTTATATTTTCTATCGCGATGCTCGAATCCTCAAAATTGAAAAAAATGAAATGAAAATCAACCAAAGATAATTCATTCTTACTGTTTTAGTTAATTAGATCAAAACTCAAAACAATAAATTAACAAAATATAAATTAGAATTTGTTTGTTTTGAATTTCACGCAAAGCTACACGAGGGCTATCTGAGCTAGCCGTCCCTAATTTAGCAGTGTAAGACGAGAGGGAAGACAGCTAGTCATCACCACCCACCGCCAACTCTTGGGCTACTCTTTTACGAACGAATAGTGGGATTGAAAGGGTGATCATGTTTGCTATGAAGTAGATTCGAACCCTCGACCCTCACATTACAAGTCGAGCGATCTAGCCATGTCGCGTCGACTTTCGTCGGAACTACTAAATGTTGAAAATGCGAATCAAGTCCACCGAAGTCACCAAACAACTACAACTAATTACATAGTGTTTTAAGGCACTAACAGTCATTGGCCACAAGTGAGCTGTGTTTGTAGAAAACACACGTAGGAAAATTTAATGTAAGTTTGAAAGCTGCTTTAAGGCTTCGTGTTATATACTCTCCCACTACACTTTTTAATCGGATATTTGTTTTGAATTTCGCGATGAGCTACACGAGGGCTATCTGCGCTAGTCGTCCCTAATTTAGCAGTGTAAGACTAGAGATTGTTTTGTTTGTTTTGAATAAAGCACAAAGCTACACAATGGGCTATCTGTGCTCTGCCAACCACGGGTATCGAAACCCGGATTTTAGCGTGTAAGTCTGCAGACACACAGCTGAGCCACTGGGGAGCAAGACTAGAGAGAAAGCAGCTAGTCATCACCACCCACCGCCAACTCTTGGACTACTCTTTTACCAACGAATAGTGGGATTGATCGTAACATTATAATACCTTCCACGGCTGAAAAAGCGAGAATATTTTGGCGCGACCGGTATTCGAACCCGCGACCCTCGAATTACGAGTCGAACGCTTTAACCCACCTGGCCATGCCGGGTCTTATCGGATATAATAATGAGAGATAATGCAGCAAAAGAAAGAAAAGATGTCATTATAAATGTTTCATTCTTCTTTCTGACTGAGTGTACTCGAAAAGTTTCAGAGTTAGGTTTCTGACGCGAACATTCTCAGAGAGCGAAAATTTGCTGTCGCAAAATCTTGCAGCTGAGAGATGTTGCCGAGATATTCATTGATACCCATTCATGTGTGTGAGGTCAAATTCGGCCATAGTTTACTAAAACAAGATTATTTTTTCCTCCAAAAGTTTCTACAAAGTGCAAGAACAGTATTCTAGTACAACTCGTTACTTATTTGTATTTTAATAATTATATATTCTGTTTAAAATAAAAACACGAAACTCTTTCTTATTGTAACGTAGGTACTTAAGATATTCCATACAGTAGCATCGAAGTTGATAAAGTGTAGAAATAGGTCTTTGAGTTTTAATGATTGTAATTTAATTGATCTTTCTCTAGAGACCCCTCATGAGCTAGGGTGGGACACTTTTGTTGAAAACAACAACTATTCAGTTCAGTTTTTCTTAATTTGAATTGAAAATATTTGGACATATTTATTAGCTATTCAGGAACGTTGGTAGATATTGTGCAACAAGTTGAGTACAATATTATATTTGTAGCTGCTTTCAAAGTGTTCCTGTCTACTTATCCCACTGCTGACTATCGTGGTACTTCGATCTTTCCTTGTCGAATACAGGTGAAATCGTTCATATTTCGATTGAAAGCTAAACATAAAAAATGGCAATTGTTTCATTAATGATGCTGAGAACGTGGCTTCACTGATAAACATTGAACTTAATACCAGCGATATAAGTCTTAGTATTAACTAGTTTGGAGATTTGGGGAAGTCGTATTTCTCTCATAAAATTATTAATTAACAAACTAATTCTCATCTCGAAAAGATACGTCCAAAACCACTTCCTTTGGAGATTTTCAGGTTGGACTTAGTTTTAATATTTAACGAACTATTGTGTAAATATATTACTTAGCCACTGAGAGACTCGTTAAAATATGTTCTTTGACATTTATTCAGTTTTCAGAGAAACGATTTCAACATGTTTTATTGAATTTATTTAAAATTGTTTTAGTTTTATACATTGCATCATGCCATTATGAGGATTCGTAGTTTACGTCCCGCTAGCGAATGGACTCTGCACTTTGTAGCTGCAGGTACGTTTTAAAAGTTCCAGTGAAATCCATTTTTTGGGAGTAAACAAGAGTAGCCCAAGTGGCGACAGTTGGGGTTGACGACAAGCAAGCTGTTTTTCCCTTTAGTTTCTCAATTTGAATTTAGGTCCAGGAAACTTTTCGATGATAGTAAAAAGACAAAGAAGCTAACGTGACTGTAGAATCAGCAAAATATTTACACGTTAAGTTATTACAATGGATGAGATAATATCTCCTCTTCCTCTCCATACGAATCCCAGAAGCTTATAAAGAGATAAATATGTTTCATTCTTCAAAGGACCGTGATATAAGACTTGGAAAGATTTATAGAACTCGTTTCAAGTAGAGCGAACAATAAATTTTATTTCTTTTCTTCACAAATTTTAATCGATTGAACTTTTTCGTTTTGTTCTTGATTCTGATGTCTCGTCTTTGCTTATGTGATCTTCGGTTTATGATTTAGTTTCGTTTGTTTTGAATTTCGCGCTGAGCTACACGAGGGCTATTTTCGCTAGCTGTCCCTAATTTAGCAGTTTAAGACTAGAGAGAAAGTAACTTGTCATCACAACCCATCGCCCATTCTTCGAATGCCCGTCACACCAAACATGCTCGCCCTTTCAGCCGTGGGGGCGTTATTATGTGATGGTCAATCCCACTATTCGTTGGTGAAAGAGTAGCCCAAGAGTTGGCGGTGGGCGGTGATGACTAGCTACCCTCCCTCTAGTCTTACACTGCTAAATTAGGGACAGCTAGCGCAGATAACCCTCGTGTAGCTTTGCGCGAAATTCAAAAACAAATAAACAATCTTAGTTGTTGTTGTTTGGAATTAAGCACAAAGCTACACAATAGGCTATCTGTGCTCTGCCCACCACGGGTATCGAAACCAGGATTTTAGCGTGTAAGTCCGCAGACATACCGCTGAGCCACTGGGGGGGGGGCGAACAATCTTAGTAAAAGTGTTAATACCCATACCAGCTTTCCTGTGGTATATATTTACTGAAAGTGAGTTTCTCGTCATTACGCACCGTGAAATAGATATTGAAATTTTTAACATGCGAAGACGTGTGTTAAATACTAAGATATTTGGAAGAAAATTATATTAAAAATTACTCATTTCTTCTTTAAATTTTACTCTGTTAAGTGAATGCTTTTAAATCAAATCATTATAGGATTGACATTTGTATATAATAAATAACATAATTCAATTACCATGAGGAACCCTGTGATTCAACAATAATATTAATATCTAAAATTTGATTATCTGATGTGGATAGAGAGAAGATGGCCTAATGTGTTGCTCTGCATAATAAGAATAATAAACTAATCGTTTTTAATGATAGGTTAGAGACAGGAAAATAATTTATTGTTAGTTCATAACAATTACAATTAATTTCTGATCGAAGCGAGCTGCCTGTACAGATGATAATTAAAAATTAAATGTTAGTAATTGTAGGTAATCTAATAAACCGATCTAACTCCGTGTCTGAGGAGCCGTAAAATGAAAACTTTCAGTGATTAGAATAAGTTGATTAATCAGTTGATTACACTCGCCTTTATCGGTATTTTCGGCCGTGAAAGATATACCTATATCGTTAAAGGAAAGGTACACTACGAGAATAGTTTTGAGGTTCCATAATATTCCCGTCATGCTAGACACGTGTTTATTTGTGTGATACATAAAAGTAATAAATCGATCTCACATCAGGGTATTCGATAACTTTATCCCTTCGTGCTTAAACAATGTGCATTTGTTCTGAACAATAATCATAACAACAAATATAGCCAAGAGCTGCACATAGTAAATATATATATTACATTATGTAGTGCATAAAAATAACGTATCGATTTCAAATTATACTGGAACATATCAAGAGGGACGTGTATTTTGAAAGATCTTTAGCAAAAAGGAAGAATAGACTCACTTGGAGATTTCACACACGTGATATAACTTCTTAACAACTTTCATACACGTGATATAACTTCTTAACAACTTTCATACATGTGATATACTTCTTAACAACTTTCACACACGTGATATACTTCTTAACAACTTTCACACACGTGATATACTTCTTAACAAATTTCACACACGTGATATAACTTTTTAACAACTTTCACACACGTGATATACTTCTTAACAAATTTCACACACGTGATATAACTTTTTAACAACTTTCACACACGTGATATACTTCTTAACAACTTTCACACACGTGATATACTTCTTAACAACTTTCACACACGTGATATAACTTTTTAACAACTTTCACACACGTGATATACTTCTTAACAACTTTCACACACGTGATATAACTTCACAACTTTCACACACGTGATGTACTTCTTAACAACTTTCACACACGTGATATACTTCTTAACAAATTTCATACATGTGATATACTTCTTAACAACTTTCACACACGTGATATACTTCTTAACAACTTTCACACACGTGATATAACTTCACAACTTTCACACACGTGATGTACTTCTTAACAACTTTCACACACGTGATGTACTTCTTAACAACTTTCACACACGTGATATAACTTCTTAACAACTTTCACACACGTGATATAACTTCTTCACAACTTTCACACACGTGATATAATTTCTTCACAACTTTCACACACGTGATATAACTTCTTCACATCTTTCACACACATAAACTAACTTTTTTATTATCCTCAAGTGAATGGCCGAATTTTATCAGTTCTTGGAAGCTGACCAGCTGTACGATAAATAAACGATAATTTCTCACGATAAAGACGTTATGTTTTAATAATTAAAATTATTATGCTTCAATAATCCAACTTCTTCGTGCTTCATTATGAGTCCACGGGGTAATTGATGTCAATTTCCAACAAGCAGCTAATAGATAAACCCAGTGGGATTCAGGTTCAACTCACCCTAATTCTTAACTACTGACAAGAAGGAAGGCATGCAACCACCAATAGGCGGCGCCACAAATGCTATAATATGCTTTTTGAAGTTGACAACAAAAGTCACTGTCACTTCTACAACGCGTCGATAACAGAAAATGTTGGAACGTGCTCAGCAGTATAACGTCTTGAACAAATCGCAAACCAAATACAGTAATTAAAAAAAATAAGTAAAATAATTCGAAATGTGTTTAAAAAGTATTTGAAACTTGTCAACACACACTGAATTACATTGTATAAAATTAGGCTAAAAATACTCGTTCGCTGCTAATTTTGGCCCTGCATGGCCAGGTGGTTTAAGGCGTTCAACTCGTAATCTGAGGATCGCAGGTTTCAATCCCCGTTGTACCGAACATGCTCGCTCTTTCAGTCGTGAGAGCGTTATAATGTGAAGGTCAATTTCACTATTCGTTGGTAAAAGAGTAACCCAAGAGTTGGCGGTGGGTGGTGATGACTAGCTGCCTTCACTCTAGTCTTACACTGCTAAATAAGGGACGGCTAGCACAGATAGCCCTCGTGTAGCTTTGCACAAAATTCACAACAAAACCGATATACCTTAGTTTTCATTTTGACCAGAAACAAATCCTTTTTCATTAACAAAATGTAAAATGATTTGGAACTATAATGCATTGAAATTAGAAATCTCCTGAAGGTTGTATAGTCATAACTGTTTTGGTGTTCCCAGAGGCTCAGCGGAAAGCACAATGTTTTGTAATGCTACGGTTTGGGGTTAAATTCCCTCGGAGGGTACACTGGAAATAGCTCATTTTGCAGCGTACAGACATAAACAAAGGCTTTTTAAAGAATAACTTCCAGAATTCCTGCGTAAGAGAAAAATAGTCAGTAGGGATAAGCAGATAAAACAAACCCAACTTCTCGAAGTTGCCATAAACAGATGGAAAAAATAAAAAGCAGATAGGAAAATAATAAGCATATGAAAATTAATAAATAAATTGAGAATAGAGTAAATAGATGGGAAGCATAATAAATAGATGGGAAAGTAATAACATCTGTTGTTTTGTGTTTGAGAAAAACTTCGTACATCTGTTAAGTGTTCTGATGAATTATCATAAGGTTCTCAGTGGGAGCAGAAAGCAAACATCTGACTACAAAGCTCACGACTACTACCTTTTCTAACTTCAGTCAGTAACCAGACTGTTTCGTGGAATTTTCATCACAGTCTAAAGAAAGACATCTCCTACGTCATTCCTAGTTTTATTCGTTCTACTCCTTAAGTTAACACATTACAAAATATCTGAAATGAAATAATGTACGGAATTTATTTTTCGGGATTATTTCTCAGTCAAAGTGACATATTTTTTATATATTATTTATCCACAAGATTACTAAATTCAAGAATTTTATAATTTACACATGATATATTATTTAATCCACAAGATTGCTCAATTCAATGTCTTATAATTCACACCTAATATATTGTTTATCTACAATATTATTAAATTAAAGGATTTTTTAATTCACACCTAATATATTCTTTATGTACACGATTACTAAACTCAAAAATCTTATAACTGACACGTAATATATTATTTATCTGCACGATTACTAGATTCAATGTCTTATAATATACTCCGAATATATTATTTAATCGACGTGATTACTAAATTCAAGGCCTCATAATTTACACTTAATATCGTTCAAGAAGATTCAGATAACGTTTAACACTTTCAAATTCAAATACCATTAGCTTGTATTAACATGGTTTTAAAGTTTTGTTATAATGATAAGAAGCTAAATGTTAGTACAAGCAGTTAATCTCTGTTACAATATAGCAAGTTTATTAGCTAATCCATTGTTAGAACACTGAAATGAGTCAGCGCTATACGTCAGTTTGAACAGAAATAACTCCCGGAAGGAAATGTTTTATCCAGCGTGACGCCAACTTACTTTCTTGGTATTAGTTCAAACATCTGTATGGAAATTCAGTTGTCATGAAGTTTAATAAGTTAATACGTGATATTTACTGATCAAAGCATAACAGTCCCCCAGGGCATACCAGTTCCTCAAAGCATACCAGACCCCCAGAGCATACCAGTACCCTTAAATTATAGTTCCACCGATCTTCGTATTAGTTGCCCCTTCCCCCTTTGGTGGGTCAGCGATAAGTTTTAAAATTTACAATTATAAAGCTATGGTTCGATTTCCAGCGATGAAAATGTTAAATATACAAGTTATATTACTAGTAATCTAAAAAACGTCTTGCAGGAGCTGTAATCAGAATTAACCCTAAAATTGAGTAGCTTTTATTATATCTTAAGACTGTAAGTAACTGTGCTAGAATTAGATTATATCTTTCCCTTTTTTCTTCGGCGTAGGAACACTAGAGTAAATAAGACCAGCGGAACTACAACTAGCATTAGTAGAAAGAATTACGAGGAAAATGAAGATGCTAGCGTAGCTAATGTAATCTGTTACTCTTGAATGGCTTCGTCTTCATCTAATTTCCTCAAGTCCCATATCTTTTGACATCATGCAACATAAGCCATGTCAGAATATCAGATAGTAACTAATACAATGCGCTATAATACTAAAGTGAATGTTTGTAATGCGAGCTTTAGCCATATTAAAACAAATAACATACACTAATTTTACTCAGAAGTTAATACTTTTTAACATTACTCTATTTTTACCACTTCCAAGCTCATGAGTGTGAAACAGCAAGGCCTAACCTACTGCAAATATATTTTTATTTACACGACTGAAAATGCCCGGCACGGCCAAGCGTGTTAAGGCGTGCGAATCGTAATCTGCGAGTCGCAGGTTCGCATCTCCGTCGCGCCAAATATGCTCGCCCTTTCAGCCGTGGGAGCGTTATAAAATGACGGTCAATCCTACTATTCGTTGGTAAAAGAGTAGCTCAAGAGTTAGTGGTGGGTGGTGATGACTAGCTGCCTTCCCTCTAGTCTTACACTACTAAAACAGGGACGGCTAGCAGAGATAGACCTGAGAAATTCAAAAACAAACAAACACGACACAACACTGTTCTCTGGTTCCAATTCAATTTTAACATTAATATATTATAAATTGCATTTTGTGGCGCTGATCAAACAGAAAGAAATATAATTTACTTTCGTCTGGAGACAGAAGGTTTACCTGTGATTATTCAGCTTGTCTTGTCACGTGATAACATCAAACAAGGATTTTAATTAAGTGATGCACCGTTCGAGCTGGTCCAGTGTGCTTGTGGATGTTTGCCATGGGAATCTAATATTAGCATGACTACCTTTCGATCTTGAAATAACGTGAAATGTTCATTTTGATTGTACTGTAGTTCCAGTTTTTTCTAATTATATTCTTTTGTAATCATGAACGCAATTTGTAATAGCTTAAAATTGTTGTTAACATTGGTTGTTTTCTGTGAATTATATGACATTATAATAAACATAACAGTGTCATGTAATTTAAAACTGTTGCTTACCCAGTGGCATAGCGGTATGTCTGCGGTCTCACAGTAGCAGAAACTGGGATTCTATACTCGCAGTGGGCAGAGCGCAGATAGCCCACGTTGTAGCTTTGTGCTTATTTCAATTAATCAAACTATTCATTGTGTGGAATCATTTTGAAAATATATTTCTGATAAAAATAATTCACGTCAATAGTTTGATACGAAGTAACAATAGCATTGTCGTAACATGTCATTTTTCAGCACATTATTTTCGTTTCTTATTCTTTTGAACTTTTGAGCAAAGCTACCGAGGGCTATCTATGCTAGCTGTCATTAATTTAGCAGTGTAAGACTAGAGCAAAGGCAGCTAGTCAGCACCAAACATCGCCAACTCTTTGACCATTCTTTTACCAACGAATAGTGCGATTTACTGATACGTTATGACGCCCCCGTGGCTGAAAGGGAGAGTGTGTTTGATGTAACGGGGACTCGAACCGACGACCCTGAGATCACGACTTGAGCTCCCTAACTACTTGGCCATACAGGGCCGTTGTTCAAAATAGTAATAACAATAATCAATAATCCATATTTGAACTTTTTATTTTTAATTCACAAAAAATTGCAAATAACATCTGATTTACTTATGTTACATAAAGTCTGATTTACTAATGTAACATAAAGTCTGATTTACTAATGTAACATAGAGTCTGATTTATTCATGTAACATAAAGTCTGATTTACTCATTTAACATAAAGTGTGATTTACTCATGTAACATAGAGTCTAATTTACTCATGTAACATGAAGTCTAATTTACTCATGTAACATAAAGCTGATTTACCCATGTAACATAAAGTCTGATTTACTCATGTAACATAGAGTCTGATTTACTCATGTAATATAAAGCTGATTTACTCATGTAACATAGAGTCTGATTTATTCATGCAACATAAAGTCTGATTTACTCATGTAACTTAAAATCTGATTTACTCATGTAACATAGAGTTTAATTTACTCATGTAACATAAAGCTGATTTACCCATGTAACATAAAGTCTGATTTACTCATGTAACATAAAGTCTGATTTAGTCATGTTACATAAAGCCTGATTTACTCATGTAACATAAAGCTGATTTACTCATATAACATAAAATCTGATTTACTCATGTAACATAAAGCTGATTTACTCATGTAACATAGAGTCTGAGTTATTCATGTAACATAGAGTCTAATTTACTCATGTAACATGAAGTCTGATTTACTCATGTAACATAAAGTGTGATTTACTCATGTAAAATAAAGTGTGATTTACTCATGTAACATAAAGTCTTATTTACTCATATAACATAAAATCTGATTTACTCATGTAACATAAAGTCTAATTTACTCATGTAACATAAAGTCTGATTTACTCATGTAACATAAAGCTAATTTACTCATATAACATAAAGTGTACTTTACTCATGTAACATAAAGTCTGATTTACTTATGTAACATAAAGTCTGATTTACTTATGTAACATAAAGTCTGATTTACTCATAATATAAAGCTGATTTACTCATATAACATAAAGTCTGATTTACTTATGTAACATAATGCTGATAGCTGATTTACTCATGTAACATAAAGTCTAATTTATTCATGGAAAATAAAGCTGATTTACTCATATAACATAAAATCTGATTTACTCATGTAACATAAAGTCTGATTTACTCATATAACATAAAATCTGATTTACTCATATAACATAAAGTCTAATTTATTCATGGAAAATAAAGTCTGATTTACTCATATAACATAAAATCTGATTTACTCATGTAACATAAAGTCTGATTTACTCATATAACATAAAATCTGATTTACTCATGTAACATAAAGTTTGATTTACTTATGTAACATAAAGTCTGATTTACTCATGTAATATGAACCTGATTTATTCATGTCACATAAAGTCTACTTTACCCATGTAACATGAAGTCTGATTTACTCATGTAACATAATTTTTCAAGTTTCCTATCAAACACCTTTCGGTGTAGGATATTAAAATGTTTATACCTTTCCAACCCAGAAATAAAAGCAGGTGTTAATTGTGACTTACCTTTCTCAGTTTATACAGGTATGAACTACGTTATTTTTAAATAAATATTTCCATGGATAAAAGAAAAAAGTGACGTCATATTTACTTTTTTTTCCACTTAAAAACGTTTTTGACGCTAAAATCTACATAACGACTTGGAAATTTATGAACATAAAATCAGTACCTTCTCGCAGTGCTTAAGAAAAATTCTCAGTATATCATATATTTTATTACGTCATTAACTTTAATTTTTTTTAATTTCGCGCAAAGTTACTCTAGGGCTCTCTGTGCTAGCCGTCTCTAATTTAACAGTGTTAGACTGGAGGGAAGGCAATTAGTCATCACCACCCACCGCCAACTCTTGGGCTACTCTTTTACCAACGAATAGTGGGATTGATCGTCACATAATAACGCCCCCACGGCTGAAGAGCATGCTTGGTGTGACGGGGATGCGATCCCGCGATCTTCAGATTACGAGTCTCGTGCCTTAACCCAACTGGGCATGCCGGGCCTTTTCTTTAATACTGTTCACATATCAATACAGACATCACCGATTAAATTTGATAATTCTTCTGTTTTTCGAAGTTAAAAAACGCGCACGGCTAAAATTACTTCCAAAAAACACTAAAAGTTGTATAATTGAATTTTGCCTGACGACAAAATAATAAAAAGATCAGTTAACAACAGTAGAAAAGAGGTATTTGGATTTTTTTTTAAATCTTTATATTAGTGAATTTTACTGCGCTATATCACTGGTTACGTTGTCTGTTAACTGCCATTAGAACCTTAGTAGACATTCGCAACACAAAAATTACACGCGGAATAGAACGACCCCACATTGCTGTAGAAGCTACCCCATACTCAAAGTAAGAATAATACTTACATTTTAGAATGATAAATAATTTGCCATCATGTTTTTTTTTTGTTTTTAAAATACTGAAGCCACATCTGAATAATTTAAAAATTTCAACAACATATATATCAAAAGTAATGAAATTACGTGTGTGTGTGTGCGAGGGCAGGAAACCTTAACAAGTGTGATAAACGAGAAATTTTGGGAAGGTGATAATACGTCATGGCCTTTTATAAGTTTTATAATCAAAATTAATGTTTTCAAACATTGTTTTAAAACAAAGCTAGCTCATAGCGAGGTTGGTGCAACTTTTAAATATACAGTTAAAAACATGAACAGCATAATTCTTTTTAATTGAATCAGACCTATGATATACCAAACCGATGGAATGAAGTAAATACGTCTTCATATATAAGGATTCTTCTCATGCAGATGATGTTTTTGTTTCTCATTCTGGGAATCCCCAGTGGTGAGTGTTAAGTTTACGGACGTATAATGCTAAAATACAGGGTTCGATTCCCCGAGACAAACAGACAATTAACATAACACATACAAAGACATATCCTAACACTCAGAAGTTTACTTCCACAGAACAGATCCTTTAGGTCTCACGAAACTTTTCCACACGTTTTAATTAATTGCAGTGAAACCTATCGAACTTTACTGCACGGAAAATTTAGGTTTAAAGGTCGTTGAAGGTCAGCATTGTTATCACATAGTGCGCTGACAAGAAGGTTGGTACTTGTAACTCGCGTTTTTATCATAAAATTTATTCTCCGGTTATCAGTATAAATCATCCAGCGATTCGTGTCTTTGAGACACGTATTTGGAGATGTCGGCTGTTAATGAGTTCTCTAAGACGTTCTTACTACTCACAAACGTGTATGCTAGTTGTCTATTGTGAGTTGCTTTCAACTGAATTGCTGTTTGTAGACAATAGAACAAGTCTGGATCGAAGAAACTTTAAAATATATTAAGCCGCCTCTTTGCATGTTTATACACAAATAATAACAGCTTTTTTTTTCAGCATTTCGTTAAAATATCCGTCACGCGAAACGTCAAAACATAAATTAGATGAATTACAAAATCACGTGTGGTTGATATTAAGAAAAAAAATAAATTCTTAATTTTTTTACATTGTAATGGTGTAGAGTTATTTTTCGCTCATCTGCTAATTCAACTCTTATTTCTAGAGTTTCTAAGAAAAATCCGAGTGGGGGTTACCTGTCAGTATTGCAGCAGCTGTAACCCTAGTTTTCTGACCGCGTGTTATTAATCAAAACTGTAATTTCTCACGTTCATATAGGCCTGGCATGGCCGAGCGCGTACGGCGTGCGACTCGTAATCCGCGGATCGAGGATTCGCGCCCTCGTAGCACTAAACATGCTCGCCCTCCCAGCCGTGGGGGTGTATAATGTGACAGTCAATCCCACTATTCGTTGGTAAAAGAGTAGCCCAAGAGTTGGCGGTGGGTGATGATGACTAGCTGCCTTCCCTCTAGTCTTACACTGCTAAATTAGGGACGGCTAGCACAGATAGCCCTCGAGTAGCTTTGTGCGAAGTTCCAAAACAAACAAACTCACGTTCACACACGAGCTTTTCAAAACGTAAAATACAGAATGTTCCTACAGATAAAATTAATTACGTTAAAGATAATTCCAAAATCAAACTTTCTTTTGTGATAACATATTATGTTCTATTTTTTCTTTGGTTTCAAACGAATCGTCTAGAATCTACTATCTAAGCTTGACTTAAGTCAAACCATTACACATTTTAATTTTAATAATTATGGCTCTTTTCTTCATTTAGCGAATGCGTTAGTTTGCAATAAGTCGAAGCTATCACCCATACGAAAACTGTTGTTTTTTAACAGTTAAAACGAGGTTGTTTCTGAAGTCTTCCTCAGCGGTATGTCTGCGGACTTACACGCTAAAATTCGGGTTTCGATACCCGTGGTGGGCAGAGCACAGATAGCCCATTGTGTAGCTTTGTGCTTAATTCAAAACAACAACTGATGTCTTCTTCTGACAAAGGGGTTATGGTTCTTAAAAACAATATTAATATCAGTTATGGTTCTTAAAAACAACATTAATATTAGTTATGGTTCTTGAAAACAATATTAATATTAGTTATGGTTCTTGAAAACAATATTAATGTTAGTTATGGTTCTTAAAAACAATATTAATATTAGTTAAGGTTGTTAGAAACAATATTAATATTAGTTATGGTTCTTGAAAACAATATTAATATTAGTTATGGTTCTTGAAAACAATATTAATATTAGTTACGGTTGTTAGAAACAATATTAATATTAGTGAAGGTTCTTAAAAACAATATTAGTTAAGGTTCTTAGAAATACAGGTTGTATAATACCTCAACTCAGGAATAATATATTTGTCTCTTGGGGTTTCGTTGATTTTTTTTTAATTTCGTGCAAAACGATTGGAGGTCATCTGCGCTTGTCGTCCCCAGTTTAGCAGGGAATGCAGCTAATCATCACCACTCACCGCCAACTCTTAAGCTACACTTTTACCAACAAATAGTGGGATTTACCGTATAATTATAATGCCAACGCGGCTGAAAGAGGGAGATTGTTTGGTGCGACCGGGTTTCGAACCGGCGATCCTCGGATTACGAGCTGAATGCCTTAACACGCTTGGTCAGGCTGGACGTGTTTTGTTGATAACACCACGTTTATACGTTCCAAGCTTCCTTCTTAAGTTTGTTTTGATGTGATTGAATAAAGTCTTACAGATGAAATGCCCGAAATAAAAACACAGATTACCTCTGAATTGCGTCCTATATTATTCTTATTTTTCCAGACTCTCTTCCGTTCTTCACTTACATATTGCTTTATTTAAACGATTTCAAGAAATGGAAGACGTGACATTCCACACTTACCACAGGTTTTATTGAAGCCATATCTTCATTTATCCAATATCTGTCACATTCTCTGTGTCGAAAATCCAGCAGAAATAAGGTGGTGTTTAAAGGTGATTTGACGTTCTGTTTTTTTGTTCCCGCTTAACATTAGACGTTAAAAGCCTTTTGATTCAAACGAATGATGTGGAAAATGCAACGAATTTCAAAGAAAATTTAAAACACGGACCTCAAGAGCCGAACATACGAGATAAAACTAAGCCTTTTTTCTTCACTTTGTAAGATTGTTTTCAACTTGCGTGAGATGATGTATCGACAAATATTTTTATCAACTCGTTATGTTGCTTTTCAAATTATTCATGATTTAACGGGGGAAAAAATAACAGAGTCACAAAGAGAAGCTACTTATTTCTAATACCGTATAAAAATTGTTATTTTTCAAGATCTTCTTCAGATTAAATTTGGAGCTTTGAATTTGTTTAGAAAGCAAGCAAAGTTATTGCTCGTATACGCTTATCGTTTACCAGCCTAGCTTGTTTCTGTCGACTCTCGTTAAATCAATGAACTTTAACCCCTGTAACAGTCTCTTACCTAGATTTATTTTTATTATCGATATAACACAGTAATGGTAAATAATTACCTAATTATCTTCGTAAACGTACAATATCGTGTAAGCGTCAAGCTGTTTGTTCAAACTGGACAAGAAAGCATTAATGTTGTTGTTGTTATTGTTCTGAATTAAGCACAAAGCTACACAATGGGCTATCTGTGCTCTGCCCACCACGGGTATCGAAACCCGGATTTTAGCGTGTAAGTCCGCAGAAATACCGCTGAGCCACTGGGGGGCAGCATTAAGGAAATTAATATAATTTTCTTAATGTGCAACACTTTTTAAGTCACACATCGTTTCAGTTAATCTTTCACACATCGGTGTGTTTGTTTGTCTATATAGAAGCGATGTACATTTTTCTTGATTACTGGTTCTGTACGCAGAAGTTTTTAAGGGGAAAACATTTCCTTAAGCCTAGTTTTTATTTACTATTGTGTCAAATAAAATATGAAACATTTAGTCTAATTCAGAGCTTTACATAATACATTCAATCTTATACAAATATTTTATGTAAGAAACAACTTTTGTTACACAAGAAATAATTTCAGATATATAAGAAATAATTTCTGTTGTGTAAGTAACAACTTATGGAATAAGCGGCTTCTTTTATCTAAGGAACATCTTCAGTTATGTAAATGTAGATAACAACTTCTGTTATCTGAAGAACAGCTCCTGTTATAAATGTAAAATATTCTCTTATGTAAGGAAAATATTTTTAGTTAACAACCTATGTTTTCTAACGAAGAGCTTCTATTATGTTAGAAGCTGTTTATATTATTTAAGGAACAACTTGCGTTACGAAATTCTAACGTGTTCTGGGCTAAAGTGAAACAGATTTCAAAACCACTTAACGTTAACTACGACTCGTGTTTTTTGTTTTTGTTTTTCTTGAAATAGACTCTCATAGTTATTTATCTGTTACATAACATTATCAATTATTGATTTAATTTCTGCAAACTTTAACCAATTTTTGAGCTATCTATTACAGAACACAATTAATTATTCAGGCATTTTTACAGAACATAATAAATTAACGTAAATATTAAAAAATTAAACATTAGGCCTATCAAGAATTTATTTCAGAGCTTGATTTCAACATGTTTTGAAGTTACTCGTCAATTGACTTCTGATAACTTAAGGGATTTGTGTTAATAGCTTTGTGTGTGTTAAACGTAACGGTCAATTCTTATGATGGCATATGGCAACTGCAAGCATTTGACTTTTTCTTTTCACATATGGTTGACGGATTTTTTTTAAATGAACCTATATATATAAAGTTACTGTGCCAATCTGAAATACACGTTTATCTAAAACAAAATCAAACCATTGTTATGGTGATCAGGGTCCGAATTAATTTTTATTGTCTATTTGAAACATTTTTTTTGGAACTTATGCACAGAGGGGAGAGTCGAATACTTCTCTGCACCATAGTTTCTTAAATCTCTTTTTTATTGCTGTATCACCCCGCACGCTTGGATTGAAAACAAAATACCGTAATAACCCTAGTTTCAACTGAAGCGAGATAACTCAAATACGATACCCACGTTTCATCTTGTAGCCCTAGAAGTCACCTGATGGTTGTTGGTTAAAACTGAACACGTGGGAGAGTCTAATTTGATTTCCGATTGGAGTTGGAACTCCCGTGAGGAAAACAATTTCTCGATCGGCTTTTATCGTAACGAATGACAGTCGAATACCCGAGAGAATTCATATTAAAGAGAATTTTTATCTCAGACTTTGACAATCGATAAAATGTAAAATTCTGTAATTCCGAAGGTTCGTACCTGAAAACATAATAAATTTTAAACACCTTCGGTTTACTCATTCAGTGTTGTGCAGGGTGGTAAACTTTTATCTCTTCCTCGATTTGACGGACTTGGACCATTTTTAGTTTTAGGGGGCAACGTTTATCATTTTAACACTTTGAAAGAAATAATTAAATGTTGCGTTTGACGCCATTATGTTTGAAGCAAACAAATTATATACAGTATTGGTAATAATTATGAAAGCAGGGGATGTATAAGAGGCAAATAAGTAAGGAAACTGTAAACAAAGAATATAAACAGACAAGAAATACTGAAATGTCCCCTTCCTTTATCACGAGGGGAAAATCAACTGCAACAACGTACAGTTGAGAGTTTACTCTGTGGTTAGTTCTAATCAGAAAGTTCCACGTCATAATAAGTTATATGTATCCATTTGTGCAATCTGTCATACCATACCCAGTAGTAGTAGTGTGATCTAGTTATGGCTGCCAGTTTTGAAATGTCGCATAACAATGCGTATAAAGCAGATGTTTTCGTTAGTGAAAGATATATTTGATTGTTTGTTTGTTTTGAATTTCGTACAAAGCTACTCGAGGGCTATCTGCGCTAGCCGTCCCTAATTTAGCAGTGTAAGACTAGAGGGAAGGCAGCTAGTCATCACCACCCACCGCCAACTCTTGGACTACTTTTTACTAACGAATAGTGGGATTGACTGTAACGTTATAACGCCTCCACGGCTGAAAGGGCGAGCATGTTTTGTCTGACTGGGATGCGAACCCGCAACCCTCAGATTACGAGTCGCACGCCTTAACACGCTTGACCATGCCGGGCCCGTTAGTGAAAAATAATCCATGAAAAAGAAATTGCGAAAAGGCTGCACGTTTCAGTAAGAATTTTATCAAAGACTCTGGAGATTACAAGTGTAACAGTAGAAACGTCAAAACTTGAAAACTGAAACGTTCCAAAAGTATATGTTAAGCTTCTCAGAATATTTTGTTCACAAGTTAGATGCAAGCCGTACCAACAAATCTTCGCTGTAAATACAGGTGTGTGAAAATCAGCTCGAGAACAGTGAGACACACATCACCATAAAGTGGTCTCAGCTGACTTTTGACCGATCGAAAACTGTTGTTAAGAAAAAGCGACTAAACTAAGTGAGTGGACTGAACATAGCAACAAAAACAGTGGAATGAACAAAATTGAAAATAACTCTTTTTGTACAGGTGAATACAAGTTCGAATATTTAGGTGAAAATCAACAGCATTTTCATCGCCATTTCTACGAGTCTCATGATGGATTTTGATTCACGTGGAAGACCTTAATTCTTTGTTAACTTGAAGACAACTTAAGAAAGTCGAAACGTTATTCTGTACTTTGTTTTAATTAAAGTTTTAACACCCACACCAGCCGTCTTGAGACTCGAAATTAATTTCTTCGGTACGAATTTCTTTAAGATCTAGAACTCTGTAGATGTAAACAATTCGTCGATTGGATGAATGGAATTCAAATTTCCCAAAGGGAAAGAAATCAGATCATTATATCATGGTGGTGATTGAGGTTAACAGAAGTATAGTGCTGTATTTTAACAAGTAATACTGGTGAGGCTAACAGAAGTATAATGCTGTATTTTAACAAGTAATACAGGTGAGGCTAACAGAAATATAGTGCTGTATTTTAACAAGTAATACAGGTGAGGCTAACAGAAGTATAGTGCTGTATTTTAACAAGTAATACTGGTGAGCTGTACAGAAGTATAGTGCTGTATTTTAACAAGTAATACAGGTGAGGCTAACAGAAGGATAGTGCTGTATTTTAACAAGTAATACAGGTGAGGCTAACAGAAGTATAGTGCTGTATTTTAACAAATAATACAGGTGAGGCTAACAGAAGTATAGTGCTGTATTTTAACAAGTAATACAGGTGAGGCTAACAGAAGTATAGTGCTGTATTTTAACAAGTAATACTGGTGAGCTGTACAGAAGTATAGTGCTGTATTTTAACAAGTAATACAGGTGAGGCTAACAGAAGTATAGTGCTGTATTTTAACAAGTAATACAGGTGAGGCTAACAGAAGTATAGTGCTGTATTTTAACAAATAATACAGGTGAGGCTAACAGAAGTATAGTGCTGTATTTTAACAAGTAATACATATGAGGCTAACAGAAGTATAGTGCTGTATTTTAACAAGTAATACAGGTGAGGCTAACAGAAGTATAGTGCTGTATTTTAACAAGTAATACAGGTGAGGCTAACAGAAGTATAGTGCTGTATTTTAACAAGTAATACAGGTGAGGCTAACAGAAGTATAGTGCTGTATTTTAACAAGTAATACTGGTGAGGCTAACAGAAGTATAGTGCTGTATTTTAACAAGTAATACAGGTGAGGCTAACAGAAGTATAGTGCTGTATTTTAACAAGTAATACAGGTGAGGCTAACAGAAGTATAGTGCTGTATTTTAACAAGTAATACTGGTGAGGCTAACAGAAGTATAATGCTGTATTTTAACAAGTAATACAGGTGAGGCTAACAGAAGTATAGTGCTGTATTTTAACAAGTAATACTGGTGAGCTGTACAGAAGTATAGTGCTGTATTTTAACAAGTAATACAGTTGAGCTGTACAGAAGTATAGTGCTGTATTTTAACAAGTAATACAGGTGAGGCTAACAGAAGTATAGTGCTGTATTTTAACAAGTAATACAGGTGAGGCTAACAGAAGTATAGTGCTATATTTTAACAAGTAATACTGGTGAGCTGTACAGAAGTATAATGCTGTATTTTAACAAGTAATACAGTTGAGCTGTACAGAAGTATAGTGCTGTATTTTAACAAGTAATACTGGTGAGGCTAACAGAAGTATAGTGCTGTATTTTAACAAGTAATACAGGTGAGGCTAACATAAGTATAGTGCTGTATTTTAACAAGTAATACAGGTGAGGCTAACAGAAGTATAGTGCTGTATTTTAACAAGTAATACTGGTGAGCTGTACAGAAGTATAGTGCTGTATTTTAACAAGTAATACAGGTGAGGCTAACAGAAGTATAGTGCTGTATTTTAACAAGTAATACTGGTGAACTGTACAGAAGTATAGTGCTGTATTTTAACAAGTAATACAGGTGAGGCTAACAGAAGTATAGTACTGTATTTTAACAAGTAATACAGGTGAGGCTAACAGAAGTATAGTGCTGTATTTTAACAAGTAATACAGTTGAGCTGTACAGAAGTATAGTGCTGTATTTTAACAAGTAATACTGGTGAGCTGTACAGAAGTATAGTGCTGTATTTTAACAAGTAATACAGTTGAGCTGTACAGAAGTATAGTGCTGTATTTCAACAAGTAATACTGGTGAGCTGTACAGAAGTATAGTGCTGTATTTTAACAAGTAATACAGGTGAGGCTAACAGAAGTATAGTGCTGTATTTTAACAAGTAATACAGGTGAGGCTAACAGAAGTATAGTGCTGTATTTTAACAAGTAATACAGGTGAGGCTAACAGAAGTATAGTGCTGTATTTTAACAAGTAATACAGTTGAGCTGTACAGAAGTATAGTGCTGTATTTTAACAAGTAATACTGGTGAGCTGTATAGAACTTATATCCTAACGACTGCTGACCTCAACAAGCAATTTACACTGCACAACAATTTTTTTTAAAAGTTTTGCTTCCTGAAAAGTTTTTGCTGATTGTGACAAGTTTCTGGTGGGCACAAATATAGTTTTGGTTTTGCTTCATCACGTAGGAAATCTGAGAAAAAGACAGTTAACTGTTTACCGGCAATAACGTATTTAATTGCGTTTATGTTTCCAATACGCTATTAAGTTCAACATAATTAAAAGTGTTTTGCTCCTGATTTTCGTTTGTATTCAATGTCCGATGCATCACGTTGCAGTGTCCAACAGTAGTCAACAAACATTGACCGATTCTAGTTGCCCTGATATCGTTTTTCCATTGTAACAATGTCATGGTAAAACTGAAGATTTTGATGAAACGGTAAGTGATGGACAAATTTGGATGTGATTTTTGTGACCAGCAGCCAAAAAATCTAACAGCGTTTAAGAAGCAAAAAACTTGTGCAGTGTTATGGATCATAATGAAGGCGTCACATAAAGCGTGAATTCATCTTCCAGCAAGACAATGATCCTAAAGACACAAGTAAATGATCCTGAAGACACAAGACAATGATCCTGAAGACACAAGACAATGATCCTAAAGACACAAGTCAATGATCCGGAAGACACAAGACAATGATCCTGAAGACACAAGACAGTGATCCTGAAGACACAAAACAATGATCCTGAAGACACAAAACAATGATCCTGAAGACACAAGACAATGATCCTGAAGACACAAGACAATGATCCTGAAGACACAAGACAATGATCCTGAAGACACAAAACAATGATCCTGAAGACACAAGACAATGATCCTGAAGACACAAGACAATGATCCTAAAGACACAAGTCAATGATCCTGAAGACACAAGACAATGATCCTGAAGACACAAGACAATGATCCTGAAGACACAAAACAATAATCCTGAAGACACAAGACAATGATCCTGAAGACACAAGACAATGATCCTAAAGACACAAGACAATGATCCTGAAGACACAAGACAATGATCCTGAAGACACAAGACAATGATCCTAAAGACACAAGACAATGATCCTGAAGACACAAGACAATGATCCTGAAGACACAAGACAATGATCCTGAAGACACAAAACAATGATCCTAAAGACATAAGTCAATGATCCTGAAGACACAAGACAATGATCCTGAAGAACCAAGACAATGATCCTGAAGACACAAGACAATGATCCTGAAGACACAAGACAATGATCCTGAAGACACAAAACAATGATCCTGAAGACACAAGACAATGATCCTGAAGACACAAGACAATGATCCTGAAGACACAAAACAATGATCCTAAAGACACAAGACAATGATCCTAAAGACACAAGTCAATGATCCTGAAGACACAAAACAATGATCCTGAAGACACAAAACAATGATCCTGAAGACACAAAACAATGATCCTGAAGACACAAGACAATGATCCTGAAGACACAAGACAATGATCCTGAAGACACAAAACAATGATCCTAAAGACATAAGTCAATGATCCTGAAGACACAAGACAATGATCCTGAAGACACAAGACAATGATCCTGAAGACACAAAACAATAATCCTGAAGACACAAGACAATGATCCTGAAGACACAAGACAATGATCCTGAAGACACAAGACAATGATCCTGAAGACACAAGACAATGATCCTGAAGACACAAGACAATGATCCTGAAGACACAAGACAATGATCCTGAAGACACAAGACATCGATCCTGAAGACACAAAACAATGATCCTAAAGACATAAGTCAATGATCCTGAAGACACAAAACAATGATCCTAAAGACATAAGTCAATGATCCTGAAGACACAAAACAATGATCCTAAAGACATAAGTCAATGATCCTGAAGACACAAGACAATGATCCTGAAGACACAAGACAATGATCCTGAAGACACAAGACAATGATCCTGAAGACACAAGACAATGATCCTGAAGACACAAAACAATGATCCTGAAGACACAAGACAATGATCCTGAAGACACAAGACAATGATCCTGAAGACACAAGACAATGATCCTGAAGACACAAAACAATGATCCTAAAGACACAAGACAATGATCCTAAAGACACAAGTCAATGATCCTGAAGACACAAGACAATGATCCTGAAGACACAAGACAATGATCCTGAAGACACAAGACAATGATCCTGAAGACACAAGACAATGATCCTGAAGACACAAGACAATGATCCTGAAGACACAAGACAATGATCCTGAAGACACAAGACAATGATCCTGAAGACACAAGACAATGATCCTGAAGACACAAAACAATGATCCTAAAGACATAAGTCAATGATCCTAAAGACACAAGACAATGATCCTGAAGACACAAGACAATGATCCTGAAGACACAAGACAATGATCCTGAAGACACAAGACAATGATCCTGAAGACACAAAACAATGATCCTGAAGACACAAGACAATGATCCTGAAGACACAAGACAATGATCCTGAAGACACAAAACAATGATCCTAAAGACACAAGACAATGATCCTGAAGACACAAGACAATGATCCTGAAGACACAAGACAATGATCCTGAAGACACAAGACAATGATCCTGAAGACACAAGACAATGATCCTGAAGACACAAGACAATGATCCTGTAGACACAAGACAATGATCCTGAAGACACAAGACAATGATCCTGAAGACACAAGACAATGATCCTGAAGACACAAGACAATGATCCTGAAGACACAAAACAATGATCCTAAAGACATAAGTCAATGATCCTGAAGACACAAGACAATGATCCTGAAGACACAAGACAATGATCCTGAAGACACAAGACAATGATCCTGAAGACACAAGACAATGATCCTGAAGACACAAAACAATGATCCTGAAGACACAAGACAATGATCCTGAAGACACAAGACAATGATCCTGAAGACACAAGACAATGATCCTGAAGACACAAAAGAATGATCCTAAAGACACAAGTCAATGATCCTGAAGACACAAGACAATGATCCTGAAGACACAAGACAATGATCCTGAAGACACAAGACAATGATCCTGAAGACACAAAACAATGATCCTGAAGACACAAGACAATGATCCTGAAGACACAAGACAATGATCCTGAAGACACAAGACAATGATCCTGAAGACACAAAACAATGATCCTAAAGACACAAGACAATGATCCTAAAGACACAAGTCAATAATCCTGAAGACACAAAACAATGATCCTGAAGACACAAAACAATGATCCTGAAGACACAAAACAATGATCCTGAAGACACAAGACAATGATCCTGAAGACACAAGACAATGATCCTGAAGACACAAGACAATGATCCTGAGACACAAGACAATGATCCTGAAGACACAAGACAATGATCCTGAAGACACAAGACAATGATCCTGAAGACACAAGACAATGATCCTGAAGACACAAAACAATGATCCTAAAGACATAAGTCAATGATCCTGAAGACACAAGACAATGATCCTGAAGACACAAGACAATGATCCTGAAGACACAAGACAATGATCCTGAAGACACAAGACAATGATCCTGAAGACACAAAACAATGATCCTGAAGACACAAGACAATGATCCTGAAGACACAAAACAATGATCCTGTAGACACAAGACAATGATCCTGAAGACACAAGACAATGATCCTGAAGACACAAGACAATGATCCTGAAGACACAAGACAATGATCCTGAAGACACAAAACAATGATCCTAAAGACATAAGTCAATGATCCTGAAGACACAAGACAATGATCCTGAAGACACAAGACAATGATCCTGAAGACACAAGACAATGATCCTGAAGACACAAGACAATGATCCTGAAGACACAAAACAATGATCCTGAAGACACAAGACAATGATCCTGAAGACACAAGACAATGATCCTGAAGACACAAGACAATGATCCTGAAGACACAAAAGAATGATCCTAAAGACACAAGTCAATGATCCTGAAGACACAAGACAATGATCCTGAAGACACAAGACAATGATCCTGAAGACACAAGACAATGATCCTGAAGACACAAAACAATGATCCTGAAGACACAAGACAATGATCCTGAAGACACAAGACAATGATCCTGAAGACACAAGACAATGATCCTGAAGACACAAAACAATGATCCTAAAGACACAAGACAATGATCCTAAAGACACAAGTCAATAATCCTGAAGACACAAAACAATGATCCTGAAGACACAAAACAATGATCCTGAAGACACAAAACAATGATCCTGAAGACACAAGACAATGATCCTGAAGACACAAGACAATGATCCTGAAGACACAAGACAATGATCCTGAAGACACAAGACAATGATCCTGAAGACACAAGACAATGATCCTGAAGACACAAGACAATGATCCTGAAGACACAAGACAATGATCCTGAAGACACAAAACAATGATCCTAAAGACATAAGTCAATGATCCTGAAGACACAAGACAATGATCCTGAAGACACAAGACAATGATCCTGAAGACACAAGACAATGATCCTGAAGACACAAGACAATGATCCTGAAGACACAAAACAATGATCCTGAAGACACAAGACAATGATCCTGAAGACACAAAACAATGATCCTGTAGACACAAGACAATGATCCTGAAGACACAAGACAATGATCCTGAAGACACAAGACAATGATCCTGAAGACACAAGACAATGATCCTGAAGACACAAGACAATGATCCTGAAGACACAAGACAATGATCCTGAAGACACAAGACAATGATCCTGAAGACACAAGACAATGATCCTGAAGACACAAAACAATGATCCTGAAGACACAAGACAATGATCCTGAAGACAAGACAATGATCCTGAAGACACAAGACAATGATCCTGAAGACACAAAACAATGATCCTAAAGACACAAGACAATGATCCTAAAGACACAAGTCAATAATCCTGAAGACACAAAACAATGATCCTGAAGACACAAAACAATGATCCTGAAGACACAAAACAATGATCCTGAAGACACAAGACAATGATCCTGAAGACACAAGACAATGATCCTGAAGACACAAGACAATGATCCTGAAGACACAAGACAATGATCCTGAAGACACAAGACAATGATCCTGTAGACACAAGACAATGATCCTGAAGACACAAGACAATGATCCTGAAGACACAAGACAATGATCCTGAAGACACAAGACAATGATCCTGAAGACACAAGACAATGATCCTGAAGACACAAAACAATGATCCTAAAGACATAAGTCAATGATCCTGAAGACACAAGACAATGATCCTGAAGACACAAGACAATGATCCTGAAGACACAAGACAATGATCCTGAAGACACAAGACAATGATCCTGAAGACACAAAACAATGATCCTGAAGACACAAGACAATGATCCTGAAGACACAAGACAATGATCCTGAAGACACAAAAGAATGATCCTAAAGACACAAGTCAATGATCCTGAAGACACAAGACAATGATCCTGAAGACACAAGACAATGATCCTGAAGACACAAGACAATGATCCTGAAGACACAAAACAATGATCCTGAAGACACAAGACAATGATCCTGAAGACACAAGACAATGATCCTGAAGACACAAGACAATGATCCTGAAGACACAAAACAATGATCCTAAAGACACAAGACAATGATCCTAAAGACACAAGTCAATAATCCTGAAGACACAAAACAATGATCCTGAAGACACAAAACAATGATCCTGAAGACACAAAACAATGATCCTGAAGACACAAGACAATGATCCTGAAGACACAAGACAATGATCCTGAAGACACAAGACAATGATCCTGAAGACACAAGACAATGATCCTGAAGACACAAGACAATGATCCTAAAGACACAAGACAATGATCCTAAAGACACAAGTCAATGATCCTGAAGACACAAAACAATGATCCTGAAGACACAAAACAATGATCCTGAAGACACAAAACAATGATCCTGAAGACACAAGACAATGATCCTGAAGACACAAGACAATGATCCTGAAGACACAAAACAATGATCCTAAAGACATAAGTCAATGATCCTGAAGACACAAGACAATGATCCTGAAGACACAAGACAATGATCCTGAAGACACAAAACAATGATCCTGAAGACACAAGACAATGATCCTGAAGACACAAGACAATGATCCTGTAGACACAAGACAATGATCCTGAAGACACAAGACAATGATCCTGAAGACACAAGACAATGATCCTGAAGACACAAGACAATGATCCTGAAGACACAAGACAATGATCCTGAAGACACAAAACAATGATCCTAAAGACATAAGTCAATGATTCTGAAGACACAAGACAATGATCCTGAAGACACAAGACAATGATCCTGAAGACACAAGACAATGATCCTGAAGACACAAGACAATGATCCTGAAGACACAAGACAATGATCCTGAAGACACAAGACAATGATCCTGAAGACACAAGACAATGATCCTGAAGACACAAAACAATGATCCTAAAGACATAAGTCAATGATCCTGAAGACACAAGACAATGATCCTGAAGACACAAGACAATGATCCTGAAGACACAAGACAATGATCCTGAAGACACAAAACAATGATCCTGAAGACACAAGACAATGATCCTGAAGACACAAGACAATGATCCTGAAGACACAAGACAATGATCCTGAAGACACAAAACAATGATCCTAAAGACACAAGACAATGATCCTAAAGACACAAGTCAATGATCCTGAAGACACAAGACAATGATCCTGAAGACACAAGACAATGATCCTGAAGACACAAGACAATGATCCTGAAGACACAAAACAATGATCCTGAAGACACAAGACAATGATCCTGAAGACACAAGACAATGATCCTGAAGACACAAGACAATGATCCTGAAGACACAAGACAATGATCCTGAAGACACAAAACAATGATCCTAAAGACACAAGTCAATGATCCTGAAGACACAAGACAATGATCCTGAAGACACAAGACAATGATCCTGAAGACACAAGACAATGATCCTGAAGACACAAAACAATGATCCTGAAGACACAAGACAATGATCCTGAAGACACAAAACAATGATCCTGAAGACACAAAACAATGATCCTGAAGACACAAGACAATGATCCTGAAGACACAAAACAATGATCCTAAAGACACAAGACAATGATCCTAAAGACACAAGACAATGATCCTGAAGACACAAGTCAATGATCCTGAAGACACAAGACAATGATCATGAAGACACAAAGAAAGGCCCAAAATAATATATTTACTGTAAAAAGGTGACAAAGATATTCACAGTCATGGCTAGGCCTGCCCAAAGTTCCGATATGGACGTTCGTGAGGTTGAATGTCTTTATTTAAAAACTAAGATCGACAGGATGAATGCTGGGAGTGAATATCGCACTTGGAACAGCATGTTGCTTTAGTAAACAGTACTGACAGCAATATAGAATGTTGTTGTTTCTGTTATTGCCGGTGTTGTTTTCTTAGTGCAAAGCAGCACAATTGTTAGGCTTCATTCTGTCCACAGTGGGCAATCTAATCACGGAATTTTGACGCTAAGTTCATGAACTTAGCGCTAACCCTCCGGAAGGAAAGTCAATACGCAATACTATGGGTGAAGCGAAGACTATTGTTATTTGTTATCAGGCTCAGAAGAATTGGGCTGTCTGTGTTCTGTCTACCACGAGTATCGAAACCAGACTGCAAACATATCACTGTTGCACTGGGAGGTGTGAAACAAAGAATTCACTTACAAAACACTAGTGCATTGAATGACTTATTAACTTTTCTTCCTTACATTTTATGTTACTGCTTTGTTATCTAGTTGTTTGCTGTCCTTGTATTTTTATTCGTTGTGTGTTTCCACAATTATTTCAGTTCCTCCATAAATTCTTTAAATGGAACGCAAATGAGATCTAATGGCCAATTCATTCTGAAAGTTGTAAGATCATGGTTAGCTTGTGACAAGCTTCAATATTTTTCTATTTTTCAATTCAATAGTCTTTTATGAAAACCCTGTAATAATAATGATTTTTGCGCCGTCTCAGGTGCACTGGCAACATTTGGTCCTCGACAACTGTCAAACCAAATCAATATTGTAATCCAGCCAAGAGAAAGATTATTGCTTGGGGGAAACGTTTCAAAGTTCCTTCAAAAGAAGACAGTTTTGCGTAACAGGATTCTTAAAGTCTTAGAGTCTAGGAACAAAAACATTTCAAGAAAGGGAGATTTTACTATTCTTCATGGAAATGGGAAAAGTCGCCCAAGAGCATGTTTAGGCAAGCAAGTAGCTGAAAAAAAACTATCAAAGCCAACTCTGAGTACAGCCCTTGTTCGAAAAAGTGAAGAATATGGCTATTACAAAGAAGTCCTTGGACTTAAAATCTTGCCTGGTTGCTGTCAGGCACAAAGAACTTCATCCTACCCCCAGATATGGAAACTTGATTATTCAGGTGTCATAAGCCCTCAGTTTTGTCGTTCAGCCACCATGAGAGGCTTAACCCAAATATGACCAGTGGAGTATTTTCGGGTTCCGTTAACAAGGTAATGGATAACGATATACAGTTGACGAAGGCTGACAGGCCTACAGTCACGCCTTAAAATCAATAGCAAGTCTCATTGGAGAGTTTATTTGTTTTGGAATTTCGCACAGAGCTACTCGAGGGCTATCTGTGCTAGCCGTCCGTAATTTAGCAGTGTAAGACAAGGGGGAAGGCAGCTAGTCATCACCACCCACCGCCACTACTCTTTTGCCAACGAATAGTGGGATTGACCGAAACGTTATAACGCCCTCACGGTTGAAAGGGTGAGCATGTGTAGAGTTTCATTGGAGAAACAGAGGAAGTGGAATTTCATTCCAAAAAGTTGAAGGATACATTTGTGCTTTTGATATTACTAATCGTGTTTTTTGTAACGGACTTTTATGTTCAGTGGAGAATCTGTGAAAAGTTTTTCAAAGGCTTCTGTTTCAAAAGACTGGCCCTTCACAGAAACTTGTTACGATAGAGAATGTGGCGACATCACATGCTTGACCACAATTGATGTCGGGGGAAGTACATCCAAGAGCAGAACGTAACGTGAATGCTCGCTCGTATAAAGTACAACTGACCCTCAGCAGTTGTATCCTTAGATGTATTTAAACATTTTTGTATCTCGTAAGTTATATTTAGTGCCTATGAGTAAGTGATGACGTTAAGTAAATTATTTGAGTAGAAACGTTTTCTGTTCTCTTCAGTGAGTCACCTAAAAAATGGTTTAGTGATATATTTACCTTGATGTAAAGGTTTTATAAGGTACATCTAGTTTCCATGGCCATCGTTGAATTCAGTAATGTCTGTTTGCACGTAGCAACAATATATCAATAATCCGTTTGTTACGTTAACTGTTTCTATTTCTTTATAGACAGCAATTTTGTGCTGGGAAATGCACAAGTTCCTTCGATATATCCGATCGTGTACTGCTCTGACGGATTCTGCGACCTGACCGGTTACCCCAGGGCGCAGATCATGCAAAAAAGCTGCGCGTGCACTTTTCTGTTTGGATCTGAAACGACGAAAGAAGATAAAGAAAAGATAGAGATGGCGCTGTGTAATAAAACCGAACTGAAACTGGAAGTGGTGTTCTACACAAGAACTGGTTGGTTGTTCTTACTATTGGAGTTTAATCCCAGTCTTTATGTGCTACGAAGGGTTAAAAGTTTTCAGGGTAACTTACCTGTTTTTGTTTATATTTTAAATAATCCAAATAGACAACCTGTAGTCGAGAGTTTATATTAAAACGGTGAGTTCGATGTGTAACTAAATTCATAAATGGAATTATGTTTGTGTATATGTATATATTAAAATATTTGGGTGAAATCAAAGCTGGATCTTACGAAGGTAGACATTAATTAAGCCAGGCTAGAAGTAAACGTGTTGATTTAAGCCTAACGTAATATACATTCTCGTGTCTGAATTCTGGTGTTTCTCTTTCCAGGAATCCCTTTCTGGTGTCTTCTGGACATTGTTCCAATTAAAAACGAAAAGCACGAAGTAGTGTTGTTTCTTGCCTCACACAAGGATATCACGAAGACGAAAATTGCCGAGATAGAAATGGACGAAACGTATAATAGTGGTGAGATGATTCCCCACTACCTTCGTCACTGTATGAATACTTTCTGGACAAATCATGTTTAATGTTTAGCTAATACAGTTGGTGAAAAATGAGATGGATATCCACTTGAAACTAACTGTTTTTGAAAAGGACATTTAAAATGATATAGCTCGTGTTATTGAACTTTTTAAAGAATGTCCGGTCTTACTTAATTTGGAAAAGTCAGTTATAACAATCAACAGTAGATTGATATTTCGTGTTGGTTCATTTGAAATCGAAATCAATACCACAACTAATTTCACAAAAATAATTAGTTTCCGAACAATCCTTAGCTGTTATTAATGTTATTTTTATAATGTACAGATTATACGACAATTACACGTATACGTGGGGTTGTAAATGTTTTACACGTTTATTTAAGTAAATTACTAATTTCAACGTATCTTTTACACATTTGTACAATAGTCTGTTTAAATTGTTTTAAACAGACTTCTTGAAAATGTTTATTTCCGTCGCACAGATACCAACGGTAACCGTGAACCCCAAGGATGTTTATCTACTAACAACTACCAGCGACGCAGAAGTCGTGCTGTGTTGTACCAGCTGTCCGGTCACTATCGTCAAGACAACATGAAGTCTAAGCTAAAACTGAACAACGTAATATCCGTTTTCTCTCTGTGAAACTTAGTACACCATATAAGGGCCTGAATACACTTGTGGTATACACTTTATATCAGTTTTGTTTATCCAAAAAGTTGTTTGACAGAAATGTGTGCCTGCTCTTTTATATTCGAAGATACGCTAGACAGATTATCAACATGTATCCTTAGAGTCCCCTCCGGGGGAGAGACGAGTTTGGTCAGTGTGTAGGTCCGACTCCTATATTGCCCTCTGCAGGTTTCCGTCTTTCACGAAAAGTGGAAGCGTACTCGTTGTTGTTTTTTTAATTAGGCACAAAGCTACACAATGGGCTATCTGTGTTTTGCCCACCACGGGTATCGAAACCCGGATTTTAGCGTGTAATTCCGCAGACATACCGCTGAGTCATTGGGGGGCCGGTAGCGTACTAAAGAAGCGTTTCTGCCGCATAGGAATGTCGTGCCTACAGAGGGCGTGACGTTTAGTAGTTATGCAATTGATTCAGGGTCAAAATTCCTGACCATTCAACAATGTAAAACTGTCACAAATAGACTTGTAGCTGAATGGGGGTTGTTGTAGTTTGTTGAATTTCGCGTAAAGCTACCCGATGAGAACTTTTCATGCAAGCTACCCCTAATTGTGAAGATAGTTAAAATAAACAGTGTCATCTTGTGTGCTTCTCCAATCAAGATATGATTAAGCCATCTCGGGTGTCACGCATCCAAGATTCCAATGTTCGAAACGCAAATTATCTGGGCGCAAACCATGGACCCTCAGATACACAGACCGGTACGCTATCCATAGAATGTCCTTACAATTAGACTGACAGAGGACGTTGACGATTCGATGACAGAGTACTTAGAACAGCATTAGGCTTTAAAGCCAGACCAAACTGGACCTTTATATAATCAAAAACATTTCAATGACGCTAAACGTACATTGACAATGTAATGAACAATAACATGAATTCCCCAAAGGCTTCAAGTCTAAATATCTTAAATCCAACCCTACCTTACAAACCCAAAATTGTTGCCATGAAAACGTGGCCGAAGAAACCACATTGGATCATGTCCGGGCCAATCCATTCTGTAAGAGTTTCAATGAGCTTTTTTGCTACTTTTTAAACGAGTTCACGGAATGTGATGACGACGTCCGATAGGGCTTGTATAGAAGGTTTATCAAGTTGTACGTCTGTATTTCAGCTCGCTGCCGGTCACATGACCTTGATACAGTGAACTTTACGGTCATCGAATTAAGTACAATCAAAGTAGGTCCAAGGTCAGCTTCTTCAACATCTTTTTTTTTTTTTATAAGGTGCAGTTAGCTTCAGAAATAAGGTATTAGGAAAAAAGTTTAATTTATTTTGTTATTTTACAATATATTATATTGTATTAATTTTATGAATGTATCTGCCTGAATGCTTCGCAGTGTTATGTTACTTAGAGTATGAACAAATAATGATTAATGCAGTCTCACGTATTTACTTAACTGAAAGTGTTAAGAAATCTTATTTCTAAGCCTAATCGATACTTCACTGAGCTTTGATTTTTATCAAGCGACTAACTTCTCAGTCCAAACAGGGAAGACATGGGGAATGATAAAGAGGGGGACGGATACAACACCGAATTCTCTCATGTTACTACCCTGAGATCCGAATGGTACATACCAGGTTGGCCCGACATGGCCTGGTGGTTAAGGCACTCGACTCGTAATCCAAGAGTCGCGGGCTTGAATCCCCGTCACACCAAACATGCTCTCTCTTTCAGCCGTGGGGATGCTATAATGTCACAATCAATCCACTATTCGTTGGTAAAAGAGTAGCCCAAGAGTTGGCGGTGGGTGGTGATGACTACCTGCCTTCCCTCTAGTCTTACACTGCTAAATTCTGGACGGCTAGCGCAGATAGCCCTCGTGTAGCTTTGCGCGAAATTCAAAAACAAACAAATATACCAGGTCTAGTGAAAATCGTTTCAGCGGTTCGCCAATCACCAGCTAACAAAGACAGACTTTTGTCAGATTTGGATTGATAAGCCTAAGTAAGATTAAAATGTTGTTAATCAAAAAACTTCCATATTTAGACGATACTTTAGAAACAAGCTATAATAGAAGTTTATCATATTAAATTTATTCATCCACGACACTGTTAAATAAGTTTTTATTTACTGTGAACTTTTCGTAGATAACGATTCGTTTCAAATAACCATAAAGTAAAACAAAAATTCTTCTTGTCTGCAATTTTTCTAGACCATTAAGTTTTAGATTTTACACGGGAAACCAAACCTGACATTTAAAGGCGTAATAATCTCGCGTTCCAATAATAAAACGTTGAATACCTGAAACTAACAAATCTTAAGGACCGAGTGTTACGGAATGTGCCTATTGGGCATGAATGACTACGTAAGTTTAACTAGGCCAATAGTAATAAAACACATGTAGTAGACAACCCAGATACTTGATATAATATAGGGCCCGGCATGGCCAAGCGCGTAAGGCGTGCGACTCGTAATCCGAGGGTCGCGGGTTCGAGCCCGCGTCGCGCTAAACATGCTCGTCCACCCAGCCGTGGGGGCGTATAATGTGACGATCAATCCCACTTTTCGCTGGTAAAAGAGTAGCCCAAAAGTTGGCGGTGGGTGGTGATGACTAGCTGTCTTACACTGCTAAATTAGGGACAGCTAGCACAGATAGCCCTCGAGTAGCTGTTTGCGAAATTCCAAAACAATGATATAATATAGCGTTTCATATTACTTAGCCAAGAATTGGAAAAGGAATCGATAGGTTACGTGTTTTTCTTGCTTCTTTCGATGTATTTACCACACATTTATTAGTTTCTACTTTATATCTGAGTTTCCGAATTTAATTTTAAGCTGTGACTTATAATTACTATTGAAAGACTAATTTATTATAATTTTCTTCTTATTTCTAGAATCTCCTCCATTCAAATTCTCTTCCAGAATACAAAACAGCAGCCATAAAGAAATCCAAGTTTATCGTATCTCACTACGGTGCATTTAAGACTTGCTGGGATTGGTTAGTTCTTGTAGCTACGTTCTATGTAGCCATTGTTGTCCCGTACAGCGCCGCCTTTCGAGACAATAATGAAAGTCCAACCAGAAATCAGACAATCATATGCGACGTCATTGTTGAGGCTTTCTTTATTATAGGTGAGTTGGAGAAGTGAAAATGAATAACAGAATTATAATTTTTAATCAGATAGCTTTACCACTATTATTTTTCGTTGCATAATCCTACGTGAATTATTGTGACGTTTCGCAAACGCATTCTGAAAAATTATGAAAATCTCTTACATTACTTGTCACATAATCACAGATCAATGTAGCTGACACATTTATAAACATTTCTCGTTTACATAGATTTATTAAGCGTACATTAAGCGTTATTTAAGACGTGTTTAAATTGAATGTTACTGAAGTTTTACTGCAGGAATTTGTCTTTTGAGATAGCGAGGTTATAACAGGCGGAAAATAACACATAACTACAGGACGGTTACTGTGTTATTGATTGAAATATTCGAACAGTTTATGCTACTGAAACTAAAATAAGAAATATGTGGACACCCTTCATTGTGTGAGCTTAAGAACGACCTAGATTCATATTTTATCGTTTAATTACAGATCTCAACTAATAGACGTGAACTTGGATTATTTCGTATTACTTTACTTAGAAGTGAAAGTATTTTTAGCTGTCTTTAAAATCAGTTTGTTTGTTTTTTTGAATTTCTCACAATGCTACTCGAGGGCTATCTGTGCTAGCGGTCCCTAATTTAGCAGTGTAAGACTAGAGGGAAGGCAGCTGGTCATCACCACCCACCGCCAACTCTTGGGCTACTCTTTTACCAACGAATAGTGGGATGGATCGTTATACATTATACACCCCCACGGCTGGGAGGGCGAGCATGTTTAGCGCGACGCGGGCTCGAACCCGCGACCCTCGGATTACGAGTACACGCCTTAACGCGCTCGGCCATGCCAGGCCCCAAAAGTATATTCTGGCAAGTTTTGATCATATCGTCACAATAGTTCTTTATCATGCGATACAACACTTTATTTTTGGCCATACGTTGCAACTTTGTGACGTTAAATGTATACACGTTCGATGAATCTGTCTTAATGTTGTTAAGTCGTTCTATTGTGTGTTTAATTCTGACTGTAAGCGTATTTAACTCTTTTTAACGATTTCGAAAATATTCAACTACGTCCAGGTCTTTAGAACTTATTGGATATTTTTGTAGAATAATTCATTTTTAAATCTGCTGTGTTAAAACATTATTCATTAAAGTTGTTTGTAAAACTATAAAGAGATAGCTAATCTCGTCGAAGTTTTTATTATAAAGTCGTTTTTTTTTTAATGAAATATTTATCTTATCTAAGTTTTCTAACTGTTTCTGTTGGATTCACAGACATCGCTATCAACTTTCGCACAACCTTTGTGAGTAGAAAGGGAGAAGTTGTGGCTAAGCCTAAATCAATTGCGGTGCATTATGTTCGTAGCTGGTTCATTGTTGACCTCTTTGCTGCCTTACCCTTCGATCTCCTATATGCAGCAAACCTGTACAGTAGGGTAAGTCTTATATGATCAGATACAAATTTTATTCAAATGAAGGATTTCTTAGTTTGTTTGTTTGTTTTGGAATTTTGCACAAAGCTACTCGAGGGCTATCTGTGCTAGCCGTCCCTAATTTAGCAGTGTAAAACTAGAGGGAAGGCAGATAGTCATCACCACCCACCGCCAACTTTTGGGCTACTCTTTTACCAACGAATAGTGGGATTGACCGTCATACTATAACGCCCCACGGCTGGGAGGGCGAGCATGTTTGGCGCGACCGAGATGCGAACCCGCGACCCTCAGATTACGAGTCGCACGCCTTAACACGCTTGACCATGCCGGACCCAATTTCTTAGATAATTTAGTTAATAAAGATTTATTCGACAATTCTCTTCGTTAAATGTCCACTAGAAAACTTACAGTTAAAGTTTATATTCGACGTTCTGTTTCCGTGATGACGAGAAAAAACACACTTGTAGAGAATTATATATTTAAAAACGGATGGTATGGATGGAGAAAGCAGTATGTGGAGGAGCGAACAACGTTTCGACCTCTTTCGGTCATCATCAGGTTCACAAAGAAAGAAAGAGGTAACTTACAGATAACTGACCACATGTTTGAAGGCGGTTGTGTAATTGAGTGTAGGAATGTACAGGGTGTGCTTAGACGTTGGATTATATTTATTAATAATGGTATAAAGATGCTCCTTTGTATTGGTTTATTTTGGGCTTCAGTTATTGTATAAGAAAGGCTTCTTTAATTAATTTTGCGTTTGTTTGTGTTTGTTTCTTTATTCAGTATTTCTACACTCAATTACAGAACCGTCTTCAAACATATGGTCAGCTACTGGTCAGTGACCCTTTATTTCTTTGTGAACCTGATAATGACCGAAGAAGATCAAAACGTTGTTCACTCCCCTGCTCGAGCTTTTCTCTACCAGCCGTTTCTTAATATATGACGACATTCTGCTTATTTGAAAATTTACTACAAATCGGTTCTCAGTCAAAGATCAGCTTTTGACGAGATTTACGAGGCACCCTGTATTTTTTCAGTTAATGTTTTGTCACTGACATATAACGATATTTTTACATAGATTCTTTCTTACAAAAAAGGTGCCCATATAGAAATATCTTTACTGAAGTGTTTTCTTCAGTTAAAAGTAAGTTTAGTTGGTAAGAAAGATACGCAAGGTATTTATTTTCGCCTATTAAATAATAAAATTTAGAATCTTTCACAGAGGGACTGGACATTACCAAGTCGTTCGTGTACTAGGCTGTTGATCGGGGTCATATGGTTTGCTTTTTTTCACTGCACAAAAAAAGAAAAACCAAATTCTGTGCTCTGGATCTGTGAGTGTTCTGTACTAGTAGCTATCAAATCACGCTATCCGATTAGACCAGGGGCTTAGTGGTAAATGCTGTTGACTAGCTATCTCTTCTTCAGTTTATCAGTTCTAAATTAGGAACGAATACCGCAGGTATCCATTATGTAGCTGTGCGCGAATATTCGGAACAAACTTGACTTTCGCAATGAAACGTATGTATTAACAACCTTCCCTAAGGTCTAACTAACACAAGGCAGAACACGTTTTATTAAAGAAGATCAAAACATTCTTGTATAAAACTTCCTTGAGTAAAGAGATTTTACTTGGTTAATAAAACTACGTTACTTCCTCGACAAGTTTCTTAAAGAGCGTTTAATATTTTTTTCGTAAGGCCACTTTGAATGTTGTGAGATAAAGTACAGTAAATCGAGAGTGGGAAACATGTTTTGTTTTTATGGGAAGGGTTCATTGTTGAGTACACACTGATTGTTTTGGGGAATATTGCCAGCATATTTATTTGGGTGTGCATTTCTGGTTTGTTTTTTGTTTTTTTAAATAGCAAAACCATATCGGATTATTTACTGTGTCTACCGAGGGGAATCGAATCGCTGATTTCAGCGTTGTAAATCCGAAGACTTACCGCTGTCCCATGGGGGGACAATTATTTGGCCATTTTGATGTCATAATAAAGTAAATTACGACTTCCTATTGTGTTTTACACGAGAAACTTACAATTTTAACAAACAATTACTAACACTGTATTTAAATAAAGGGCACATATTTAGGTTGTTACTTCTTTGTTAACTTCTCTGTCGTCATAATAACTTAATTATTTTAAATTAATGTTAGAAATAAACCACCTTATCAAAATGTTCTTATTATTTAATTAAATATCGACATTTTGCTTTTCAGTTTCTTTAGAAACGTACTTTAAAACAAAAACCGAAACTGACAGTACAAAGCTTTAAACGTTGCGGTTTAGAGGGCGCTGCCTGAAAATAGAAAAATCAGGAAAAATTAAGTTATTATAATATCGTGGATTTTTTAATATTGTTTGGTTTTATTACTTTTATCTTTAGAAATTAAAGTTGAATAATAAAAAATAACTACATTTAGTAAGACTGGGGACTACAGAAGTGGGCAAAAGTTTCAAAGTTAATGTAATATATATACATGTTATGTCAAAATGGGCTTAAAACTCGTGAGGGATTTTTAGCCTCAGTTATGATTTACCATGCAGCGAGATTGTAAGACAAACTAAATACACCGTTTTATTTAGTAGATAAAGTCTAAAAACTGTTTAACTGTCGAGCTTAGGCTTAACAGTGTCAAGAATAGGCTACTGGTATTAAATCATAGTGTTTGGCGTATATTTTCGTTCTACAAATTCTACAACGGTTAAGACCGCCTCAGGAGGTTAAGCATTCCCAGTTTGTTACATGCGATATATTTTAATTTTTCAAATGGGTCAGTTGGGTTAAAGTGTTCGACTCGTAATCCGAGGGTCGCGTGTTCGAATCTTCCTCGCACCAAACATGTCGCCCTTTCAGCCTTGGAGGCGTAATGACGTGACGGTCAATCCCAGTATTCGTTGATAAAAGAGTAGCCCAAGAGTTGGCGGTGGGTGGTAATGACTAGCTGCCTTCCCTCTAGTCTTACACTAAATTAGGGACGGCTGGCGCAGATAGCTCTCGGGTAGCTTTGCGCGAAATTAAGAAAACAAACAATCAAACATTTTTCAAATAGGGTGGTTATGAAAAGCGTTGCCTCTGAATGTTGTAGTGAATTTGAGTAAGTTTAAAAGAAAGCTTGATAGATATGTGAATAATAAGTGTCAGTTTTAATTCTTTTTTTCAGTTTGTCTCTAAGGATTGGAGAGCCAAGATGGGCAAACACGTCGCTTGTTGTCCCTAAACATCATGTTAAATATTCTAAAGCCACATTTATAATGAACCGTTTTATGTTGAATAATAAATATTTTTTATTAATAGTATTACTCAAGATAATCTTTACTTTGCCCTTCAGTGGCACTGTGGTATGTCTGCGGACTTACACACTAAAAACCGGGTTTCGATACCCGTGGTGGGCAGAGCACAGATAGCCCATTGTGCTTAATTCTAAACAAAGACAAAACAAACAAACAATCTTTACTTGGTCTGTTTATATGATGTTAACATTGTTGAATTATACGTGAAGTTCTGTAAGTCAGATATGTACGTATGTGGAAAAACGAAGGCGTGGCCTTAGTGTTTCACTGTAGTTTCCGGAGAATATTTTTGGTCAACATATTCATGTATTGTTATGTTGGCCTGGCATGGCCGAGCGCGAAAGGCGTGCGATTCGTAATCCCCGCCCAACCAAACATGCTCGCCCTCCCAGCCGTGGGAGTGTATAATGTGACGGTCAATCCCACTATTCGTTGGTAAAAGAGTAGCCCAAGAGTTGGCGGTGGGTGGTGATGACTAGCTGCCTTCCCTCTAGTCTTACACTGCTAAATTAGGGACGGCTAGCACAGATAGCCCTCGAGTAGCTTTGTGCGAAATTCCAAAACAAACATTGTTATGTTACTAAGAAAAATGCGTCACGTAAAGACGAACTCTGTAAAAGTATCTGGAAACCTTAACAGACAAATTACAGGAAGAAACACGACAGATTTTCAAACTTCAGTGAAAAATAGGTTTATCATCCACTTATCCTCTTCCTCCTTAAGTTTTTAGCTTACTTTGTACTACGTCTTCTAAAGTTATTCGTTAATCACTGCATATTTTCATTTGACTTACCAAAAGGATTTGGTTTCATTTGTTTTGAATTTCGCGCAAAGCTACACGAGGGCTATCTGCGCTAGCCGTCCGTAATTTAGCAGTGTAAGACTAGAGGGAAGGCAGCTAGTCATCACCACCCATTGGCAAATCTTGGGCTACTCTTTCACCAATGAATAGTAGGATTAACCGTCACATTGTAACGTCTCCAAAGCGGAGAGGGCGAGCATTTTTGGAGTTATGGGGATTTAGACCTGCGACACTCAGATTACGTGTCGAGTGCTTCAACACCTGGCCGTGCCGAGGCGTTTATTTTACCGAAAGGAACCAGGAATACAAGTTTCTCCAACAATAGATTAAAACGCGCGTTTTTCCTCGGTGGGTTTAGCAGATAGCCCTTTGTGGTTTTGCTATACGAAAAACACAAAACACACGCATTTTTCTTGGGTAGCTATACAGAGAAACTTGCTACGAAGAGCAACTTGTGAGAGTAAGATGTTTTATAGTCTTCCGTTTGTATGTGGGGAGGTAAGCAGGTCAACCAGTTAGAGTAAAGAGTGACTACTAACTCCGAATTTGTATAAAATCAGAAATTTATTCTATCAACCAAACAACCGAAAAGTCAGATTGGTGAAGTGCAACATGTGGTTGTAAGAATCGAATGTAAACTAGAAAATAAAAAAGGTCTTTTACTCTAGTTATTGTTTTATTGGTGCAAAATCACGTAATGGGCTCTCTGCATTCTGTACACCTCGGAGAATCGAACCCCATATTCCTGAATTGCAACTTCATTGTCTGGCAAACCAGGCGAAATTTTTCGGTATAATATAAGCTATATAAGTCTGTTTGTTTTTCAGCTAGTATATAAACATGTTATCATTTACACAGAAGTACATGTTTGTTTGTCACATTACAAATACGATGCTGTTTTTAAAATTTTATAATAAATGCGATGAACACTAAAATCCAAAATTCTTGTTCGAGATTGTTTTCTGCTAATATTTCGCCCTCTGTTGTTGTTTTGCTTATGTTCTCTGTCACTTTATCAAACATTGAGAGGAACATTGAATCCATAAATGTCTATATAAATCAGAAAAACCTATATATATATATATATCTTTAAAGTCCAGCGTCGTTCTGTTGTGCGAGATACAATTCAAGTTTGGGCTGTGTGCATGCGCGAAGTAATCCAATTGATCTGCGTTCAAACAGTAACTTCTTCTTACCAAAAGTAGGTTCAGTCTTAGAAAATTCTTGTAAATAACTTAGATTTCAAACATACGTTATCCTGAAGGACCTAACACAACAAGTTCTTGTTACACTGACAAGTTTTGGTGTGTAAACGCACCTGTTTATAAAAAAAACTGGAGATAACTATGAATGATAGTCTTCCGTAAGTTGGTTTAGCTACGTAAATTAGATATTTCCAAACCAAATATTTAAGTTTTCGTCAAAAGTATCAAATCTTAAAAGTTGTTTATTCAGTTGGTATAATTTTTCTTGTTTTAGAGCAAAACAAATTCGAATATTCGTTGCGCCCACTGCGGGGAAACGAAACGAGCCCAGGATTTTAGCGTTCTTACTCTATAAACTTATTGCCGTCCCACCATGGGACGTGTATAAATTATTCAGTTACAATTTTAAATTACACGGGCCCGGCGTGACCAAATGTGTTAAGACGTTTGACTCATAATCAGAGGGTCGCGGGTTCGAATTAAACGTTCGTCCTTTGAGCCGTGGGGGCGTTATAATGTTACATTCAATCCTACTATTCGCTGGTAAAAGAATAGCCTAAGAGTTCACGGTGGGTGGTGATGACTAGCTGCCTTCCCTCTAGTTTTACACTGCTAAACTGGGGACTGCCAGCACAGATAGCCCTCGAGTAGCTTTGTGCGAAATTCAAAACAAAAAACAAAAATAATTAAAGTTACTCGAGTAATATCTTTTGAAAAAAAAAATGAAATGGCTTAGATGTGTGTAAAGACCTATGATGTTGCATCTGATGCTTTAACTTGAGTTGCTTGTTTGTTTCAAATTTTGGCTATAGCTATGCAAGGGCTATCTGAACTAGCAGTCCCTAATTTAACAGTGTAAGACTGGAGGGAAGGCAATTAGTCATCACCACCCACCGCCAACTCTTGGGCTGTATTTTACCAGCAAATAGTTGCATTGACCATAACAATCTAACGACCCCACGGCTTAAAAGAGCGAGCGTGTCTGGTGTGACAGGGATTCGAACCCGCGGTCCTCGTCTTACGGGTCGACCGCCTAAACAACCTGATCATACCGGGCCTGAACGAATATGAAAGTGTATTGTTTAAAATATTATAAGTAAACAGAAGTAGATGTTAAAAAACAAAATCCTCATTGTCTACTTTTGACCATAGTTGTTGTCGATTCTTGGTTTATTTATGTTTCACTGTTTATCGATAAAGAGAAGCGTGTTTACTTTTTCTTTCAGAACACTTTGATGCACTTGCTGAAGTTGACCCGACTGCTGCGTTTGGCTCGACTCCTTCAAAAAATGGACCGCTATTCTCAGTACAGCGCCATCATTCTGACGTTGTTAATGCTTATGTTTTCCTTAGTCGCTCACTGGATGGCCTGCGTCTGGTATGTGATTGCACTTGAAGAAATAGATGCCAATCCAATCGAGTGGGATGTAGGTGAGATAAAATTTATTTCAAGGTTGTTGTTTTTTTCCATTTTCATACATATATAACAATCCAGATGAGACACAATGACATCAAGGATTTCCTGATTTCCTTATCGGGTTCCAACCAAATCCAGTTGGTTATGTAGTGAGATAAAATTGATCTTGAGGATTTTCTACTTTTGAATATACAGATTCCAATCCAGTCCGGTGGAGCAATAAATCAGGAAAAATAATTATTTCACCTTTTCACCTTTCTCACTCACACGACCCCCGCTGGTACAGCGGTAAGTCTACAGATCTAAAATTAGTGGTTCGATTTCCCTCGATTGACGCAGCAGATAGCTTTGCTATAACTAAACACACACACACATACAATGTCAAACCAATCCAGTGGAAAGTTAATGAAGTAAATATCATGTTAAGATATACACACATAGATTACTAATTCAATTCAATAGGGCACTTCATGGCTAGATGGATTAAGGCGCTCGACTCGTAATTCGAGAATTGCATATTTGAATCCCTGTCAAAACATGCTCGCCCTTTCAGCCGTGGGGGCATTATAATGTGTCGGTCAATTCCACTATTCGTTGATTAAAAAGTAGCCCAAGAGTTGGCGGGGGGTGGTGATGACTAGCTACCTTCCCTTTAGTCTTACACTATTAAATTAGGGACGGCTAGCACAGATAGCTCTCGTGTAGCTTTGCGGGAAATTCAAAACAAACAAACAGTAAACTGGAATCTTAGTAAGGTAATTTGTTTTTTTCAAGGAAGTCACATTTTTCCATTGTTGAATACCTTTCTTATATAATATTATGCTCCAGATTATTTGTGTGTAATGCATAGCACATTTAAGTTATGTATAGTTACTTGCTGGATACCGAGTTGAAACAAGTATTCAATGTTATTTACATTTTAAAGACATCGTTGTTTGAGAAAGTATATTGATCTTATAACTGTGAGAAATGGAATATTTAAATAAAACACAAAATTATTTTGAAATACCCACTTCATCTTACTTTTACTTAAGTTACTTAACCCTGACTCTGTTTGAAGTTATGGAACAGAACTACATAAGATTACACGCTCATAACTGTCACGTGATTTTGATCCGTTGGACTAAAGGGTCGGCAGCAAGTCAACAACAATCATCTCCAACATTTAAATAGTAGGATTTTACTTCCAGTCCTTTAGCGTGCCTACGATTTCATAATTGGGAACGCCATTTTGTGGCAGTGAGATGCGAGCTATGAACCTCTGGACTGCCAGGCAGTCTACGTTATGCATTTGGCCTTGTCCAATCCTATTATCAAATACTTTAGGTTTAGGTGTTTTATGCTATTTTGGTGATATCGCATAGATTTGAGAAACTCACAATGCATAAAACCTACGTTTTTATCTCATAATGGGATTTCCATTGGGCTCAAAGGTATTTATCTTAGAAAATGTGAGAGTGAATTCACTATACGGGTATCTTTGAACTCATCATGTGGTAGAGATATGAGCCTACTCGCATCCGACGGGTGACATGCTGAATATTGACACTTATATTGGATTTTCTAACTTCAAATGTTTCCAATAATTTTTTTATCATCTTCTAGTTTCTCCTAATAATATTCTGATCGTATTCTTGTCCAAAACAAGCAGACTGTAACCTTCTGCCTCTGTTCTCTTGTAATCCAAATTCCGAAACGTTAGCCACAAATCGCTCCACAGTTTCCTCCAAACTTCCCGGATGTAACTCGTGTTCTTTCATTTTAGCTGTTCATCGATGTCGAGAGTGATCGCTATCAACACATGAACATAATTTGATCATGTGTTACAACTTAATTTTATCATATTTAATTATGAGTTTTGATGTAACACCAAACACATTACCAACATGTCTACTGCATACACAGTTGTAATTCTATACCAGCCGCTTCGTTTAAACTTGTATTAGTCTGTATTCCATAAGCTTATGTTAGATGGTATTTATTATATTCCACAAAAACCACCTTAAAATTGTATTAGTCTGTATTCCATAAACGTATGTTAGATGTTATTTATTATATTCCACAAAAACCACCTTAAAATTGTATTAGTCTGTATTCCATAAACGTATGTTAGATGTTATTTATTATATTCCACAAAAACCACCTTAAAATTGTATTAGTCTGTATTCCATAAGCTTATGTTAGATGTTATTTATTATATTCCACAAAAACCACCTTAAAATTGTATTAGTCTGTATTCCATAAGCATATGTTAGATGTTATTTATTATATTCCACAAAAACCACCTTAAAATTGTATTAGTCTGTATTCCATAAGCATATGTTAGATTTTATTTATTATATTCCACAAAAACCACCTTAAAATTCCTAAAATTTTGTTTAGGATGAACGTGGTTGTATAGAAATAGTAAGAAACAAACATCAAATTTTAAAAAGTCCAACATTTATTTAAAAATCCATTACAATAAAATTCAACATCCAATTTGTTCCATAAGAACATCGCCAGTTTTTCATGCGTTTTATCCAAAGAAAACAACATAAGTCTTACGTTAAAGCATCTGAGATGCTTTAAGTTAAGCGTTAATTATATAGAAAATCAATTATTGACGTAATTCCTGTAATATATGTATATATATTCTTTTCCATCACATTAACCACACTACTTACCCCATGGGTTTCATGTGCAATGCTTTTAATTACTTTTGGTGAGCAAATATTTGTAGTTATCCTACTATCCATGAACAGTACTCTTTTTCTTACTATCCGCTTCTTGAAAGCACACAGGTTTAGTGTCCCATTTCAGATGTGATTCAGACGTAAGACGAACCATGATCAGTCTGAGATTCTGTCGGAAAAGTGGGCGTGTTTCTTTCGTCACGTTTTCTCATGCAGGATACTGACTCAGGAACACAATGACAACGTTTACAGGTGCGAAGTTTCAAGAAGAGAGTTATCTTAGAATTGAACGTAACACTTTTCCATGCTGACGAAACACAACTTCCCTGGTGTGTTTATCCATTACAATGTGCCCGAGGGTTGTGAAACATGTAGGAAATGATTCTTAATGAATAAAGTGTATCGCTCAGCGAAGCTGATTGATACAAGAAACTACGGGATCCCATGACCTCTCAGCCTCTCATAAGTTCCACATCTTAAAACAGGATAGAAAGTAAAACATGACGTCTAATTTTCGACTTTCTGGGCTTAAAGCCTTTGAAGGTTATGAGTTCGAACTGCTATTTTACCCCTCTCTCATCCATCGCTTCGATTATTGAAGCAAATATTGACTGAGAAAATTATAAGTCCTTAGACGTCAGGCACCGAGAAATTCACGCTGTCAGCCGCTTGGTTTGAGAAGCCTCTGAGCGTAACAGAATATATACTCCTGTTAACGAAACGTCGAAAAGCACAAAATCAATAAGTCAGCTAAAACCTTAAAAAACAAAAAAAGAGAGAGAGAAGATGTTTGTTGTTGTTGTTGTCGTCCTAGGTAGTTAATTGCAAACTGTTTGGTTCAGATAATAAATAAGAAATAAATACACACTTGATACCAATTAACATGGCTTCCAAGCTGATGTTGGTTATTGACCAGACAACAAATTTTTAAGCTACACCACAAGGTAGCGTAACATCTTAAAGTAAAACAACAATGTGATCTGTTCGAAGAAAAACATAAAGGGTTAAGTAATGTGGTTGACTGTTATTTAATTCATACGTCTCGCTCGAAAAACAAACAAACAAACACTGATATGATTTACGTATCTCCGCCCAACATCAGTAGCTTAGCGGAAAGTCTTAGTGTTCATATTGCAAAACATCTGGTTCAGATACTAACAGAATCGCAGATACCAGATTATAGAGCATTGTGGTTGTCAATAAAAATTATATTTGTAAGTGGTATCTGTCCTTATGTTGTCTTTATTTCACATGTAATGTTTATTATATTTATATAAATATGTTAGTACTGTCTGTTGTATGTATATGTAACTACTTATCTATTTAAATATAACAGAACTGTCTGTTGTATGTATATGTAACTACTTATCTATTTAAATATAACTACTGTTTGTTGTGTGTATATGTAACTACTTATCTATTTAAATATAACTACTGTTTGTTGTGTGTATATGTAACTACTTATCTATTTAAATATAACTACTGTTTGTTGTGTGTATATGTAACTACTTATCTATACATCTATATATATATCATACAACTGTCTGTTGTGTGTATGTGTAACTACTTATCTATATAAATATAACAGAACTGTCAGTTGTTTGTATATGTAACTACTTATCTATACATCTATATAAATATAATACAACTGTCTGTTGTGTGTATGTGTAACTACTTATCTATATAAATATAACAGAACTGTCAGTTGTTTGTATATGTAACTACTTATCTATATAAATATAACAGTACTGTATGTTGTGTGTATATGTAACTACTTATCTTTTTTAAATATAACAGAACTGTCTGTTGTTTGTATATGTAACTACTTATCTATATAAATATAATAGTACTGTCTGTTGTTTGTATATGTAACTACTTATCTATATAAATATAACAGAACTGTCAGTTGTTTGTATATGTAACTACTTATCTATATAAATATAACAGTACTGTTTGTTGTATGTATATGTAACTACTTATCTATATAAATATAACAGTACTGTTTGTTGTATGTATATGTAACTACTTATCTATATAAATATAATAGTACTGTCTGTTGTTTGTATATGTAACTACTTATCTATATATCTATATAAATATAATACAACTGTCTGATGTGTGTATATGTAACTACTTTGCAGGTTATGTATGGATCTTCACCAAAATTTGTATGAAGATTTATTATGTTCGGGTGAAGTTATATATAAACGTTTTTGGTTTTCAGTAATGGATGTTTTTACTATTACGTGTAAAAGGAGCAACTTTGCATGTCCTAAAATGATCATGAAGGTATGTAACTTCAGTCCTGGGGACAGGTACTCCAGCTACCTAAAATAATCATGAAGGTATGTAACTTCAGTCCTGGGGACAGGTACTCCAGCTACCTAAAATAATCATGAAGGTATGCAACTTCAGTCCTGGGGACAGACCTTTCAAAAGGAGATTGAAAACCGCGACCCTCAGATTACCAATCGAACGCTTTAACCCACGTGGCCATGTCGGGCCTTTTGCTTAAAGCAATTTAATGAAAGAACACCCGAACACAGGACGTTTTCTATTATATAACAGAGCAAGTACGACAGAAGAAATACGAACAAATCAGTAAAACTTGTAGTGTTTGTAGATTTTTTGTATGTACACACTCATGTATCATTTTGAACCGACAAGATGTTTAAACTACAAAATATTGGAAATACTGAGAACCCATGGGTGAAAGTTCAAAATAATATGTTGTATTATGTGAAACACACCATTAATTCTATCTAGTGCCAACAAATTTGCCAATACCTGGGTTCATCAGGGCACCTGTAATAAGGTGGAGATAATTGAACTCTGTTATCACACACAAACATATATATGTATATATATACACACACACACAAATGTTATGCTCTCATCGCTGAGACAAACACTTTTCAAGGTATCATTATAATAGATTATCCTTTTTTTCTTTCTGCCTTGAAAGGTATATTTTAGACTCAAACTATTTCAAGTACAACCTTAGATCTTATTATATCACACTTAGTAAATTATAGGAATAATCATTCTTATTTTAAAGTCCAGAGTACTTGAGAAAAGCTATGTAAGACTTTGGCAATTATAGCGTTCATCCTAGTCTTGGAGATTTACCTCTTAGGCGCCGACTGCTATGATAGAATTGTTTTATGCGATACAATATCCTTGAGTCAGATGTACAGAACTGAAAATATCGCTTTCAAAGATTAGATCATAGTCAGAATTGAAGTCTATAGAATCTACGTCTTCAACATTTTCCTTATCTCGCTGATACAGATGCATATCGATCACGTTACATGTGCACATAAACAATCGTTTATGACATTTGGTTGTTGCTAGGAAACTCACAGAGCGTACTTGTAACCGTAGAATGTGGCTACTAGTGCGTTGTTAGATCGCGAATAGTGTTTCAAATATTTATCTTTGTTACCTTTTATTACGAACGTCATAAACAAAACTAGTAAAACATTTTAGCCAAGGTAGCTTGGTACAGTCATGCACATTTAGATTTGCATAAGGTGAAGGTATGAGAGAGGTATTCTGTGATTTTGTAAAATTTACATTTATCTCTACATATTTTCTCAATATTCATGAGCATCTGTTACGGAGAGAATCGAAACAAATGAAGTAAGTTAATTGTAATTACCATAAATTTTGCTTAAGTTATGATACATTTCCAAAGAGGGATTGTACTAGCAATATTCCTTTATTTGTAAAGTCTAATGGAAGTGATTCCCAGAACTCTCCAAACTACTGAATATTCTTGTACTTATTACATGGAAACATACAAACAATAGTATTCAAATACGTATTTCATAAAATCGTACAAGCAATGGTATTCCAACAATCATTCCCTATAAGAATACAAACAAAGTAATATTCCAGTGCAAGAATAGTAAAAACAAACAACGTTATATTATAATAATAATATTTATTCTAACGAAGTTATTTACATAAGAACCGACAAAAACGCATTCAGACTGCAACAAACTCATAAATCATTCAAATAACAAGACCACAAGCCATTCTGACAGCAACAGACTACAAGTAATTTGATTTCTACAACATAACACTCACAGTGAGCGTACACAATCAGCCTAAGATATTAAAAGAACAATGAATCATCGCCCTCTACAAAATGTGATATTTAAAATAATAAAATGACTGTTTATGCCAATTATATTTAATTTGACTGAGAGACGACGGCGGGTACCTTTAAGAAATAAAATCTCTTATAGAGATACATCAATGATTTTTTTTTTGAATTTCGTACAGTAGGGCTATCTGCGCTAGCCGTCCCTAATTTAGCAGTGTAAGACTAGAGGGAAGGCAGTTAGTCACCATCACCCACCGCCAACTCTTGGGCTACTCTCTCACCAACGAATAGCGAGATTGACCGTCACATTATGACACCCTCATGGCTAAACGGGTGAGCATCTTTGGTATGTCGAGGATTCGAACCCACAAACTTCGAATTACGAGTCGAGTGTCTTGACCACCCGGTCATGCAACGCCCTGCATCAATGGTATATTTAGAAATATTTTTTTTTTAAATTACGCCAACTTATTACACGAATATTAATATTAAATGCGAAAAGGAATCGTGCTTGTTTTGAAGAGAATCTCCGATAATCAAATTGATTTAAACATTTTATTTTTATCTGGATTTTTATTTCTCCAATTGTCTCGCATAATCATAATATTCAAGATAATCGTGAAGGTAAGTAACTTCAGTCCAGGGGATGGTTACTCCAGCTTAGTACAAGAATAAGTTAAGCTTATTCAGTTTTGCTTTCGCGCGCACACAAATACACACTCATTTATGTATTATCATAAACGTCCATTATTTTAACTTTCTATAAAAAATATGTTCGTAGAGTTTTGAGAGTTGTAAACTTTAAGAGTTACCTCTGTTCTAGGGGACAAGCAAAAATAAAATGGAGGAATAACACCTCACACTAACACTTATTTCATTTTTATTTCTACTCCAGATTTGTGGATAATTACGAATAACACGTAAACTGAAGTCGACACATCGGATAGCGATTAAGACAATGTAACCGTTTCTCCGGTAACTAATAATTACGTCTTTATTTGACTAACTTCATAACAATTTACATAACACAACACTAGCCAACTAAAACTTTAAAGGTGTTATCACTGTTTCTGTGTTAGCAAGTAATTGTGCTGGATGGTTTTTTGGAATAGTTGAATCAAATATCTCATTCTTCAGATATTAAGGAAAACTTTATATCAGTTAGTTGTTGAAGAAAGATAATATGAAATTTCTTTGCTCGAACCGACTCAGCACTGTGCTGCACTGGAAGCTCCAAAGAAAACATAATTGGGGTGTAAATTTATGGATGGTTATTTAAGGGTTGTTTAATTTGTGTGTTGATTTCGTGTTTCTTTCGAAGGTTGGCTTCACCAGTTGTCAAGGAAATTAAGCAATGACGTCATAAATCACACCGATACAACTGCTGCCTACATTACCGCCCTCTATTTCACCACAAGCAGTCTCACGAGTGTAGGATTTGGGAACGTGTCTGCGAATACCAACAACGAGAAGGTGTTTTCAATTCTCACTATGCTCATTGGAGGTCAGTAAGATAATTTTCGGTGATGTCGACAAATCCCATTTGTAGAGAAATATATATGTAAAAACGGCTCGTTTGGGTTAAGAAAATATTTTTTACGTAGATGAGTGAACAACGATCGAAGAAGGTCGAAACGTATGTAGTGAGATAATCTGATATTAATATCTCCCAATAAATATCCTAGTGTCATTAAGCCTTTTGAACATGATAAACTGAAACAACGACATTAAATAGATGTAATATACCATTAAATTTAAGTAAAGTAATATAATTAATTATATTACAGGTGAGTATATTGATATATAACTAATTATATTACAGGTGGGTATATTGATATAACTAATTATATTACAAGTAAATATATTGATATAACTAATTATATTACAGGTGACTATAATGATATAACTAATATTACAGGTGAGTATCTTGATATAACTAATTACATATAACTTTACCTCTAATTTATATATATAGTAAAATCCTCGCACTATAAAAAAGTTTAATCCTGGCCCTCTTGAAATAAAACCCACTTGAAATAAAAATGTATTTTAGAAGGTGGATATGTTGTCCTCTACTTTGTTAGTAAAAGTGTTAATACCCTTAGCAGTCTCTTTGAGATACATATAAAAATTTAGTGCAGTACTTAGAATAACTGGTCCAGACTTAGTAATACTGGGCTTTAAATATTTTATATTTTGTCTTTATTTATATTTTGACATATAAGTGAAGACGTATGCGTCAGTTTAAGAAATTATCAGTAGTAAAGTATGGATATGCGCGCGCGTGTATGTATTAATACTATGCGATTTGAATCCATTTTGTAATTCATAGAACGTGACCTACACTTGGATTAAATGACTGTCAGTAGACCTGTTACGAAAAGTTTACTGTTATTCCGTTACTTTCCTCACAGCTTTAATGCACGCGGTCGTCTTTGGGAACGTCACAGCTATCATTCAGCGTATGTACTCTCGGCGATCGCAGTATCAAACAAAACTAAGAGATCTGAAGGACTTTTTCCGTCTACACCGAATATCGAAGGAGTTACAACAGCGAATGATAGATTACTTCCAGACCACGTGGTCTCTAAACCATGGGATTGATCCTAACGAAGTAAGGAACGTATCTTTGGCTTGAAAAATATTTATAGATACTTACATGGAAGTTTGCTCAGTGTTCATAGAACCAGACGTCTGGAAAGAAGCATCTTTGTTAATAACTAATTCTCAACTGTCGGTTAAAACTTTTAACTTCATAGTTATAACATTTTTAGGTCGTTAATTATTCTTACTCGATAATCGATGAAGTTAAACAGTTAACAAATCATTTCAATAAGAATTTAACATGTTATATGAGGTAATCCCGGTGTTAAACTGGGTAGATTAAGAAGAATTTAGTCCTAAACCTAACTGTGGATAATATTGCGGACTTGGTAATCCGTTTTCACTGCTCTTCAAACCTAAGAATTTAACTTTATATAAAACACAAATGTTTGTCGAGAAATATCTTGAAAGTAAGTTATATATTTTATTATTCCAGAGTGTTCCAGGATTTGTATTGTTATATGCCATAAAATGTCTTCCTTCTTTTGAATTTTATTATCCAACCAGAATTAGTTCTGCATTAAAGTTTATTAGTGTTGGGCGTTTAACCTACGGATTGTACTTATATTAAATTAAGATTGAATATTGTGCTGCCCCCTATAATGTTTTCTCAATTCGAACAAGGCTACGGTACATTGTACTAATTTTTCTTATTGTGATTTAACGCATTTCTCTACTGTTTTATTATTCTGTAATATTTTTTGTGTCTTATTTTTAATTTTACTTTGATATTTAATATATATTTATTGTATATGTTGTGTAAGTATTGTATTCTACGTCACGTCAGTTTCACATGAAATAAACCTGTCTGCAGATCAGTTTGATAAAAGAAACTGGAATGTTCTTTTTTGAAGAATTTTAACAACACAATATTACTCAATATTTCTTTGACAGATTTTGCGAGAATTTCCAGACGAACTTAGGGGTGATGTCTCGATGCATTTGAACAAAGAAATACTATCCTTACCGATATTCGAGAGAGCACCCCAGGGCTGTCTCAAACAGCTGGCTCGTGACATTAAGAGTAACTTCTGCGCTCCTGGTGAATATCTGGTGCATAAAGGAGACGCTTTAGGATATATTTATTTTGTTTGCAACGGTTCAATGGAGGTATTGCAAAATGGCATGGTTGTCGCCATTTTGGGTAGGTAATAAAAATCTATTACCATTGTCGTATGGTACCTTATGAAATCTGATACAAATTACTATTGTCATATGGTACACTGATGCAAAGCGATTGAACACAATGTAACATTTTAAGAGAAAATGGAACTTTTTTTTATCGAAATCTTTTAGGCTGCTTTCTTATCACCAGAATTTCCTCACAAAGTTCTTGTCACCACATTTCTTAATTTTCCAATATATTGATTAATTTATAAAATATTAACTTACTTAGCTCACAACAGGACATAACTAACACCTCAACTTTCAAACTGAGTAGAAGCTGTTTTGTCAAGTATTATCTCTTTGTATCAAATTCCGGGGGCGACAGTAAGAGGTTGGGGACTTGTTAGGATTGGTACTGCCTCACAATACGCCGTAACTTTCCTTGTAGCCCCCACACTCGCGAAATGTTCAAAGGTTATTGCTGCTTCACTTCTTAAACATTACAGTGTACATGACCCCAGAAAACAGAGTTCAGACCCTCAATGTTTTGTCCAGCCCGTCTCAGTGCCCTCTTCGGGGAAGAGTCCTGGCTGTACTCCTGATCGTGTCTCACTGTTAGTGTTAGAACCTGATAAGCCATTTGATTGGAGACAGTCTATTACTTGATAGAGTCCATTGTTATATTATTGTCTGGTTCAAATTCTGTGACAAAAACACACAGAATCCGACATAAAACGTTGGAGTTTCTCATGAATGGACAGATGATGTTTATCTGATGCCATTTTCTTGTATAGTGTTAACTCTACAGCTTGCGTGTTTACACATGAGGATTGGATTTGGAAATCTAGTCTTTCTGAAAGAATGGACATTTAAGATTATTACTCCGTACTGTTATAACAAGAAGTAATGAGAGTCTCCAGTCAGTTAAACTGTACTGACTCCGAGCCAATGCAGTGAACTGTAAACCAAAATGCCGACTCAAATAATTCTGTATTTTGTATTTATAGCGATGACAAACCGTCAGGGGCAGTTCGCCCCCAGACCATCCCCCCCACCAAGATGTACCCTTTAAACTTTCATTTATCCAATGTAGAATAGAACATAGAATTTGTTTATTCATTTGATTGTACTTGACTGTCTCTGACTATCGGGCCTCAGGAATACTAGGCGATCGCCATTAGACGTGTACGAGTTGGCAGTTGTGGAGAAATCAGACAAAATGAATCAGAAACAATATTAAGAAAAGCGTGGTGATAAGATTCAGCTTAGCACATTGTTCACGTATTAGAATGTAAAGAACAAATATTGTACTGCTGGATTTTAAATTGTCTTTTTTGTTTAGTTATCCTATATGAAGTACTGAATTCGTATGACAAAACCATTTTAATTTGAAGATAATTCCTAACTAGATTAATACGTATTATCTACATTGTCTAATGTAATAAAACACTTATAATTGTACTAAATATTGACTTAAGTCTAATATTGTAGTAATCTCAGAAGTAAATTTGTTGATATATTAAGTGTAAATTCAATACGCTTAAGGCAAACTTGTACCAAGGCCAACAGTGAATTTGTTAGCGATATATGTTTTTAAAATGATAAATTTTCACAACCTGAAGAGTTGGTTTTGACAGTTTATTAAAATATTACATTTTTACCGTAAGAGGGCCTAGGCTGGCCTAGCGCGTTAAGGCGCGCGCTTCGTAATCTGAGGGTAGCGGGTTCGCGCCAAATATGCTGGCCCTCACAGCATTTGGGGCGTTATAATGTGACGGTCAATCCCACTTTTCGTTGGTAAAAGAGTAGTCCAAGAGTTGGCGGTGGTTGGTGATGACTAGCTGCCTTCCCTCTGGTCTCACACTGCTAAATTAGAGACGGCTTAGCACAGATAGCCCTCGAGTAGCTTTGTGCGAAATTCCAAAACAAACAAACAAACTTTACCGAAAGACTTTAGTATGAGGCCTATGACATTACGTTTGACTAATATTATTGGCAGAGATATTTGTGACCCCTGTGGCTCAGCGGTATGTCAACGGACTTTCCAACGCTAAAAACCGGGTTTCGATACCCCAGGTGGGCAGAGCACAGACAGCCCATTGTATAGCTTTGTGCTTAATTCAAAACAACAACAACTGAGCACCTTGCTGTAACTTTACTAGCGACGTGGGTTAATGTAATGGGTTATACTAATACTGACAGAATTATATTGACTCATTATAATTTTTACGTTCCTAGCATAATTAATGTTAACAGTAGTTGTCTACACTAATAAGCCTGTTTTCCATTTTTTTCCCGAAACAGGAAAAGGAGATCTAGTTGGGTGTGATATTACAACCAATTTAAATGAAACCGTTATTAAATCCAGCAGTGACGTCAAGGCCCTGACCTACTGCGACTTGAAGTGTATTTATATACCAGGTTTGATGGAGGTCCTGAAGTTATACCCGGAGTTTGCTGAAACTTTCTGTCATGACATATTACATGACCTGACCTTTAACTTGAGGGAAGGTTTTGAAAATGAGGCATGTTGTGACGTTTCATTTGAATTTATTTCAAACTCGGATGTTTTTTTAATTCAATGAATTTAATCGATTAGTTATACATTTATCAGTTACTGAAAAAAATTGGAAACATATTGAAAAAGTACAGGGTGGCCCGTAAGTACCTACCCATCCATATATCTTATGTATTCAGTGTATCTGTGTGCTGTCCCTCATTCTCGCTGCATAATATTAAGCACAATACGCTCTTTAAGTGTAAATTGGCTTACATTGGTTACATTTCTCTGGAAAAAGAAACAAATCTACAATAAATGTGTAATTGAATATAACATAATAACATATGGATGGGTAGGGACTTACGGGCCACCCTGTATATCAAAATATTAATGTTTATCTGCGTGTTGAGTGTCATTAAACGTACCAGAAAATAAGAATTATGAGATTTCTAAGGTTTATCACAGGTTACAAGATAAAATATTACATGTAAAAAAGGTATGTTGTAAAAAAAACATAAACACGTAAAAAGAAATTGCGTTTTTTATCCTGAACATTAAAAAAAAACATTTTTTGTCCGTTTCAGTTTGTTAAAATGTAGCTGCTGAATTGTACTAAATAAACTTTAAGGGACCACACTTGAAATAATTCATATCATATTTACATGTGTGTTTTATGATACGATCCCTCTAGCTTTATTCTGGGAATCTATGAATGGCTATTAAATGTTGAAACTAAACTCTAATTACAAGTTGTTGTTGTTTTTGCGCGATTCGTTTTTGTAACAACAAAAACAACGACTCGCTGAATGGAAGTTACCTGCTTTGTTTTTTCGTCTGAAATGCTTCGAATGTAGACGTCGCGAAACTGACAAACCGTTTCTAATTAAGTTTGCGCGATTATTACTGAACGGCACTGCTGACTCATTAGCTGGACTGAAAATTAACAGCTGTAGTGTTATTAACATACTTCAATGAATCTGGTTGTTATTCCATAAATATCTCTATAGGGAAACACGTATGTGTCACCAAGCCAATGGGAAACACGCTACACGGTGTATGGATTTGACAAGATTCGTTTGTATTGAATGGTACAAAAATGTCACATGTGATTAAACGTTTTTTTTTCATTTTTTTTAAGAATTGATGATTACGACTTTGTCAAGCAAATGAGGACCTCCTACTCTTACACTGCTAAATTAGGGACGGCTGGCACAGATAGTCCTCGAGTAGCTTTGTGCGAAATTTCAAAACAAACAAACAAACAAACAAGCAAATGAGAGGGTAAAAAGAATGTTCCCCTCTCGCGGCACGTTGGTAAGCAGGCGGGCTCATAACGTTAGAAACTAGGTTTCGATACCCGCGATGAACACGAGACAGATAGCCCATTGTATACCTTCAACAGTAACCAAGGAAACTAAAAAAAAATATTCATTTACTTAAGTTTAAAACGATATCTTAAAAAAACAATAAAAAAACTCAGAGCCGTTCTTTGAGCCTATATGCCGCGGCTGCAAATATATTTGTAAATGTTAACTAATATAATTTTAATAAGATATATTTTAGCTCATAGTTTTTTTATGTCTTCACAGATTTGAAATATAATTACAGTTTTAGACTCAGGATGTGAAACGTTTTCAATTAATGTATTCCATTAAGCCCAAGGCATAAATTAATGTGCCCTAATTCTGCATAAAAAAAATTTAGTTGTAGGCTGGTAGAGATAGTGAGTAATGAAACTGAAACGGCGTGTGCGCCCTACGGTTGATATTTCTGACGCACAAAAATGGATTTAGTCTAATCTTACCAAAAGTAATTTCAAGTGTCGCGACTATTGAAACTTCCCTCTTGTTTTGTGAACATATTTATTAAATCCAACACGCATTGAAATAATCTAACCCGATTTATCATCTACCATGACTCGCACCTTGTGTTAAGTTACTGAGCTAACCTGGTGTGCAAATTGTTTTATTTTATAAGAAATGTGAGAAAACTGATTTTTTTTTAAATGTATATACAGCAAGAAGAAAATAACGGGTTCCAGTCCCTCACTCTTCCTTCTATTTCTGAGGATGATGAAGATGATAATAATGGAGGCACAACACCGGCATCACCTTCGACATCTCCCGCACTTCCTGTCACGCCTTCAGTTAAAGGGAACCGTCGCTTTGCAGAAACATTGTAAGTCAGTCCCAGGCAGGGTGTCATAAGTTATGAAACAAATCACGAAACTTGCGGATTTCGAATCCAAATGTGGTATCTTAGTGTATCATAACTGTGTCTAATTAATCTAAGTAACCAAAGAACGTTATCAGTTACACGGTATCCAAACACTGGATATATTGTTTGTTTGTTTGTTTTTAAATATCGCGCAAAGCTACTCAGAGGATACCTATCCTAACCTAATTTAGTAATGTAAGACTAGAGGGAAGGCAGCTAGTCATCACCACCCACCGCCAACTCTTGGGCTACTCGAATAGTGGGATTGACCGGCACATTATAATGCCCCCACGGTTGAAAGGACGAGCATGTTTGGTGCGATAGGGTTTCGAATTCGCGACCCCCGGATTACGACTGGAACGCCTTAACCCGCCAGGCCATGCCGGGCCTAACATTGGATACAAACTTACATTTCACTATGGTAAGTAAACACACTGCATTTGTAAGTTTGAAATCCCCATGTAGTATTTATAATTATGTCCACTTAATACAAGTAATCACTACCCAAATCAAAAGATAGTTGTTGTTTTTCTAGATTTAGAAAATCGCAATATAAAGATAAATAAATATTCTTACGGAAGTTAACATTGGTTCCAGTGTTTTTCTGCATTCACGCTTTGGTAACATCTTTCGTCCGATTAATACCACAATTAGGACGTTCATAAACATAAAATAATTCATAACCATCTTTTAAGCCTGAGGAATCTCGACCTTTTTATGCAATAAATATATAGTTTCTTTTTCTTCTTTTTCGGATATTCGTTATCTATTTCAGGTTTTCAATTCCTAAACTAAAGTAAAAACATTTAGTCAGCAGACCCATCTCCAATTTTTGGACTACTTTTGCCTTACGAAATACCGGGAACTGATTTTCATTCTTATAACGCACCTATAGCTCTAAACAACTGTGTGAGTTGCAGTAAGGGGAGTGGAACAATTGGTCTGGCAAGCTAACTTGTTACCGATTTTATGACGTGTCGAAATATATGCATATATGTATCACTTCACTTGATAATATATAGAATCTAGTTTATTTGTTTAACTTATCATAAGAACTTTTTCTGCTGGTTTGGATTTTTGGCTTGTTTTGAATTTCGTGCAAAGCTACACGTCTGCGCTAGTCGTCCCTAATTTAGCAGTGTAAGACTAGAGGGAAGGCAGCTAGTCATCACCATCCACCGCCAACTGTTGGGCTACTCTTTTGCCAACGAATAGTGGGATTGACCGTCACATTATAACGCCCCCACGGCTGAAGGAGCAAACATGCTTGGCCATGCCGGGCCCTGAAACGTTAATAGACGAGATAGTGTTCTTCTTTAGTCTTGTAAACAATTGTTCTATAACACCGTAATTTACTATCTATACCATTACATCGTAAATCTGCAAACTATCACTGTTTGTGTGTTTTTAATTTAGGGCACGAAGACAAAATACAACACATTAATTGTTACTGAAAAATCCTCATGCACAAGAAAACAGTGGAGTTACAAACTCTGTTTCCTTCCGTTTCAATGTCGTGTGAGGAGATTGGTTATTAATATCTTTAGTCTCCATGACAACTAGTAAATCTTTCGTATTTCTTCCAATAGCGTAAAAAAACCCCCAAAAAACAACATTTAACAGCAGATACTTATATAATGCCTTGTTTATCTGATATGTACATTCCAGCTTTCAATAATTATAGTTCGTTTGTTTGTTTTGGAATTTCGCACAAAGCTACTCGAGGGCTATCTGTGCTAGCCGTCCCTAATTTAGCAGTGTAAGACTAGAGGGAAGGCAGCTAGTCATCACCACCCACCGCCAACTCTTGGGCTACTCTTTTACCAACGAAAAGTGGGATTGACCGTCACATTATAACGCCCCCACGGGTGGGAGGGCAAGGATGTTTGGCGCGACTCGGGCGCGAACCCACGACCCTCAGATTACGAGTCGCACGTCTTAACGCGCTGGGCCATGCCGGGCCTCAATAATTAGAGAACTCATAAAAGGTTTTACAAATTTGTTGCTTTGTTACTTGTGTCATTATATACTGTTATCCTTGTCAGTGGTGCTTTATAAACTGCTATTTTATTTCCAGAAACAGCTCAATTCTTCCAGAGGGAGTTGTTAAAACAAAAGAACCAACCTGGAACTTAATGATACGTTCATTCTTGTGCACTTCATGCGTTTAGTGGGTTGGACATGACTAGAAATTGTATCTAGTTCTGTACTGTTGTATCTAGTTCTGTACTGTTGTATCTAGTTCTGTTCTGTTGTATCTAGTTCTGTACTGTTGTATCTAGTTCTGTACTGTTGTATCTAGTTCTGTTCTGTTGTATCTAGTTCTGTACTGTTGTATCTAGTTCTGTTCTGTTGTATCTAGTTCTGTTCTGTTGTATCTAGTTCTGTTCTGTTGTATCTAGTTCTGTACTATTGTATCCAGTTCTGTACTGTTGTATCTAGTTCTGTACTGTTGTATCTAGTTCTGTACTGTTGTATCTAGTTCTGTTCTGTTGTATCTAGTTCTGTACTGTTGTATCTAGTTCTGTTCTGTTTTATCTAGTTTTGTTCTGTTGTATCTAGTTCTGTACTGTTGTATCTAGTTCTGTACTGTTGTATCTAGTTTTGTTCTGTTGTATCTAGTTCTGTTCTGTTGTATCTAGTTCTGTACTGTTGTATCTAGTTCTCTACTGTTGTATCTAGTTCTGTACTGTTGTATCTAGTTCTGTTCTGTTGTATCTAGTTCTGTACTGTTGTATCTAGTTCTGTACTGTTGTATCTAGTTCTGTACTGTTGTATCAAGTTCTGTTCTGTTGTATCTAGTTCTGTTCTGTTGTATCTAGTTCTGTACTGTTGTATCTAGTTCTGTTCTGTTGTATCTAGTTCTGTACTGGATACAACTAGTTCTGTTCTGTTGTATCTAGTTCTGTACTATTGTATCTAGTTCTGTACTGTTGTATCTAGTTCTGTTCTGTTGTATCTAGTTTTGTTCTGTTGTATCTAGTTCTGTACTGTTGTATCTAGTTCTGTACTGTTGTATCTAGTTCTGTTCTGTTGTATCTAGTTCTGTACTGTTGTATCTAGTTCTGTTCTGTTGTATCTAGTTCTGTTCTGTTGTATCTAGTTCTGTACTGTTGTATCTAGTTCTGTACTGTTGTATCTAGTTCTGTTCTGTTGTATCTAGTTCTGTTCTGTTGTATCTAGTTCTGTACTGTTGTATCTAGTTCTGTTCTGTTGTATCTAGTTCTGTTCTATTGTATCTAGTTCTGTACTGTTGTATCTAGTTCTGTACTGTTGTATCTAGTTCTGTTCTGTTGTATGTAGTTCTGTTCTCTTGTATCTAGTTCTGTACTGTTGTATCTAGTTCTGTACTGTTGTATCTAGTTCTGTGCTGTTGTATCTAGTTCTGTTCTGTTGTATCTAGTTCTGTTCTGTTGTATCTAGTTTTGTTCTGTTGTATCTAGTTTTGTTCTGTTGTATCTAGTTCTGTACTGTTGTATCTAGTTCTGTACTGTTGTATCTAGTTCTGTTCTGTTGTATCTAGTTCTGTACTGTTGTATCTAGTTCTGTTCTGTTGTATCTAGTTCTGTTCTGTTGTATCTAGTTCTGTACTGTTGTATCTAGTTCTGTACTGTTGTATCTAGTTCTGTTCTGTTGTATCTAGTTCTGTTCTGTTGTATCTAGTTCTGTACTGTTGTATCTAGTTCTGTTCTGTTGTATCTAGTTCTGTTCTATTGTATCTAGTTCTGTACTGTTGTATCTAGTTCTGTACTGTTGTATCTAGTTCTGTTCTGTTGTATGTAGTTCTGTTCTCTTGTATCTAGTTCTGTACTGTTGTATCTAGTTCTGTACTGTTGTATCTAGTTCTGTGCTGTTGTATCTAGTTCTGTTCTGTTGTATCTAGTTCTGTACTGTTGTATCTAGTTCTGTTCTGTTGTATCTAGTTCTGTACTGTTGTATCTAGTTCCGTACTGTTTTTGTTTATAACAAAATACAATTATTGGAGAAAGTTTATGGACATATATAATTAATCTAATACTTTTAATTTATTCTAGAAACGAAAGCGATGAAAATGAATTGAAGTCTGGCGAATCTCTGTCGTCCTCGTCTCGTCGACTCGTCTTCACTCGTCAGTTATATAAGAATGAAAAGCTTCGAACAGCGGCCACTCATCCAAACCTTAGTAAGGCCTCAGGTAAAATAAATTACCTTCCAAATACTGGAGTGTAAAAACAAAACGTGTCAGATAAGAAGTGAGAATGAAATGGGTTTTTTGTTAGATGAACCTGTGTCCTCTGTGGGCCCAATAACAGAATACAAAACACTTGTTTCCATTTATTTTTGTCACGAAACAGGTCGGTTTCTCTTTAGACGCAGATAAACTACAATAGATATTATTAAAATTGAATCTACATGACTTTCGCCTGTTCTATATATATTTATACATTTGATCCTAATTGTATCTGTTGTTTCTTTGTTTCGAATATTCGTACTCCAACTGTTCCCTATCTTAAACAAATAGCTTAAAGGAAAGACAATAAAAATCAAATTAGATTAAAGGAAAGGCAAAAAAAACTAGATTAAAGGAAAGGTAAAAATCAAACTAGATTAAAGGAAAAGTAAAAAAATCAAACTAGATTACAGGAAAAACAAAAAATCAAACTGAATTAAAGGAAAGGTAAAAAATCAAACTAGATTGAAGGAAAGGTAAAAATCAAACTAGATTAAAGGAAAGGCAAAAAAACAAACAAACTTGAGTGAAAGAAAGGCAAAAAAACCAAACTAGATTAAGGGAAAGAAAAACTCAAATTAGATTAAAGGAAAGGCAAAAAAATCAAACTAGACGAAAGGAATGGCAAAAAAATGAAACTAGATTAAAGGAAAGGCAAAAAATGAAATTAAATTAGAGGGAAGGCAAAAAATCAAACTAGATTAAAGGTAAGGTAAATTGTCAACGGTAACCACCGCCAAATATTTTCTGATCGAATAATGAGATTTGACTGTCACTCTTATAACGCACCCACAATCCCAAAGTTTGGAGAGTGCTTCTGTATCAACGAGATGCGATAACAAATATTTCCAGATTTGCAGTCTAGCTTCCTAATCACCAAGCCACGCCATTGGCTGTTAAGACATACAATTCTACATTATTCCAAATATAATAACTTAGGATTTACTAGGAATTTGTTTCAGAACGTTTTGGAAATATATCTTTATATTAATGCTGACACTATGTCTAAATATACTATTGGTGAGCGTAAAATAAAACTAGGCAGATTAGTTTCCCTTCTGACTTCAGAAGGAAAACGAAAATATTATAAAATAATCAAATTAGTTGTCAAAATTAAAAATGATAAGTTAGTTATATTATTTTCCTTGGTTTTCCAACACAATATTTCCAGCCGTTTTAAGATTTAATATTATCCTGAATACTTTACTTGTATTTAGAGTTTCGTAAATATTGTTTATTGATAAAAATTATCTGTTCTCTGATTGGTTGTTATAATTTGGTATATCCCAGACCTGTTGTTCTTTGCAACTTTAAAGTCGCTGTTTAAAAATGTTACCTTGAACATGTTTTGATATTTACAACTGTTCTTTAAATTTATAATTGGTTTGGTGTTATTGCTAATAACATTTTGATAAAGATACATACACGACAGAAAACAATTTTGTGTAAAGTTCGCCGTCAGCAATCTGGGTTAATGAGAACTGACATAGTTAAACCTAAATCCCAGTTCCTGTTTCACTGATAAAAGAAACAAGAAAGTCGATACGACTTATATTTATTGAGAAGTGTTAGTTTCTGGTTCACGTGAAATGTTTTCGATAAATCACTGGAATAAAATAATTTAAAAATTAATTTATAAATAAACGTAGACGATTAATTATGACAAACTGACTAGAAATACCTTATATTAGAAACTTGTTTATCAGAAAAATAAATGACATAATTGTTAAAATGCGTTGATTTGTCAGTTTGGTATCTTCACTACTAACGACGTTTTCGGCCGTAATTCCAAGAAATTTGTACACTAATAATACAATAACGGGAAGTGGCCTTTACAATGCTATAATTATTATAATAAAAGCGTTAAAACCAATGACGTTTAATGAAAATGAAACTAACTATGAAGAAAGTGGGACAGGTTGGTTGTGTTAGTGTGTAAAGTAAATGTTGAAGATAATGATTTAATAACTGTTCTTAACAGAAAACACACATTTCACTTCAGCACGCAACTTGTTCTATTCGAAGTAAGTACTAACGAATGACATAACTGGTTCTAATTTGTATGCTTAACATGAATATACATGTGTGTGTATTGTAAACATACCTAATTTCGTTCTTTTCATAATTCTATGTATCGAAGAGCGATCACTGGAGCTCTTCGAACTGCGAGATGAGGTGGAGACAACCAGAAGCAGTGTTGATCGACTAGACAACCAGTTTTCAACGTTAACACACGACGTTGCAATATTGAGCCAGGAAGTTAGGACCACTCTTTCCTTATTACAACAGCTATTCCGTCATCGGGGTATAACGTCTTTGTCCTCTTATTCGTGTGACCTACCACAAAATGTACACACCGGTGCTGTGCCACTCCGAACTCTGAGTCAGCCTACAGGTCTGGCTTCAACAGAATCTCCTCGCGATTCTAGAAATGTCTGCAATAAGAAGTCGAGCGGAACGCAAACCGATCGCCATCTCCTCCACTGTCTTCTATGTAAAATCGGTGATTACAGCTCACCACCTCCTAACTCCGGTTATTCACCCTGTTCTTCAAATGGTGAACCAGTTCGATTTATCGTTGGAAACAACGACTGTCAAAGAGTATCAGAAGACAGTGTCTCCAGAAACACGTTCCTGCTGAGTGGAACCACTTCGCGAAATGTTACCTCACCTTGCGGGACGACTGCTTCTTGGAACACGCGAGAGAACGGACCCCCAGGTTTTTCTCCACCCCCACGATCACAAATACCACACTCGCCAATGAAGGAAAGTCAAAAACAAAACCAGAGTCAAGCAAAAAACGAACCAATATCGAAAAAAAGACATCTTTCTACTGAATGCTAGTAACAGAAGACGAAGTGGTTCTTGTATCTTGGGATAGGTACCCTGCAGAAACAAATGATAAAAGAGAACTCATTACGCCATGTTTTTGGGGGCTCACTTTAAGTTACTCGCTATGGTACTTGGAGATAATGTTTACAAGTTCACTCACATTGTGACATAATTTCGTACGTACACATATTCAAACTTTGAGCTTGATGAATGCACAGAACACATTATCTATTTACCACAGTTATTAAAACACAGCTCTGTGTGAAACCAAGGGCTATCTTCTCTCTTCTAACCTTAACAAACCGCTGAACTGGAAGATTCTAGAAAACATATACAGTTAAATCTCTACTAATCAAATCGTAGGTAAAGAACTCTCATTTCGCTGTCTTTGGGCGATCTTAAGCCTTCTTTAAACTTTCTTGTTCAATGTAATCAATCCTGTTTGATTTTCTTCTGATAAATCTATTTACATGTTTGTATATATAAAGCTCAAAAATGCTTTTTCGATGTTCAGCTAGACTTTAAAACCGTGTTTTGTAAAAAAAAACAAGCTGAGCAGAAGAAAGTTGTACGAAATTTCTCGGGTTAATAAGCTTTGTTTTACATTAATAATTGTTATGTACGGGACAATTACAAACCTTTTCTGTGAAATTTTGTTACGATCCTTTGGTGCTCAACAGATATATTAACGCTTTCTGTTTCTTACGAGTTAGTCTGGGAAACCTAAACTGCAATAAGTCGGTGTTTGACTGATAATCAAAAATTCAATATTTGGAATCTTCGAGTGCGAGCTGTGTAAGAAACAGTAACAAAGTATAGAAAGTAAATGGCAGCATCTCCTAGCGTGAAAAACAGTTAACTCACGAGGTTAATATATATTTTTTAAAATTCAAAATGTGCGCATTATTTGCTTCCAAAAGACCTTTATTTTAAGAAACGAAAAAGCTTTGCGACTTCAGCAAAAAGATTTAGAAATATATTGAAACGTATTTTACATATTTGTTGTGAAATATTTAGATGAGTTTATTTTTAGGCTACATTACTCCAGGTTTTGAATTGCTTAGTTCGTAGTAAAAAATGATTTATTTAAACCAGTCTATTTATTTTTTAATTTTTGAAAAAAAATATTATTTACAGAAAGAAATTACCCGTGAAATTCCATCCATAGCAACAATTACTCAAATAAGTTTATAAAATGTTGCTTAAATTATCATTCATAAGTTTCTGTCAATTTTCAAGTTAATTTACAGAGCGAATCCTAAGAGCTACCAAACGTGAGTGATTTCCCTGCTCCCCACTATGAACATTTGTCAAACCTAATCTAAGATAGCTACTTTGAACGATGAGTAAATAACACATCCCTGCTCCCCACTATGAACATTTGTCAAACCTAATCTAAGATAGCTACTTTGAACGATGAGTAAATAACACATCCCTGCTCCCCACTATGAACATTTGTCAAACCTAATCTAAGATAGCTACTTTGAACGATGAGTAAATAACACTTCCCTGCTCCCCACTATGAACATTTGTCAAACCTAATCTAAGATAGCTACTTTGAACGATGAGTAAATAACACATCCCTGCTCCCCACTATGAACATTTGTCAAACCTAATCTAAGATAGCTACTTTGAACGATGAGTAAATAACACATCCCTGCTCCCCACTATGAACATTTGTCAAACCTAATCTAAGATAGCTACTTTGAACGATGAGTAAATAACACATCCCTGCTCCCCACTATGAACATTTGTCAAACCTAATCTAAGATAGTTACTTTGAACGATGAGTAAATAACACTTCCCTGCTCCCCACTATGAGCATTTGTCAAACCCAATCTAAGATAGCTACTTTGAACGATGAGTAAATCACACTTCCCTGCTCCCCACTATGAGCATTTGTCAAACCTAATCTAAGATAGCTACTTTGAACGATGAGTAAATAACACATCCCTGCTCCCCACCATGAACATTTGTCAAACCTAATCTAAGATAGTTACTTTGAACGATGAGTAAATAACACTTCCCTGCTCCCCACTATGAACATTTGTCAAACCCAATCTAAGATAGCTACTTTGAACGATGAGTAAATGACACATCCCTGCTCCCCACTATGAACATTTGTCAAACCCAATCTAAGATAGCTACTTTGAACGATGAGTAAATCACACTTCCCTGCTCCCCACTATGAACATTTGTCAAACCTAATCTAAGATAGCTACTTTGAACGATGAGTAAATAACACATCCCTGCTCCCCACTATGAACATTTGTCAAACCTAATCTAAGATAGTTACTTTGAACGATGAGTAAATAACACATCCCTGCTCCCCACTATGAACATTTGTCAAACCTAATCTAAGATAGCTACTTTGAACGATGAGTAAATAACACATCCCTGCTCCCCACTATGAACATTTGTCAAACCTAATCTAAGATAGTTACTTTGAACGATGAGTAAATAACACATCCCTGCTCCCCATTATGAACATTTGTCAAACCTAATCTAAGATAGCTACTTTGAACGATGAGTAAATCACACATCCCTGCTCCCCACTATGAGCATTTGTCAAACCTAATCTAAGATAGTTACTTTGAACGATGAGTAAATAACACATCCCTGCTCCCCACTATGAACATTTGTCAAACCTGACCTAAGATAGTTACTTTGAACGATGAGTAAATAACACTTCCCTGCTCCCCACTATGAACATTTGTCAAACCTAATCTAAGATAGCTACTTTGAACGATGAGTAAATAACACATCCCTGCTCCCCACTATGAACATTTGTCAAACCTAATCTAAGATAGTTACTTTGAACGATGAGTAAATAACACATCCCTGCTCCCCACTATGAACATTTGTCAAACCTAATCTAAGATAGCTACTTTGAACGATGAGTAAATCACACATCCCTGCTCCCCACAATGAGCATTTGTCAAACCTAATCTAAGATAGCTACTTTGAACGATAAGTAAATAACACATCCCTGCTCCCGACTATGAACATTTGTCAAACCTAATCTAAGATAGTTACTTTGAACGATGAGTAAATAACACTTCCCTGCTCCCCACTATGAGCATTTGTCAAACCTAATCTAAGATAGCTACTTTGAACGATAAGTAAATAACACATCCCTGCTCCCCACTATGAACATTTGTCAAACCTAATCTAAGATAGTTACTTTGAACGATGAGTAAATAACACTTCCCTGCTCCCCACTATGAGCATTTGTCAAACCTAATCTAAGATAGCTACTTTGAACGATAAGTAAATAACACATCCCTGCTCCCCACTATGAACATTTCTCTAACCTAATCTAATATACTGATCTTAACAATTCGTAGGTTTAGTGAAAGGGCTAGAAAATCCCTTTTATACCTCTAAGGGGAAGAAGTATTTAAAATTAAAACATTCTGAATTATTAAAGTAAATAATTTCTTTGAACAATTGCGCACACGTTGGTAAACTGGTTTAGTTAAACTTAGAGAATTTTACCTTATTTATAGAATAAATTGTATAGATTATATTCTGTGGAAGTCAAAAATTGCGTGTAAAAGTTCAAATTATTTTGTAAAGTATCATTAAAGTGATTTAAAAAATAAGTAAATACGATTACAAATCAGTACATAGATAGTAGTAGTAAGTGTGTTTGTTCAGAATTTCGCTACACTAGGGCTATCTGCCCGAAACATCTTGTTTCCCTCTTAACTCGAAAGCACAAATTTTATATACTGTGGCTCTACCTGTTGGATGATTTCTCAAATCCTTGCGTGAGAAATATCGTAGTGCAATGTATTATGTTATTTTGGCATTGTAATTAATGTAATGAGTTTCCTTACGGTATGCAAATATTCTTTTGACTAATTAACAGGCAACATTTTTTTAAAAGTTTCATTTTTTTCTTTGATGGACGTAACTTTATACATCTCAGAGAATCGTTATTGAGTTAAGAAATAAGTGAGTTTCGTAAAAGATGGCAGTTACTCACCAAAAGAAAAACTCTCGTTTTAATTGGAACGAAAACGAAAGTCGATTATAATTTTATTTTCTGGCCTCATGTTTTATTATGATTATCTATTTTAAGTTGTGGACAAATGATGAGAAACAATGTGAGTTTCAAGTTTATTTCGTGCAAGAATCTCGAGATAAACTGTGGTCTGTAAGTAGCGAACACGTGTTTCTTCTGAAATTATACATTCTTGTTACATAAGTGAAATGAATCGTTTAAATTAAAGGTGACGACTGGTTTTAAAACTCGCTGCTTGGTGGTGTTTGAAAATAACTAAAATAAACAAGTATATATATATATATATATATAAATTACCAGTGTTGTATATAACTCACACATAAATATACAAAAATTTCTTGTCCTGTTTCTTGTTGGATGTATGAGAACTGAAATAAAGTTTTATAGAAACTACAACTGTTATGGTTTCGTTTTTGTGGACTGATGGTGAGACGTAGAAATATGTTTGTTTGTTTGTTTGTTTTGGAAATTCGCACAAAGCTACTCGACGGCTATCTGTGCTAGCCGTCCCTAATTTTGCAGTGTAAGACTAGAGGGAAGGCAGCTAGTCATCACCACCCACCGCCAACTCTTGGGCTACTCTTTTACCAACGAATAGTGGGATTGACCGTCACATTATACACCCCCACGGCTGGGAGGGCGAGCATGTTTAGCGCGAAGCGGGCGCGAACCCGCGACCCTCGGATTACGAGTGCACGCCTTAACCCGCTCGGCCATGCCAGGCCTACGTAGAAATAACTATGGAAACAAACACACAGGAGTCAGAAACAAACTAAAAATTAATGGGTGAATTCAGTGAAGGTACAAAACGTTACTAAAATGCAAAAAAAAAATTGGATGAAAGTTCTGTAAAAATCATCCAAACGGAAGTTCTAAAGTTATTATGTAGATTATGTTTATACATGTTCAGTAGCCTTTTTACCAGCGATGTTTGTGCGTAGATTCACAAAATATCTGGACCATTTGCATCAATAGTTTTTGCAAGCAGAGAGATTGTCGTTGGTGTTTCATCGGTCTCTTTACCTTCAAGATGTTGTTTCACATTCAGCTTCTGCATTGGGATCCATGTCTTGTTAGAAGATGGATCCTGGATTGTAGACTCAGGGATGGCATGATGAGATCTGCCTGAAGTTACGAGGACACAAGTTTTGTGAAGAACACAAATCCTGTTGGCTCAATGCAGCCCCACACATGTATTGATTCAATGTAGACGATGTGCCTTGACCGTAACTCTGTTCTTCTCTCCAGTCGTTGAACAAGCTGCTATCTATTGTTAAAAAACAAATCGAATTTGGGTTTATTTGTAGTCCACGTATCAAGCTTTACTCATTTTAATGTGTGGGGTTCAAACCTTTGATTTCTTTTTTGTTGTTGTTCAGCAGTGATTTTCGATACGATCATTGCAAGTTAATGGTGTCATACTCGCCTCAAAGTAGCATTTAACACAATCTGCAGAATCAGAGTCATCCTTCTCTTAAAGATCTTGTCCTGAAATAATTCACATCTTCTAACTTCAACCCATCCTATTCTTAACACTATTAGCTTCACCTGTCCTCCTCTTATGAAACTTGCCTACAGATCCTACTGAAACGTGGAGACTTTCAACATGGAGTATTAACGACCAGCCAAAGCTCTGACCGATACACGTAACATTGCTTAATCACACTACTACTACTGGGTATAGTATGACTATCTGTGCTTTTATAAACTTTATACATTAATGCTGAATTTTCTAACGACTTAATGACACCTGGTCGCAGTATAAACTACTAAAGGATGTCTGTTGTCCAAAGCGGCTTATTTTCGAGAGATAAAATACACCATTCTTTTTGTATGTTTACCCCCCCATAAACACTAATTCTCATGTTCCTTTATAAAGAAAAGAGCTAATTCAATTTCTGCAGTTTTCTTAAAAAAGAAACTCAGGCAAAAGTTAAGCGTGTGCTTTGTGTACATGAGTTAGCAATTAGTTTATTGTATAGAATACAACATTCACCAGGCGACCAGAAAAGGATGTAATATGCAAATTCAGAGTTGCTGTGTTATTTTGGAATCAGATATATTTTATTACTGATTAATCGCACGTGTGAATGTGAGAATCAATTTGGTTGTAATCGGTATTACGAAAATTCACTCTGCATTTTAAGGCCATGGGTGTGTTATAAGAGTAACAGTCAAATTCCGCTATTCGATTATTTTGTTTGAATTTCTCGCAAAGCTACTCCAGGGCCATTCGCGTTAGCTGTCCCTAATTTTGCAGTGTAAGACCAGAAGGAAGGCAGCTACTCATAAACCACCCACCGCCAACTCTTGGGCTACTCTTTTACCAAGGAATAGTGGGATTGACCATCACATTAGAACGCCCCCATAGCTGATCAAAATTAGAGACGGTCAAAGCAGATAGCCCTTGTAGGTATCTGTTTCCAAACTATAACCAGGCTCTATATGTGAGGAGAAATGTACTATTTCGAGACTAGACTGCGATGTTATATTTGTTTTATCAAATTTATTTCTCTAGACTCTGCAAAACCACATATAAATCTGTATATATACATATTTAAAATAATGAGAACACGCAAAGAAAATACGTAATGATATATCAATTACATTACATCTGCCATATCTAATGATGCGACGTATTTCGATCAATACCTGTACTCACCTGATCTTAATTTTACATATAATTCGGGGGTTCCGTTTTCTTGATACTATCTTAGAGACTAATTAAAAAACAAAATAAAAGATGCACATTTTTTATTATAAATTATTAGTTGCTCGACAGTATTTTTTATTAAAAATAATAATTTCCAGTTTCATTTTGGATAACATATTGAAATAAAGAACGTCCAGGTTTCAGGACAAACGTTTATTTGCGGTTTGTTTTTAATTATACAAAGAAATACCTTCTGCGCATTGCTATTAAAATGTTTATCAACTTGTCTTTTAAACACTGACCATTATATTCTACTGCTGCCATCTATCAGCCATAAAGAAAATAAAAACACTGCACTAAACGACTTGCAAGTAATCTAACGCTTGGAAACAAAAGTTCGTCATAAGTGCGTTAACACACAATATAAAGATAAAAAATTAATAAACTGAATAATTAATCTTCTGTATTTACTCCGATTACAAAACATTCTGTGAAGTAAGCAATTATTTTGTAGGATAACCGTAATTTTGGCATACCAGACACGTACACCAATTTATATTGAACTTGTCTTTAATGTCGAGTGTCACTTAATATTTTTATCGTTGGCATTAAAAAGTAATTCATATTTATTTTGGGAAAATTCAGCCGACAGTTCGTGATCGTATGTCATGCCCTCTTTCGTCAGTGACAAGTCATGCGTTTGTTTGTTTTTTCAATCTCGTGAAAACACTACAAGATAACTGTTTAGCTGCGCTAGCGCCGCCCAGTGGCTCAGCGGTATATCTGCGGACTTACAACGCTAAAATTCGGGTTTCGAGACACTTGGTGGGCAGAGCAGAGATAGCCCATTGTGTAGCTTTGTGCTTAATTCGAAGCAACGACCTGCGCTAGCCATCCCTTATTTAGCAGTTAAAGACTAAAGAGCCAACTGTTGGTCTGTTTTTTTACCAAGGAATAGTGGGCTTCACCTCCACATTATAATGCTCCAATAACTGAAACGGCGAACATGTTTGGTGGGAGAAGGATTCGAACACGTGATCCTCGTATCGCCGAGCCATTTTAAAAACTATAAAGTAATTACTCAATTTCATTCTTCTTAACTTTGGTATCGCACACAACTTCTATAAAAAATATATATTATGGTTTTATCACAGCAATTATGATTAGAACACCAATTATTTTGAATGTTGTACGAGCTTAGTTTCAAGTTAGTAGAATCATTCGTGGCGGTTAGAAGAATCCACTGATAACTGTTGCTGATATATATCATAAACACAGAAAATCTGGGGCACACTTTTCAATTTATTAAACAACCAGAATATTTTCTCACGCCGAGACGTCCAAGACGTTTGAACAAACTTAGAAAAGTTTGTTTTTTGTTGTTTTCTTTGAATTAAGCACAAAGCTACACAATGGGCTATCTCTGCTCTGCCCACCACGGGTATCGAAACCCGGATTTTAGCGTGTAAGTCCGCAGACATACCGCTGAGCCATTGGGGGGCTACTTAGAAAAGTCATATGTGACTTGTTCACCGCTGTTCATACAATATTTTTTTTTATTGGCTGATTATCACAATGATAACCAATAATAAGAAACAATTCTTTAAAATCCCAACCTCATACAGAGCTTTCTAAGTTTTTAAAAGCAAAAAACTACAAGTCGAACAACAGGGCTGGGTTTGATTAAGACCTAATTCCAAGCATTTAAAATTCACGTTGACCAACAAACTGTGTGGTGATTAGGTTTAGGAAAAGAACAAATAACAGGTTTTTAGGCTAGTTGTCCCCTGGTGGGACAGTGCTAAGCTTACGGACTGACAATGTCGAAATCTGGAATTTTATTTATCGCTGTAGGCACAATGAGATTTTGCTCTAAAAAAAAGGAAACAAGCAAACAAAATAGTTTAAATAAAAATGAGCCATTGAATGATTGGAATATTTAGCTAGAATTCGTATATTTGGGATCTGTATTAATTTATATAATTACGTAAGTATCGGCCAGGTGATTAAGGCTCTCGACTCGTAACCTGACAATCGTCGGTTCGAATTCCTGCCAAACCAAACATGCTATCCATTTCAGCCGTGAGGGCGTTATAACGTTACGGGTAATGACACTATTCATCAGTAAAAAAAAAAACTACACAAGGGCTATCTGCGCTAGCTGTCCCTAATTTAGCAGAGTAAGACCAGAGGGAAGGTAGTTGGTCATCATCACCCACCGCCAACTCCTGAGCAACTTTTTTTACCAACGAATAGTGAGATTGACTATCACATTATAACGCCCCCACGGCTGGGAGGGCGAGCATGTTTTTTTTTTCACTGTGTTTATGTTTGGAACAGGTCCTAAGTCACTTAATATCAAACGTTTTAAACTTAAATATAGTGAAAAATAAACACAATGTGCTCTCGGCTCTGAGACGTGTGTAGTACATGCAGCGTCTGCGTTATTAATTTATGATGCAAAATCAATAATTTTTTTGTCTTTAGTCTTGCCAAAGAAAATACTTTATTAGATATACCTGGTTTCTCTTTAAGGTGGTTAAAATAATTTATCTTCTAATAACTAGAAATATTGTTTTTGAGTTCTCTGTTTAGCAGCCTTAGAACAGGTTAGCGGAATTACAACATGTTAAACTTTTTATTTAAATAGTGAAATTAAATCAAATATTACTTCTTTTTTGTTCCGTTAGGGGTCCTCAGAGTAGTTTCGCGTTACGTTTAGATCGTATTATTTGATGTTTTGTCTCGACAGAGCATTTTAACAGTGTAATATCAAACAAAGGCATTAGACTCGTGTCATCTGTAAGAATATTTCTCATGTTATCAGTATTAGCTTGAATTACAAAATATAACTCAACTACCTTGATCATTTATCAAGGCCTTAATTTATTAAGACATTTGTAATTTTATAATATCCATTTAATTTAACATAAAACAATGTCTCCCTTTTATTATTTCAAAAATTACATACAATAGCAGGTTGTAAAAATAATAGTTTTATTTATTATTGCTAATTATTATTAGTTCTTAATGGTGTATTAATATAACTTCATGACTGTGTTTTATGTTTAATTTTTCTTAATCATAATAGAGCTCAGGTTTTTATAAAGTGTCGTAATTTGTTATAGTTTCTATCAATCGTACTTTATTATAACAGATAAACAGAATTAAACAGAAATATTTGCACCTTTCATTGATAACAATCAACTGTTTAACTGTGCCTAAAAATTATAAACTGAAATATTTACCAACAACTGCAAACCTGGGTCCCGAATATATTTCAACTGAATCGTGACGTTTATTGTATGTTTTTTGTTTTAAATTTTAACAAAAATTTATGAATGAGATATTTATAGTTCTGGAATTTTTTAAAAAGAATATTTGAATGAGTGACAGGCGACAAACAATATTACGTAAAGAAATAAAATTCGAAGCAATGACGAAAAAGTTTTAATGTGTTCCTACTTCTTACGTTTAACTTGAAATCTGATTGAGAATTTAACCACAAGATAGACTGTTAACTCTATAGTTACTGATTGTAGCGAGTTGAAAACTCTGATTATAAAACATACATCAAACACTCAACAAGTGATATTGATTATATATGCATATTGTTGTCACGTGCTCTTGACGTAGTAATCTTATGCTTCTGGGTTTAGATACTTTGTCATGTATTAGACTAATTGTAAAAGATATAAAAGCATTCCTTTTGGTTATCTGCCCTTCTGTTGTTTGATATGAAATATTAATAACATCTTACAGAAGAATACAGCATTATTATTAATATATAATTCAAATTATCTACGAGTATTTTATGTTGAAGTATAATTCAGTTCTCAAAAATAAAAAATGAATCCTTTTGTTGTGACAGTTAATTTACAAACAAATCAATAGAGAAAAATTACAGGTTTACTAGCTCGTGCTAGTTTGTTTTGTTATTTTGAATTTCGCCATAAGCTACTCGAGGGCTATCTGCGCTAGCCGTCCCTAATTTAGCAGTGTATGATTAGAGGAGAGGTAGCTAGTCATTACCACCCACCGCCAACTCTTGGGCTACTCTTTTACCAACGAATAGTAGGATTGACCGAAACATTACAACGCTCCCACGGCTAAAAGGGCCGAGCATGTTTGGCGCGACTAGCTCGTGCACAATATCAATTTAATTGAAATATTTTGAGATAATTTTCCTACAGACTCGGGATTCGCTTGTTACAAAAATCTTTCTTAGTAAGATCCGCTAATTATCATCATAACGTCGAACATATGATTTTACACGTGAAGCGAGAAATAAGTAATTCGAATTCTTTCAGAGCAGCCCCCCAGTGGCTCAGCGGTATGTCTGCGGACTTACATGCTAAAATCCGGGTTTCGATACCCGTGGTGGGCAGAGCACAGATAGCCCATTGTGTAGCTTTGTGCTTAATTCAAAACAACAACAACAACAACAACATCTTTCAGAGCTTTAAATTTTGTGGTAATGTTATTTAACATTACTAGATGCCGCCACATTCGTATTAGGTCTGGAAAAACGATGAAAAAGGATTTGGGCTTGAAAAACTCCAGTAAACTTATAGGAGAGAAAACATAAAAGCGTGGGTGAAGATTAGTGGATGATTTTACCTACCATAAGATACGTCAATATCATCGTGGAAACAGTCCTTGTTTCCTAAACACAGAACACAAAGAATTCACTTTTTTTTTTGTAAGATTCATTAACAGATATGGACAACGGTAGAATACATCAATACATTTAGAAGTATAGAACAACAGTGCTGAATATCTCTAGTGTATTACACACTACTTGTTGAAACAATGCTATTGTGACAGTTAAAACAGAAATATATTGTTTGTTTGCAGTTAAACGCAAAGCTACACAATGGGCTATCTGTGCTCTGCCCACTATGGGTATCGAAACCTGGTTTATAAGAGTTGTAAGTATGCAAACATTTTGCTGTGCCGCTTGGATAAGAAGCATATTAAACAACTAAAAATAATTCTAAACGTGAATAGAATATTATGCTCAGTCTGTTGAACCAGTACTATTCTAGACGTTGAGATTGAAATATGAAACTGAAGTCGGCTACATGAGGTGAAAAATATCAGAAAACGTGGATGAAAGATATCAGTATGGTAAACTGGTTTTCTTTCTTCACTAAGTTACATTTTAATTTTCTGTAGTGATCGTACACCTTAGTTAAGTGAGGATGACCCTCTTAGATTGCATTACGTTGTGTCTTGAGGATAACCCTCTTAGATTACATTACGTTGTGTACTGACGATGACTCTCTTAGATTATATCACGTTGTATCTATTGTCAAGCTGTATTCATCCTAACATTAAGCAATATTACGAACAAATTCGACAGATATTGAAACTATTGTATTTTTTATCCTTAATTTCACGAACAATAAATTTATTGTTATATTATAGAATCGCCTATACAATCTATAAAAACGTCTCACTATCACATAAAGGTAAATTTGAAGAAACTGTCCCAGAGTAAAAGAAACTCCTTAAAAATATGTGTTGAACAATAAAACATTTTTTCTGTCATGTATAATGCTTCAACCTTCTGTCTTGCATGCTTTCCATAAGCAAACTAGTGTACCAAGACGACGGTTTTTTCGGTGCCAACTTACCTTACCCAATCGCACAGAAATCTGTAGGTACTCTCTCCGGCGACATAACGGATATGCTTTTATGTGGAATAATATGAATACCTCTATTTTATTCTTCTACTTTCAAGAAATCGGTTTGTATCCAGAGAACTTGAGTCGTTTTTCCAGGAGGCGATCATACTTGTTTACAATGTTTACTGCTGCCGGGGCATTTGGACGACTTTTGCCACTGAGCTCTGAGTTATTGCAAGCTGTTGTAATTTTCTTACCACTGTTATAAAACGACTTTTTTTGGAGGTCCGTTTCTGGGTGGTTCTGGTGTTCCAAACTGATTCGTATTTCTTTGTTTTCCAATCTCATTACGTACTTACGTTTCCCCCATTTGGAAAATTTTAAATCCCTTATCGATATTTAAAACATGTTTCAGATCTTCCAAGCACTTTAAATTTAACATAAATGAACAGAACACTTTTTATGCTTTATTGTTAGACTAAAATTGCTTTTACCCTGATACCCTTGCAATTACATTCGCATACGATGCTTCCAGTTTTCTTTGTTTTCCTCCATAAGTTTCATTTCAGTAAAGTTCAAGATAAGCATCAGGAAAATTAGTAGTTTTCTTCTACTAGAGTACAAAACTCGGAATATATGTAGTTTTTAAACATCCGGGTTTCGATACACGTGGTGAGCAGAGCAAAAATAGCCCATCGTATAGCTTTGTGTTTAATTCCGAACAACGAATGATTGGGCGGTCTCTTTGTTTCGCCTCCCTCTAGTATAGCGGTAAGCCTACGGATTTACAGCGTTAAAATCAGGGGTTTGATTCCCCTCGGTGTACTAAGCAGATAACCTAATGTGGCTTTGCTATAAGAAAAAACCAACACACACACATTCTTTGTTTCAGTGTGTAACACAATATTAGTTATATGCTATTTTGTTATAGTAATTATTATATAGATACCAGACTGTCACCACTCACTAAATGGATATAAAATGTAAGAAGTATGATGTTAGGCATAACTAAACAAAGTCACATGTGTAAAACTGATGAGAAAATGTTACTAATGTGACTTATTTTGTCAATCTGGATTGAAAACTAAAGTCTTTTCAGCAGAGAATTTCCAGGCAGTTCAGTAGTTACAATTTATTAAAAATACATGGACAAAACCCTAGTTTCCATTGATTACCACTAGTTTTCTGTAATTATGTTTTAGGGTTAGAGCCCTCATTTAGCCTTGGTTTAAGGTTTTTCAGAATCTTTTCATGTCTCCGTACAATGAAATATATTAATTTAATTCTTTTAGTGAGGTTTTAATGAGAAACAAATCAAAAGATGGTTATTTATCAGAAAGTTTTTAGCAGTTCTTTGAGGAAATGAAACCGAATTTTCAAACATTATAACTGCTCTTTTTGTCTTAAATAAAACAAAAATACATTTTGTTCAAAATTATTTAAAAATGTCTTAACGCTGTGTGATAAATAAATTCATGACGCATATTTTAATGACACCATACTGGTACGACATAAACATTTAATGACACCATACTGGTACGACATAAACATTTAATGACACCATACTGGTACGACATAAACATTTAATGACATCATACTGGTACGACATAAACACTTAATGACACCATACTGGTACGACATAAACATTACACTTATTATTAAAAGATAAAAAAGGTATAAAAATGTGTTGTATGCCTTCAGATAAACCACTCAGTTAATCTCTTCACGGCTTTACTTACTGCCTCTTTGTTCCCCGTGTAAAGGTTATGGCAAAATGAAACTATTAGAATGCACAGTGTGAAGAGTTTCAAAACTTGGAAGACGTTATTTACATACTAATATACACCTATTCCCTTTCTCACAAAACTAACAACTAGATAGCTTATACAGTGTCCTGGACTAAACTGGGAATAAAAGGCTTATCAGAGTACAAAACTGATATTCAATGGACTTTCGTGCGTGTACCATTTATGTCAGTTTCCAGCGACAGCTACACGTGTTTATGTTAACCCAATAGCTGCCAGCTATCCAAATACACATCGCATTCCTGCATTTGTTCACGCCAGGGGGATTAACTTCAAGTAGCGTTCCACACTCACAATCTGGAGACAGCTGATCTTCTGAGAAAGGGTTTCGTTTTACAGGCTCAGCTTTATAAATGGTAACAGTTCAAATTTCAAGGTGGAACTGTTTATAATGTAGCAGCATCTTTATGAATGTTGGCTCACGTCAAGTTTATATTCTCACGAGTTCTTTTGTTAATGATATCCCCACGTCTACAGTTAATACCATCAAGATATCCCCACGTCTACAGTTAATATCACCAAGATACCCCACGTCTACAGTTAATACCACCAAGATACCCCACGTCTACAGTTAATACCACCAAGATACCCACGCGTCTACAGTTAATATCACCAAGATATCCCCACGTCTACAGTTAATACCACCAAGATACCCACGCGTCTACAGTTAATATCACCAAGATATCCCCACGTCTACAGTTAATATCATCAAGATATCCCCACGTCTACAGTTAATATCATCAAGATATCCCCACGTCTACAGTTAATATCACCAAGATATCCCCACGTCTACAGTTAATATCATAAATAGTTTGGATGGGAAATGTTTGCTTCCCTTAAAGAAATGTTGTAAGATATATTGTTAAGTTAAAAGTTATAGTGTTAAGTTATAAGTTATAGTGTTAAGTTAAAAGTTATAGTGTTAAGTTATAAGTTATAGTGTTAAGCTACAGTGTTTTCTTTCTTTTAGAACTTATTGATTTCAATAACATCAAATAATACATATTTAACACAAGGATATAATACTCAACCGAGTGTTATAAGCTTCACTTTACTCCTGGAGAAGATAAGTCTACCTTTCAAAAATCACTCGGGTTATGGCGAATCGTATCTTTGTGTTAAACTGACTTCTCGAAGCTAAATGTTTTCCTGATATTATATAAAACACATTTTAATTTAAGAAAATCAATCTTACGAAGGAAACTTGTAAAACCTGTTTCTTTCTTTTTTGTTAGGCCCAGCATCACCAGGTGGTAGGTGGCGTTCTACTCGTAATCCGGAGGTCGCGGGCTCGAATTCCCGTCACATCAAATATGATCGTCCTTTCAGCCGTGGGGGCGTAATAATATTACTCTCAATCCCACTATTCGTTGTTCAAAGAGTAGCCCAAGAGCTGGGGGTGAGTGGTGGTGACTAGCTGCCTTCCCTCTAGTCTTACACTGCTAAATTATGGACGGCTAGCGCAGACAGTCCTGGTGTATCTCTGTGCGAAATTCCAAAACAAACAAATAAATAGATTACATTGTTAACAACACGTTACCTTTTTTAATAATGTATAAATAGATTGCACTCGATACCTTTCCTGAAGATGGCCTAAGAAGGTCGAAACGTTGTTCTTTGCTTTATTTTGGTAAAAGTGTTAATATCCATTCAAAACAGGTAAGCAGTCATTCGTAGTACAGGTAAGCAGTCATTCGTAGTACAGGTAAGCAGTCATTCGTAGTGCAGGTAAACAGTCATTCGTAGTACAGGTAAGCAGTCATTCGTAGTACAGGTAAACAGTCATTCGTAGTGCAGGTAAGCAGTCATTCGTAGTACAGGTAAGCAGTCATTCGTAGTACAGGTAAGCAGTCATTCGTAGTGCAGGTAAACAGTCATTCGTAGTACAGGTAAGCAGTCATTCGTAGTGCAGGTAAGCAGTCATTCGTAGTACAGGTAAGCAGTCATTCGTAGTACAGGTAAGCAGTCATTCGTAGTACAGGTAAGCAGTCATTCGTAGTGCAGGTAAACAGTCATTCGTAGTACAGGTAAGCAGTCATTCGTAGTACAGGTAAACAGTCATTCGTAGTGCAGGTAAGCAGTCATTCGTAGTACAGGTAAGCAGTCATTCGTAGTACAGGTAAGCAGTCATTCGTAGTGCAGGTAAACAGTCATTCGTAGTACAGGTAAGCAGTCATTCGTAGTACAGGTAAACAGTCATTCGTAGTGCAGGTAAGCAGTCATTCGTAGTACAGGTAAGCAGTCATTCGTAGTACAGGTAAGCAGTCATTCGTAGTGCAGGTAAGCAGTCATTCGTAGTACAGGTAAGCAGTCATTCGTAGTGCAGGTAAACAGTCATTCGTAGTACAGGTAAGCAGTCATTCGTAGTACAGGTAAGCAGTCATTCGTAGTACAGGATAAGCAGTCATTCGTCAGTACAGGTTAAGCCGTTCATTCGTAGTGCAGGTAAGCAGTCATTCGTAGTACAGAGTAAGCAGTCATTCGTAGTGCAGGTAAACAGTCATTCGTAGTTACAGGCTAAGCCGTCATCGTAGTACAGGTAAACAGTTCATTCGTAGTGCCAGGTACGGCAGTCATTCGTAGTACAGGTAAGCAGTCATTCGTAGCTGCAGGTAAGCAGTCATTCGTAGTACAGGTAAGCAGTCATTCGTTAGTACAGGTAAACAGTCCTTCGTAGTGCAGGTAAGCCCGTCATTCGTTAGTACAGGTAAGCAGGTCCTTCGTCGTGCAGGTACGCAGTCATCGTAGTACAGGTAAGCAGTCCTTTCGTAGTGCCAGGTAAGCAGTCCTTCGTAGTTACAGGTAAGCAGTCATTCGTAGTGCAGGTAAGCAGTCATTCGTAGTGCAGGTACGCAGTCCTTCGTAGTGCAGGTAAGCAGTCATTCGTAGTGCAGGTAAGCAGTCATTCGTAGTACAGGTAAGCAGTCATTCGTAGTGCAGGTAAGCAGTCATTTCGTCGTACAGGGTAAGCAGTCATTCGTAGTACAGGTAAGCAGTCATTCGTATAGTGCCAGGTAAACAGTCATTCGTAGTACAGGTAAGCAGTCATTCCGTTAGTACAGGTAAAACAGTCATTCGTTAGTGCAGGGTAAGCAGTCATTCGTAGTCACAGGTAACCAGTCATTCGGTAGTACAGGTACGCAGTCATGTCGTAGTGCAGGTAAGCAGTCATTCGTAGAGTACAGGTACGCAGTCATTCGTAGTACAGGTAAGCAGTCATTCGTAGCTACAGGTAAGCAGTCATTCGTAAGTTACAGGTAAGCAGTCATTCGTAGTGCAGGTAAGCAGTCATCGTATGTACAGGGTAAGCAGTCATTCGTAGTACAGGTAAGCAGTCATTTCTTAGTACAGGTAAGCAGTTCATTCGTAGTGCAGGGTAAACAGTCATTCGTAGTACAGGTAAGCAGTCATTCGTAGTACAGGTAAACAGTCATTCGTAGTGCAGGTAAGCAGTCATTCGTAGTACAGGTAAGCAGTCATTCGTAGTACAGGTAAGCAGTCATTCGTAGTGCAGGTAAACAGTCATTCGTAGTACAGGTAAGCAGTCATTCGTAGTACAGGTAAACAGTCATTCGTAGTGCAGGTAAGCAGTCATTCGTAGTACAGGTAAGCAGTCATTCGTAGTACAGGTAAGCAGTCATTCGTAGTGCAGGTAAGCAGTCATTCGTAGTACAGGTAAGCAGTCATTCGTAGTGCAGGTAAACAGTCATTCGTAGTACAGGTAAGCAGTCATTCGTAGTACAGGTAAGCAGTCATTCGTAGTACAGGTAAGCAGTCATTCGTAGTACAGGTAAGCAGTCATTCGTAGTGCAGGTAAACAGTCATTCGTAGTGCAGGTAAGCAGTCATTCGTAGTACAGGTAAACAGTCATTCGTAGTGCAGGTAAGCAGTCATTCGTAGTACAGTAAGCAGTCATTCGTAGTACAGGTAAGCAGTCTCGTAGTGCAGGTAAGCAGTCATTCTAGTGCAGGAAGCAGTAATTCGTAGGCAGGTAAACAGTCATTCGTAGTACAGGTAAAGCAGTCATTGTAGATACAGGAAGCCAGTCATTCGTAGTTTTACAGGTAAGCAGTCATTCGTAGTACAGGTAAGCAGTCATTCGTAGTACAGGTAAGCAGTCATTCGTAGTGCAGGTAAACAGTCATTCGTAGTAGCAGGTAAGCAGTCATTCGTAGTGCATCTTAATTATATTTGAATTATGTTGTTTTTTTGTAAAACAGTAATGCAAGAAAATACATCTGTAAACAGATGTAAACAGTGAACAACAAGCGAGAATGCATGAAAGATATAACGGTATCTGTGTGGTTTGTTTTCCCTTTTTACCAATATTAATATAAATGTGTTCTGTTTTATTTATAAGCAAAACGAGAATATATAAGAGAAAGCATATAAATGTTTAAAATGAATATTTATGTCGTATTATCAAACAAGATTTGTTACAATACAATTTTTCAAGGGTTAGTATTTGAATTTAATGCCTTTAACTTTCTTAATTAACGCTTTAACAGAGGAATTTCATTAATATAAACATTGCCAGATGAGTTAATTTCGCGAACTTACTTGATTCTAAAATTTCTACACTTGAGAACTTTGTGCGTGATACACGAGATAGTTGTTTTAAGAAGCTATTTAAAGAAACTTTTCAGCTTTCTTTGAGTGTAGGCATTCTTAATCTATTGAAAACTGTTTGGTTGAAAACCGTAACTTTCTCTTGTTTATTAACGTTTTGTAATCTGACAAAGCTAATTAAAATGTTCCAGATGTTAATTAGATACAGCTTTTATTGACATATCCCAGTAAAAGTTATATTTAAATTAATAACTCTTTCTTCCTTCTGGGTTTTATAATTCACTATTTATCTAGCCGCACTTTATTATATACGAAGTGAAATAAATACATCTACTCACCAGCGCCTCGGGCCGTCTTTGTTTCCTTGCTGTTCACTTTCCATCGTGGTATGATCCTGACCTCTAGCAATCTAACTGCACGACTTCGGTTAAACCCTGACAGTATGACAGACCCAGATTAATAATTGTTACCCGTTCTAGGGACTGCAGGGTAATAACGCCCTGCTTACTTCTTCTGATTAGAGTTAATTGGCTGACAAACCATTTCATACATCCTGCTAATGGGTAAGTAAATGAAGATATTGATTTCTCGAGGGGTGTGCGACGAAACGAGGTAACGTGATCACGAGACAGCCATCCCCTTGAAAAGTATACAAGTAGGCGGAGTGGGTATGCGAGAATAGCCTGAGAGAATCCGCTATAGATTACCAGCTGTAGTCATTTAATCGTAAAGTTTTATTTAAATCAGAAAAGATTCAGTGGAACACTTTGCGCTATTATGAACAGCTTAAAGGATCTTGTCTTGTGTAATTAAATTAAAATACTTGTTTCTTTTGTTTAATTTTAAGCTCAGTTATGTATACATTGATTTGAGGAAAACGAAATATTGTATATAAATTATGTATTTCGTTATTTTAATGGAACAAACCCTGGGAGTTCACTAAAATAACGTAATATGAGGGTCGCAGGTTCGAATCTCACTCGCACCAAACATTCTCACCCTTTTAAACGTGGGGGCGTTATAATGTGACGGTCAATCCCACTATTCGTTTGTAAAAGAGCAGCCCAAGAGTTGGCGGTGAGTGGTCATGACTAGCTGCCTTCCCTCTATTTTTACACTGCTAAATTACAGACGGCTAGCGCAGATAGCCCTCGTGTAGCTTTGCACGAAATTCAAAACAAACCAAACTATACGCAAAAGAAAATGTACTTGTCATTTTGTGAACAGTTTTAAAAGATAAGTTTTATTATTTGTCTTTATGATGCTTGAGCATAAATACGCGCTGAAAACAACCTGATCGAATGAATAAAAATTTCAAATACCTGATAAATCGAAAATAAAAAACCTAAAACGTAAGCACTAAATCTTCGGTAGTAATTCTTATGTCTCCCAGGGGAGCAACAGTATGTCTATGGACTTGTAATGCTAAAAATCCCTGGTTCGATTCTCTGTAGTTGACACACCATTATGGCGTTGCTATAAAATATAGAACCCATCACATATCTTCGGCTTCGTTAATATTTTTTTACAACTGTTCAAATTATGTCATCTTCCTTATATTTATTAAAGGTATGTCTGGTTTATACCTTATGCAGCTAATAGCATCTTCTTTATATTAATTAAAGGAAAGGTTTGTCTGGTTTATATCTTATGCAGCTACTAGCATCTTCCTTATATTTATTGAAAGTTTGTCTGGTTTATACCTTATGCACCTAATAGCATCTTCCTTATATTTATTGAAAGTTTGTCTGGTTTATACCTTATGCAGCTAATAGCATCTTCCTTATATTTATTGAAAGTTTGTCTGGTTTGTACACACGTAAAAATGCTATATTTATTTTATATTAATGTTTATGTCCCTTAGAAATCTTTTGTTGTTCTGGTCCTTTTTGTTTGTTCGTTGTTAAGCACAAAGTTGCACAATAGATTATCTGTTCTCTACCCATAACGGGTTTCGTAACCCGGATTTTAACAGCATAAGCCTTTAGACTTGTTGGTAAGCCACTGGAGGGCCGTCTCGGTTTGATAAAACTGTATTGGTTATCTCAAACAGTTATTTTTGTTATTTTATTTTAATGGCACTTAATAAAAGTAGATATTTAACACAATTATACCGTGCCCTATTTTGTATATTCTCAATGAATACGAAACGTCATTATGTTTGTGAATCTAATACAATTATACCATTTCCTATCATGTGTACTATTAACGAACAGGCCTTACTTACACATATTACACACGTAAAAAGTTTCTTTTACTGCACCGTATCTAATATTGTGTGCATCTATTATAAAATAAAGCAATTATTTCAGATTACATATTTTTAAATCTCTCTAACATCAACTACCAGCTGTGTTTGTCGAACGATTAAGATAATCCTGAGTGTATATTTAAAAGTTAAGTATTTGTGTTAAGTGCTGAGTGTATTTGCTCAAAGTATTCTGAGCAATATTAAGAAAACGGTGTAATTTTTAGATACGCACAGACCTTTATATTATTTTGACCAACTGTATATTTTTACTTAGGTATAGTATCGATCTGTGTTATATAGATACATAAGAGAGAACTGAGAGAGAGTCTATCTTGTGTCTACTTAGTCGGAGAGTTAAACGTTTCTACCAGCGAGACTGACTGCTAAACAAGGTTTCACTCATAACTGAAAGTGACTGGTGTATAGGAAACGCTTTGATTATGAAGTGCTAATGTTATTTCTTCCTCAGGAAACTTTAAGCAGGCTTCTCGACTATGATTTATTGCTTTAAAAATATCAATTTCCTGCTGAACCACGTGGACTCTGCAACACCAACGATGAAGGAAACTGAACTCATTCGTACACTACAGAAATCATTTGCCATTACTAACGATGAAGAGTTTGGAAAACGTTTATATTAAACATTAAATAAACTTATATAAACTGGTCCTCAGTCCACTTGAAGTATATATCAGATACAACGTGACACATGTTCGAGGAGAAATTTTGAGTTGTTTTTATTTTTTGATGTAAAATGATACCAGTATATATTGGAGTGTATATATATATGTGTGTGTGTATTAAGTGGTACAATTTCTTGCCAGTTTAAATTACTTGAAAACCAGAAACTGTCCTGCTAAGTTACATGTTTTCCTTTGTTGCTATATTTCACTTTGTAGATTGTATACAAATATACAGATATATAATATTATTAGTCAAATCAGTATTATGTAATATACAATGCTTTTAAAACTTAAATCTCCATTTATGTTTGTATCATTCGAAAGACCCATAGGAAAAAAAAACGCACAAGTTGCTTACTTTAGACACACAGACTTAGTTGAATAATACAAAACATCCACTGTGTTAGTGGAATTAAATAGAATCTCATTATTCAGTATTTCTCACCAAGTACGTTAGTTGAATTTGACATTTCAAGTCTCCTTAACTAGAAAATACTTCTATCTGGAAATATTACGTTGTGTATAAAAATCTATGTTTATGACACATTGCTGTGGAACCAAAGCACTGCGAAGACAGCAGATACGAAAACAGTGTTTTCGTACAAAAGTAATTCGTACATTTGAATAGAAACAAAGACAACAAAATTACGAACGAATGTGATGCTGAAATACAAATACGCGTTTAAAATAAACACCATTGGACTCCAATGACATCTGGATTAAGTTATAAATTATTATGAATTGTTTTCTGTAGCTATCTGTTGCAGGTGAAACAGAAAGTGTGCATGCAGTTTTTGTTGTACTTTTTTGTTAAACATGTGTTTAAAATCTGAATTGTTTTCAGAAATGAAACTTCAAGATCTGCACACACAGAGCTGGTATTTCCTTCCTACCCCCTCTCACACACTGATTCTATTGTATTCGTGCTCTCTGAGTTAATTTGTATCGTGCAGCGGAAGGATATGTTAAGCGTAACTATACGTTCGGAGTGTAAAATGAAAACAGTACTTTAAGGAAAAAGTTATAATGAATTCAAAGCCAATCTAAGAGAACAACAGCCTTAGTCTGTGAAAACTTTATTTAAAGTTATTTTTGTCTCATCGATTCAGTTGGAGTTTCCCACAATTTTTAATTATCGTCGGAGTTTATTTTAATATTAGAATTTTCTAGAAGTATAAACTTAACGAACATTCATACACCGTTGATTTGTTACTATGCTGTTCACACGAACTGTGAGAGTGCGTGAAACGTAAGGACAGTGGAGAAAGTCATCACGCGGGACATTAACGTTTTGATGGTGAATGTTACTCCGTAAATAGTTCAAATAAGGCTGGGAGTAATTCATCTGTTGGAGTAATAAATTACTCTTCAGTAAGCAAATTCAACATCGTTTGTCACACACAAAGCGTATGAGTTAAGCCTAAAAGGAGAAAGTTGCAAAAAAAAATCGCATAAGAGGTTATGGAATTGTTATAAATTAAGCCATTAGAAAGCCGTTAGTTTTATTAAGGCGGAAGCAAACCTTTACGATAAGTCCATGAAAGACACGTTAGTTTTGCAGTATCACGGCTGGCTGCCAAGTAAACCAGCAGTGGAACAGAAGTAATGGCGACCTATATCGTAGGCGGGAACCCCTTTTGTGGATTCAATGGGCCTCAGCTTATAAATCTGTCCACTGATACAATGCGCTAGTCCTTTCACTTGAAATCCCAGCTGAACTTTTCACGTAGTTAATATTATAAACAGTTGCTGAACGTTAAGAAGCTAGGGATTGACTGTGGAGTTTACCTTCCTACATAAATCCCAATAATGGAACGTAAATTGTAGACCATTAAAACGGTATTACTAGAGAAAGTGATAGAGTTGGCTGCTTGGGAAATAAGGTAGTTTGCTGGACTTCGCAAATTAACGATGTACTAAATCATTTCTAAATAGGGAATGGCTCCCCGAGGAACGAAACGACATAGAAATACATTCAAGACGTTTGTGATATCATGACATGAAAATTTTACAAACGTCTCGATATGAGCATGTAATGCGTGTTGCGCATGTGCAAACAACGGGTGTGGTATCAACATATCAAAAAGTACAAAAACATCAAGCTAAAAAAAAACACGAAAAATAATGACGAAGATATTTTCTTGTTCCACTATTCCTATATTCTATTATTATATTCTTTTATTTTTATATTCCATTTACATTATTATGAAGAGTAAAGACCGTAAAATGTAAAACTATTTATTTATTCGCAATTTCTTGTTAACAGACTGAACAAAAAAACTCAGTTACCAGTTTTTTTTTATAACTGTTAAAAATGTTTGTATTGCGAATTATAACTTTAACCCAGCAAAACTGTACGTTTTAATTACTGTCAACAAAGTACAGCGTTCACGTGTATGACGTCACACACACGTGACGTGCATCAGTTAATACTCAGAAGGACAAAAGTGAAATCACGCCAAACTACAGATTCAGTCTTTCAGACGCGATTTGGACTGAAGTACAAAGCTGTAGTGAATTCAGCGGGTTAACAACGCTGAAATTAGAGGCTCGATTCCCTTCGGTGGGCTCAGCAGATAGCCCGATGTGGCTTTGCTAAAAGAAAACACGCACACAATCGTGAATTCAGATGAAGTGAAGCGACCATCTATTTGTAAGTTTAGTAACATATCTGAACCCTCTCTGTATACACGTGAAAAGGTATTGATTTGAATAGTAATATCTGAATTAACATACTAACTAGGCAGTAATGTAATGCATAGCACAGTTTAATCACGTATCTTTTGGCTGAAAGGGTTTCAAAACTCTTTACGATTTAGACCTATCAGCCAAAGATGCTACGTGCCCTCTTTATACACCACATGGTACATTCCTCTCAGGTGTGGGCTAAGAACCCCTCGTTAAAATTCAATATTATCTTTGTTACGTCTAGCTACGAATGACACTAATATAGCTTTGTAAAAGCACAGGTCAGGCCAGTTTAAAATGTATTTTACTCTAACTAATAAAGTTTAAATTTCCAGTTCAAAATTTGTTCGCTAATGTTCAGGTAATCATTTCTCTCAGAATTGTGATGTTTGTCGTCCTCAAATTTTTCAACACTCGTTTTTTTTAAGTATTAGGAATTAAACTACAAAGTCGCCACGTAATTTTACTTGAGATATTAGGCACAACGGTAACTAAACACACTGTTAGGGTTGTATTTAACATGTCTTGTGGTACGTTAAAACAAACATTTCTTTGGAAACTGAGTTTATCAGAAATATTTCTTACATTTGTGTTAAAAGTTTGTTTGTTTTTGAATTTCGCACAAAGCTACACGAGGACGATCAGCGCTAGCCGTCTCTAATTTAGCAGCGTAAGACTAAAAAGAAGACGGCTAGTCATCACCACCCACCGCCAACTCTTGAGTTATTCTTTTACCAACGAATAATGACAGTAAAATTATAACGCCCCCACTGGCTGAAAGGGCAAGCGTGTTTGGTGCGACGGGGATTCGAACCCTGCGACCCTCAGATTACGAATCGGACGACTTAACCATCTGGCCATGCATTCTGTTAAAGAAGCCTGAAGGGTAAAAAAACGGAAACATTTTAAAATTTCTGCTAAGGTAGACGGAAGGGTTAACAACGGGTTTCGCTACCTGTGATTGGCACAGAACAGATAGACCGTTTATTAATAACTAAATATAAAAGTTTCAGTGTGTTGAATACATGAAAATACGAGAACTTAAATAATAATGCAATTTCATTGTTATTTTTCAATAATACTTTATTGATAAAAATTAACTGAAATATAATTTATAAAATTATCATGTCAAACTCTCATTGGTCAGGTGGTTAAAGCACTCGACTGATAATCCGAGGCTCGCGCGTTCAAATCCCCATCATTTACGCCCTTTCATGCAGTGAGGGCGTTATAATGTGGTGGTCAATCCCTACTATTCTTTAGTTAAAAAGTAACCCAATACTTCGTAGTTGATGGTGATGACTAGTCAGCTGCCTATCCTGTCTTACATTGTTGAATAAGGGACGGTTAGCACATTTTGTCCTCTTGTAGCTTTGCGTGAAATAAAAAAAAAGTCAAATTTCATTTAATTTACACATACTTCTGTCCTAAACGCGTAGATTCTCGTTTTCAATGTGGTTTTTGTTGATTTATGTATTTTATACAGTAATAAAAGGCGTATCGTTGAAAAATAAAACCCATGTCATGAACATAAACTGTATCTTCACGTAAATCAAGCTGACACGTGGTTATGAAGTGTTCCACGTAAAACCACTTAATAGAAGGTGAGATAGCTTAATATATTTTACAATTTTAAACTAACTATGATACATAAACTGCGTCTGATATATACCTGTATATTAAAAAGAACACACAGAAACAAATAGATAATACATGAATATTTTTTTTTAAAAAAAGTAACCTGACACTGTGATTTTGATAAAGCTACACAAATATTGTGTTTGGAAGGTTATGAAGGAACAGGTTAATGCTGAGGTGACTATAACGTAGAGCGACCTCTGGTTTCTGATAGTTACCTTTTTAGTTGACGGCCTTTAATTTCTGTGTCGTCGTTTTAAGCTTGAAGACCTGAGTGTAATGTAGGGTCGGCTGTTTTATACATTGAAGTAAGGACAGTTTTCAATGTAGGGTCGGCTATTTTAAACACCGAAGTAAGGATAGTTTTCAATGTAGGGTCGGCTATTTTAAACACCGAAGTAAGGACAGTTTTCAATGTAGGGTCGGCTATTTTAAACACCGAAGTAAGGACAGTTTTCAATGTAGGGTCGGCTATTTATACACTGAAGGACAGTTTTCCATGTAGGGTCGGCTATTTTAAACACCGAAGTAAGGACAGTTTTCAATGTAGGGTCGGCTATTTATACACTGAAGGATAGTTTTCAATGTAGGGTCGGCTATTTTATACACCGAAGTAAGGACAGTTTTCAATGTAGGGTCGGCTATTTATACACTGAAGGACAGTTTTCCATGTAGGGTCGGCTATTTTAAACACCGAAGTAAGGACAGTTTTCAATGTAGGGTCGGCTATTTATACACTGAAGGACAGTTTTCCATGTAGGGTCGGCTATTTTAAACACCGAAGTAAGGACAGTTTTCAATGTAGGGTCGGCTATTTATACACTGAAGGATAGTTTTCAATGTAGGGTCGGCTATTTTATACACCGAAGTAAGGACAGTTTTCAATGTAGGGTCGGCTATTTTATACACTGAAGTAAAGACAGTTTTCCATGTAGGGTCGGCTATTTTATACACTGAAGTGAGTATAGTTTTCATTGTAGGGTCGGTTGTTTAATTATATGTTTGCATATTCTATGCTGAGCGTATAATAGCCTTTATTGAGGCAGAGCTGACGTGTTATGCTGCAAATAACCACTAGATGGGGTATTCCTACCATAACAAGGGTACATCTTATATCCCACACTGCAGCCTGTGTTCTATTGATCTTTGTAATTTACAGAGCTTTTCTGTTGTGGTTGTTAGCGCTGGTTATGGTAATTAATGTTTTCTTGCATCATAGGTTTGGGCTTACTGTATTTAACACAGTTTTTCCTTCAGTGGTTAATATTTGCCTACTGTTGAAATAGTAAATGTAGAAAACTGCTTGTTCATGCAAAAAGAATTTGGATAAGCTGGTTGTTAATATAGAGGCTGGATGAATTGTTTATTGATGTAGTGACTGAGTGATCTGTATGTTTATTTGGTGTTGGTGAACTCATCTTTATGCGCAGGTTTAGTGAGCTGGATGTTGTCTAGAGATCAGATAAACTAGATCTTGATAAAGTGGTTGGCAGAATTGGACATTTTTGTAGAGTTTGGTTTGTTTTGAATTTCGCGCAAAGCTACACACAGGCTATCTGCGCTAGCGGTCCATAATTTAGCAGTGTGAGACAAGAAGGAAGGCGGCTAGCCATCACTTCCTACCACCAACTCTTGGGCTACTCTTTTACCAACGAATAGTGGGATTGACTATCACTTTAAAACGTCCCCATGGCTAAGAGAGCAAATACGTTTCGTGTTATGGAAATACTAACCAACGCTCCTTAAATTACGAGTAGAGTGCCTTAACCACCTGGCCATGTCGGGCATCTTGTAGAGACTGAGCAAACTGAATGTTGATTGGTTAATTGGATGTTAAAATTGTGTTACGCCAATAATAAATATTTAACATTCTAGGATCTAATAAAATAATATGAATGAAACTTTTTGTTGTTGTTTTTGCGCACGCAACGCCCCCAGTGGCTCAGCGGTATGTCTGCAAACTTACAATGCTAAAAACCGGGATTCGATACCCATGGTGGGCAGAGCATAGATAGCGCATTGTATAGCTCTGTGCTTCATTAAAAACAGCAAAACAACAACTTGAAGCACACAATATTGAGAGTAAAAGAGTTTACCTGACTTGAGACACAGAACAAATAACATTTGATTTTCTAAACCATGGAAGAAGGTTGCACTTATATACAAGATGGACAACAGGTGGGTTGAGTTATAACAAAAAACACATCAAGTGAGAATATTCCAACTAAATTTTATATCTGTGGTTCCATGAATTACAGAAAGTAAAGTTATTTTAACTTCTTGGTTAAACTTCTTAGTAATGTATCAGTTTAGTAACTTCGTTTTCCCATCCAGATGTGATTTCAATGGAAGGTCTTAAAGCAGTTATATTATAATTTCAGATAGTACCTTAAAGTAATAATAAACGAATATAGTTAAATTCGACAGAATCGGAGTTATATTAATATTAACTTACTATTAGAGCAAAGTGCCTATTTAAAGGAAAATTAGATACGAACTTGCATAATAACCTTCAAAGTCCTTGTACGATACGATGAATTCATCAGAGGTTGAAAAACCACATCGATAAGAATACATTCAGGAATATGAAGCGAGCTTTAGTAACAAAGTTATGCAACTGAAAGGACGTATTTGTTATTGTTATGTCAAAATAAGATATCGAATTGATGAATAGCAGAATACATCGTGTATATATTTGTTCCCACACTTACTGTCATATTAAACTACACTGCCATCTGGTTTGTTTAGTATAACCATTTGCAGGAACCCTTCGCAAGGATTTGGTTTAGAAATGGCGTGAATAGATGATTGGTCGAGGCTTCACATTCACAAAATAAACGTATTCGTCTCTCCTAACTTAATCCCCGTTTCTAATTATGACACAAAGTAAACTATTCGTTGTGTGGCCACAGTTCTCTCTTTTCCGCTTCCTCGACTTACATTGTGTACCATTTGCTGGTTCAGAAAACAGGAGTTTAATACCATTCTAATAGCAGATTCTATACAGTTTCGGGTTTTACCTCCTTTTAGACAACGTTTAGACAAGCACTAATCTCTACACAAAGCATAAATTGAAACCTAGAATAAGCACGGCCACTAAGCCGGTGGATACTTCCCGTTTTGTGTGCAGGTGGTCGGAGTTCTTTGTGCACGTGACCGCAACTGAACTTGACTGTTTTTTTTTCAACTTTCGGGCTGTGCACTTCACAATCCAATAAACAGGACTCCACAGTAATCTATACCGTTCTTTAGCGAATAACTGCTTTCAAATTAAATACGGTCTTTTTTTTTTATGATTACTGGCTGTGCTTTTGTGGCCTAAATCGTATGTTACACAGATAATGAAACTTACTTAAAAACTACAAGAGAGCGATTTCGACTTAAGTTTAACGATGCAACCGAAAGGAACGCAACTTTTGTTTTTGAAATACTAAAATAAACACATTAACGATTCGGAAGGAATGATTAGTCAGTGAACCTAATAATATCATTTACCCTATTCTTAGGACGAAATATATCACGATATTTCTCAGAAGTCCGTGAAAACTTCACAATTTGGGGCATTTAAGCCATAAACACACCTATTACAATTAGTTCCAAAAGCTGACGAAATGTCCTTCACTAATGGTTAGCAGATAATACAGGTGTACAGATATGACAGTATTTTTTAACACAAAATACTCGGTAGTTAAGTCAACTCTACACAAATCTAATGTTGACTAGTATGATAGTATTCTTTAACACAAAATGTTTAGTGTTAAAGTCAACTCTACACAAATCTAATGTTGACTAGTATGATAGTATTCTTTAACACAAAATGTTTAGTGTTAAAGTCAACTCTACACAAATCTAATGTTGACTAGTATGATAGTATTCTTTAACACAAAATGTTTAGTGTTAAAGTCAACTCTACACAAATCTAATGTTGACTAGTATGATAGTATTCTTTAACACAAAATGTTTAGTGTTAAAGTCAACTCTACACAAATCAAACGTTCTCCTAGTATGATAGTATTCTTTAACACAAAATGTTTAGTGTTAAAGTCAACTCTACACAAATCTAATGTTGACTAGTATGATAGTATTCTTTAACACAAAATGTTTAGTGTTAAAGTCAACTCTACACAAATCTAATGTTGACTAGTATGATAGTATTCTTTAACACAAAATGTTTAGTGTTAAAGTCAACTCTACACAAATCTAATGTTGACTAGTATGATAGTATTCTTTAACACAAAATGTTTAGTGTTAAAGTCAACTCTACACAAATCTAATGTTGACTAGTATGATAGTATTCTTTAACACAAAATGTTTAGTGTTAAAGTCAACTCTACACAAATCTAATGTTGACTAGTATGATAGTATTCTTTAATACAAAATGTTTAGTGTTAAAGTCAACTCTATACAAATCTAATTTTGACTAGTATGATAGTATTCTTTAACACAAAATGTTTAGTGTTAAAGTCAACTCTATACAAATCTAATTTTGACTAGTATGATAGTATTCTTTAATACAAAATGTTTAGTGTTAAAGTCAACTCTACACAAATCAAACGTTCTCCTAGTATGATAGTATTCTTTAACACAAAATGTTTAGTGTTAAAGTCAACTCTACACAAATCAAACGTTCTCCTAGTATGATAGTATTCTTTAACACAAAATTTATTAGTTAACTCACTTCCAAGTCTCAGGTAAAATTATGCAGCATACAAAGGTGAACTCTGACTTGTATTTCAATCTTATGTTGTTTGTTTATTTAATTTTAAATACCTTAGGGTATAATTATAACCATTAAAGTAAGAAACGCTTTTTAAAATGAAAGTTTGTATTATGAAAAAAGGAAAAAACTTCGCACGAGAAGTAACCCCCTCACAGGTTAAACATATATATATATATAAAACTCCAGATTAAGATGAGTGTATTCTAAATATCACAGAAATTGAAAATACTATTTCTATGTAAAATTTTGACACAAATCGAACTTTTAAAGATAAATATGAAAAACAATTAAAGTGGTATACCTTAAATCAGAATAGTTCGTCTCTACCTAGAGATATCTAAAATATCCTAATACCACTGTGAATGAAAATGGGCCGTGTATCTTTCTCTCTCTATATATATATGTGTTTGTATATAAATATAGAAATAAGTGATCATGGAAGAATATTTATAATATGCGCTTCGGAAATGAATAGTTTTTAAGTACGTTGTTGTTGTTTTGAATTAAGCACAAAGCTACACAATGGGCTATCTGTGCTCTGCCCACCACGGGTATCGAAACCCGGATTTTAGCGTGTAAGTCCGCAGACATACCGCTGAGCCACTGGGGGGCTTTTAAGTATGAGAAGGTTACGAGCATTTCCAAAGAAATTTCCACAACAACATTCAGTTAAGTCCGAGGGTTTATAACAGTGAAAATCGGGTTTCGATACCTGCCACGTGCAGAGCACAGATGACCCGCTGCGTATTTTTGTATTTAATTATGAGGAAACAAAATCATTTATGTGAAGCATACTTGATCTGGAAAGAGCATTCTGTTGTATAAATAAAATCCACACAAATAAACGTAAAAATTAGTTTTCTTTCCAGCAAAATTCGCTTTCCAAACTGTCATCTGCTTATAAATTTTCGCTCGTATTTTACAACGCTGCTGTTTTAGCTTTCGCTATGCTATGTTTAAAGTTAATGGCTTACTTACATTGTCTATATATTGTCTTATAGTCAAACATGGCCGTTTGTTGGTTTGAAAAGTGAGGAGTTTCAGCTGTGTCGTTCGGCTCCCATATTCCCGGCTGCACAATGAGCATCTTCCCGCATCATTTAACTGAGACACGCGTGGAGGTGATTGATTTACGGGTTTGTACCGAAACTTTAAACGTTACCTCTTTATGCGAAGTGGGTCTCGAGCTATACAGAACTGACACAAAAACAAAAAAAACACCACTTAGAAAAGAATGACTTGTTTTTTTATTAAACTGTCAGACAAGTGGCATGCTTATTTCATTAAGTTTTAAACGTATTTCCAAAACTAGAGTGGACGATTTTTTTTTGCTAAGAATGTGTCTAATAATACGCTTATTTTAAAGTTCGTTCGCAATAGCCGATTATATTGTTGAGTACAAAACAATATTGACCCAGCATGGCCAGGTGGTTAAGGAGCTCCATTCCTAATATGATGGTCGCAAGTTCGAATCCCCGTCACACCAAACATGCTTTTTCTTTCAGCCGTGGGTGCGTTATATTGTAACGGTTAATCTCACTATTCGTTGATGGGATTGACCGAACATTGTAACGCCCCCACGGCTGAGAGGGCGAGCATGTTTTGTTGTGGCCGGGATTCGAACTTGCGACCCTCAGATCACGAGTCGAGTGCCTTATCCACCCGACCATGCTGGGCCTCTTTTTGAGTTAAGGAAGCCTACACAACGGGCGTCTTGTGTTCTGCCCACCACAGGTATTAAAATCCAATTTCTAACGTTTTAAATCCGAAAATATACTGCTGTGTCATTTCGGGGTGAGATAGCAGATTTTAAGATCTATAGTCTATCAGATCCATTATGAGATTCTGTCATTTTTAATGATTTAATACTGGATTTGACTGTCAGTTCTAACGATTTAATACGGAATTGTGATTGCCAGTTCTAATAATTTTTAACTTAGTGTTCTGAACACTAAAATAATATGTAGGAAACTGTACGAACATTTATATCCTCCAAAGTACAAGCCTTCCATATTCATGTATCAGTTTCTAAAAGAGGTCCTCTATCTACCACTTAATTAGAACAAGTTTTGTACTCTGTGTTCCATTGTTAAGAGGGACGGTTGTGAGGCTTTTCTGTACTAACATTCGTCACTATATTTGTAGTGTTAATAACATTCGTCACTATATTTGTAGTGTTAAGAATCACCATAGTTTACGACGTTTTTGCGAATCGAAATACATTCAGGTGAACATTTAAATACAGGTTTTTCAACGTCTAGTAACCCCAGTTTCTGTTCCTATAAAGATGTATCACCAAATAATATATATGCTAAACATTACAAGTTCATACTTATGGCAGTCAGCAACAGAACAGACATGAACGTAGCTTTGAACTGACTTAACTTTGAAACGAAGTTGTGATAGGAACCAGCAGAAAGAACAAAACAAATAAATATGCACGTTCTACACTTAATTGATTATTCATGTGGGTTTGCTAGTTATTCATTGTGCCATAATAGGCTGAAAAATACCAGATATACAACTGATGAACAACTTACTGTCTCAACTGATTTTGTTGGAATTAAGTTGGAACATATACTATAGTGGATTTAGAAATATAACAATGTGTAATACAAGTGTTCACACGACTACAATATTGAAAAGTTCGATAATATATTATATTAGACACACAGAAATGAAACAACATAAAATACAAGTGTTCACACGACTACAATATTGAAAAGTTGGAACATATATTATGTTAGACACACAGAAATGAAACAACATAAAATGTTCGTTAACTCAATCACAATATGTAAAGCTGGAACAGATAATATTGTATATACAAAGACTTACTGGGAACTTAAAACATCTAAAAGCCTTGATAGGTGGAGCCCATCTCCGTCTCCCTTATTTGTTTACAAAGTGTTTCATTTAACAAAAATGTCAAAATTCTTTCGCTCCGGATGTTTCATCTTAGAAACTTCCGTATTTCATAAAGCTATAGTAGAAACACCTTCTCAACCCACCCATAATGTTGATGATAGACTAGAAGGAAGGCAACAAATCAACAGCACCCACTGCTCCAAAGCACAAATACAGTTTCCCACAACTGGGACACGAACCTTAGATCCTCGGGTTTTCTAACCAGTCTGGTTTTAAATAAACTGAAAAGTATTCAGATCTCTCATTGATATAAGACAGAATAAATGTCTTGTGAAGGTTAAACTATCAAAGAACGAATGTAGACGGTCCTACCTCCTAGCCGCATGTCTTCGAACTTCGAGCGCTAGACTGTGTGTGTTTTCATACAGCAAAGCCACATCGGGCTATCTGCTAAGTCCATCGAAGGGAATCGAACATCTAATTTAAATGTTGTAAATCCAAAGACTTACCGCTGTATCAGCGGGGTACACAAGGCTAGAATCCAGGTTTTGATACCCCTGGTGAGCAGAGAACAAATCGCCCATTATGTAGTCTTGTGCTCACTTATAAACAAGAAGAAGAAAACACCAGGAGAGACGGTTGAGGGTGTAAAAACTTTATTCACGTTTAACAACATGAACAAATAAAAGTGTATGAACAGCAGGAGTGATCATTATTTTATTCTTCAGAGCAACAACGTTTAAATGAATAATAGTTTTTTGTGAGTTTTTTTAATATTCAAGCAAAGCCACACGATGGTTATCTGTTTTAATCGTCCCTAATGTCACACGATGGTTATCTGTTTTAATCGTCCCTAATGCCACACGATGGTTATCTGTTTTAATCGTCCCTAATTTAGCAGTGTATGACTGGAGAGAAAGCAGCTAGTCATCACCACCCACCGTCAACTCTTGGGTTGATATTTTATCAACGAATAGTGGGATTAATCCTAACTTTATAACACCCCCACGGCTGAAAGGGAGAGCACGTTTGTTGTGACAGGGATTCCAACCCGCCACCCTCAGATTACGAGTCGAGTGCTTTAACCACCTGGCCATGCCGGGCCCTTTCAGATTTGTTCAGAGGTTCTTGTAATGAGAATGAATGGATAATTTTGTCTTATATCCAGTCTTGTAACAATAATAAAACAAATGTAACGAGAAACTGGTAACAATACATTCGAAAGTTCTGTGTTAGTAATAACACTTTGATGTTAAGCGTTTTTGTTACTGCAAAAGTACAAAAACCACTGAAAACTGTTTTACGTCCAATAAAATTTCCTTTTTCGTCTCTCAACACCTCTTTACACGTCACGATACAGGTTGAAATATTTTTAATTTTCTGAGGGTACAGCTAAAGTCTTACCTAGCTTTTTTAACCTTGAAATGTAGACTTTTCTAAAAACACACGGGTCTTTTTATGTATCATAACGCAGGGAAATCCATTAGGTGTATACTTTGTATGTTTTACTAGTTTAATCAACGAAAAGTTACGTGCTTTTAATGCTAGAATCAAAGGCTCGATTCTTGTGACGAACAGTTCCGAGACAGCCCATTGTGTTACCTGAAACTAAAGGAAACCACATCCAGTTATCGAAAACATAGTTTGATTTTTACTCAAACAATGTATCCTCTATTAAAGGTTGTTGACTGACCGTCTTTTAAATAAACAGTTACACGCTTATGCATGTATCTGTCTGACTTTCATACAGCAAAGCCACATCGGAGTATCTGTTGTGTCCACCGAGGGTAATCGAACCCCCGGTTTTAACGTCATAAATCAGAGGAGTTACTGCCGTACCAGCAAGAGACTACTTTTATATAAATCTTAAAGTTATATAAAAATATAATAGTTTTCTCTGCTAGTAAATTTATTTTAAACTGTATTTGAAACATTATATTTTAATGTTAAAAGTGTAGACTTCAATAATCCAACATTAAAATTAGATAGTGAAATGTTTTTATTTCCTTTGAAAACTTTACATATAAACCATGTTTGCATTTTCAAAACCCTAAGTTTTCATCTTATTTTTTTCCATGCTGTTTTTTATACGTGTTACTGGCAGCATGATGAATATAGTGTATATATATATATAAACTTACAGCTTGTTATATTTTGTTACAGTGAACAATTTCATAGTTTACCTAAACAATGCATTATTGTCCTTTATTACCCGCATATTGTTGTTCTTTGAAACTTTAGCTGCAATAACTTGTGTTCTGGCAAATGTTTAACAACAACGACATTTATTTGTTAGTTTTGAATTTCGCACAAAGCTACTCGAGGGCTATCTGCGCTAGCCGTCCCTAATTTAGCAGTGTAAGACTTGAGGGAAGGCAGCTAGTCATCACCACCCATCGCCAACTCTTGGACTACTCTTTTACTAACGAATAGTGGGACTGATTGTCACATTATAACGCTTCCACGGCTAAAAGGTCGAGAATCTTTGGTGTGACGGGGATGCGAACCCGCGACTCTCAGATTACGCGTCGCACGCCTTACCGCGCTTGGCCATGCCTGGGCCTTGATTCAATGTATTAGTTACGAAAATGATAGTCTACTAAATTTTGACTTGAGTAAAACGTGATGTAGGCTAGGTTGTTAAAGTGCTCGACCTGTAATTTGAGGTTCGTAGGTTCTCTTATTCAGTTACAAGGTTTTGTTTGTTTTGAAGCTTGTACAAAGCTACACGAGGGCTATCTGCGCTAACCGTCCCTAATTTAGCAGTGTAAGACTAGAGAGAATATATCTAGTCATCACCACCCACTGCAAACTATTGGGCTACTCTTTTACCAACGAATAGTGGGATTGATCGTCACATTATAACGCTTCCACGGCTAAAAGGTCGAGAATCTTTGGTGTGACGGGGAATCGCACCCTCGACCCTCAGATTACTAGTCGAGCGCCTTAACCACCTGACCGTGCCGGACCTACTTTTATTTAAAACAGATTAGAAGGCGTATTAAACTCCTGATCAGTGTTTACCTTCTTACTAAATGTTCACTTTTGCACTTAGTTACTGTGGACGTAACTGACAGGACAAAAAAAATGGCAGCCATTTTCGTTGCTTACAACTTCCATAAATGGTGATAGAAGAGACTTTTAGGTAAGTTATTTATACATAAATAATAACAATAAATTTGCGAATCTGTGTAGGTTTGAACATCGCGAGCCAAGATTGACGGATCAAATTCGTCCCAGAAAATCTGTAATCAATCATGGACAGTATGAATTTCATGAGGAACCGAGCTAACTCATACACTGAAATAAATCAACTCAGATATTGGCTTCATGAAAACTCGGTCATGTGGAGACGTCAGAAGATCTATTTTCATACCCACCAATCTCAAAAGTGTCGGTATACTGACCAGCTGACGCCCCCTTATTCTCGTCCAGAAATCGTTTTCTCTCATTGTGCTCGAACCTGGAAAGACGATTGTTGGTATTCCAGATGCAGAGCTCTATTGTAATGCAATAAAGCTAGACGCATCTTCAATATATCTGTCTTCGGCGCCACACTCCTACATTCCAAATCAACTGGAAACAGAAAGTATTCTAGCGAGAAATACAACAACATGACCATTTCTTTCGGATAACAGAAACCAATCCAGAAGTTGGGAGAAAGAAATACAAGAAATGTTATACAATTTCTAATTTCCCTCTCTCCCATCTCTCCCTCAACAAAACTCTTGGATAACAGCTACTAACTTGAGCATGCACGCGTAAAAACAAAACAAATAAGGTTGTATAAAAAAGAGCGACTTTTAGGCGAAGAAGATAATGCAATTTTAAGTAGCAATTTTATCGGTCGATAGGTGGGGACACTGGTAGCGTTTCGTTCAGGGAGATTTTTCATGTTTGATTTTCAACAAGTTTCTCACCGCTATTTCGAGAAACTGACCCTGTTAAGTAACCACGTGGATAGGTAGGTGTGCGATACAAAAACTGAAAGGCTTAGCAGAGAGTGTGTTAGGAAAATTTAGATAAGCTAAACTTATTTGTTGTTGAATATAAAATAAGCTAATAACTTGACCTTAACGGTTTCAAAATGAAATAATTTTGTGTGATTTTCAGTCCGAAAAAAATATACTTCATGTGGACCGAACTTAACTGTAAAACTACATTTCTGAATTTATTTCATTTATGAAAATTGATGAATGAATCAAAAGGACTTATACAGTCAATAAATACGGATTACACACAGACATATGTCTAACAAATAGGCATTGCGTGTATAAACACATATATCTCACTGACAAATAGAGATTAAATACACACACACATATATACCTAAACAACACTGTCAAATACGGATTACACATATGTCTATCTGACAGATACGCATTACATACACACGTGTAACAAATACTGATTACATACACAGATGTATATCTAACAAATACAGATTACGTACACACATGTATATCTAACAAATAGGGATTACATACATGTCTCTCTAACAAATAGGGATTACATACATGTCTCTCTAACAAAAACGGATTACATAAACACATGTCTATCTAACAAATACGGATTACACGCACATGTATGTCTAACAAATACGAATTACATAAACACATGTCTATCTAACAAATACGGATTACATACACATTTGTCTATCTAACAAATACGGATTACATACACATTTGTCTATCTAACAAATACGGATTGCATACACATATGTATATCTAACAAATATGGATTACATACATGTTTATCTAACAAATACGGATTACATACACACATGTATATCTAACAAATACGGATTACATAAACACATGTCTATCTAACAAATACGGATTACACACACATGTATATCTAACAAATACGGATTACATACACACATGTCTATCTAACAAATACGGATTACACACACATGTATATCTAACAAATACGGATTACATACACACATGTCTATATAACAAATACGGATTACATACACACATGTCTATATAACAAATACGGATTACATAAATACATATACGTAGGTAGTTTTAGTTGTTTTTTAAATTAGAAATAAAACCTTTTCATAATTTATTTTTCATGTACCTGATTTTATACGACTCATTACATATTCAAACCTGGAACATAAATCGACTTCAGTGTTTTTTTGTGTTCAGCAAAAACATGACGTAATTTATTTATGTTTGTGTTTGTTGTTTTTATCCACTTTGACGATTATGTCCCACAAGTTGAAAAGTCCTTGGGATTTAAAACTGATTTCTTAGTTATGAATTAATAACTTTGAAAGCTAAGCCTCAATAAGAATATTCTAAGGTATTTAAAAAGAAGTTAAACCTCTTTTCAGCTTAGTGTAACTTTCTTGGCTTCATCTTGTTGTTTCGCACCTTCCATCCTCTTGTTAATGAACCTTGTTACTTACGTTACTAAATAAAGGTAACTCCACGTTTCAAGCTACTGTGTATGTCTAGAGAAGACTGCTTTCACGTGATGGGCGAAGTTACGAAATAATATTCTGGATTAATCTGAGGTCTTTGTTGATCCAAAACTACCCAACCAGATGTGTATGGCAAGAGGATTAATCTTTGATTGACGAGAACAGAACCATTTAATAATTAGTCGTTTAGTAGCCCCATCTATCGAAGAAAAAACACACATGCTGTACTTAATATTTCTATCGCTCAGTTTCGCACACGAAATTTAAAGTTGTTCCATAAAAATTTCGCGTTTTCTTCGGGATTAAACTTGCATCAATCAAAATATTTTATAATGTTGCAATGGGAAAGAAATGATTCCGAACTCGTGTTTGTAAACGTAAATACGAACCTATTTGATTAAAACCAATCGCTAAACAAGTAACCCAATGGAAACTAGCGCCTTGATAGACTGTTTTGGAAATTCGCACAAAGCTACTCGAGGGCTATCTGTGCTACCTTGATAGATGAGTACCTTTTCTTTTCAAGGGTACTAAATCGTTTCACCCTAAAAAAGGAACGTTTACCTTTCGAAAACACTTAGGGTTTTGGCCGTATTGTTTTGTGATTTATCTATAATTTTAATGTTACCTGATTTCGCTGTGTTCTGACCAAACAAACATAATTTCCAGTAATATCCTGTATTCGTTAAATATAAGTAATATTTATAAATATATACTGTGAATATATAATTTAGGCGGTGCGCAAATAAGATTGTATTTAGTTTCAAGAACGGAACGAAAAGCATACAGTACAGTTGTTTAAACAAGCCTACTTTTGTGAGTCAGGAAAAAAAACATGTAACGTTTGACTGTTTGTTTCAGACGCAAAGCTACGACATTGTGCCCACAACGGGTATCGAACCCAGATGTTTATTGTAATTGGTCCTCAGGGTCACTATTGAACATACGTGTAGTGTAATAAAGGATATACTAAAATTCAAGTTGAGCAAGCAGGCCCGGCATGTCCATGTGGGTTAAGACGTTCGAGTCGTAATCTGAGGGTCTCGCGTGCTCGCCCTTTTAGTGGTGGGGGCGTTATAATGTGACAGTCAGTGCAAAAGTTATCAGGAAGTGCAAATGAATAAACAACATCGCTACTCGAACCACAAAAACAAATTATGTAGTTCATGTTTGTACTTAAAGCAGGATTAATCATTCATTTCCTGTTTGCGCTATCTCTTTAATATGCGTTTACTCTTATTATGTTTGTCTCTTTGTCTCATAGGCCTCCGTCAGGCGATAAACATCAGTCCAAAGGCGTTGTAATGTGACGGTAAATCCTACTATTCTTTAGTAAAAGAGTAGCCCAAGAGTTGGCGGTGGGTGGTGACGACTAGCTGCCTTCCCTCTAGTCTTACACTGCAAAATTAGGGACGGCTAGCACAGATAGCCCTCGAGTAGCTTTGTGCGAAATTCCAAAAGAAACAAACAAAACAATTCTATTAACATATTTTTTTGTTTCTTTGACGAACAAACTATTACTGGAAATCTAGATGCTACAAGAGTTTTTTATTCCAGAAATTCCCGCCTTGTTACAAAGTCAGCCTACAGGATGAAGCACCCATCCAACTTTCGCGCTAGTTTTGCGCGAAATTAAAGAAAGAACAACAACAAACAAAACAAAAAAAATAACTGAAGTAGAAACCTTTATAAGGCGGGTTATAAGGGTGTCTATTTCAGTTTCATCAAGATTTCTTGGACTTGTGTGCTTTTAGCACATCATAAACAACCATAACTGCAAACTTAGGAAGAAAATATACAGACTTTTGCAGAATAACAAAAGAAAATAAAGTACTAAATGACAGAGATTTAGTAAGGAGATAGGGTATTGAGGTAGGTATGGTTTGATGGTGTTATCAGGGGTCAAAGTTCGACTCACTTATTGACAATTCTCGCCCTTTCAGCTGTAGTATCTTTTGAAAACCAACAATTCCTTATGTTAATAACTTTTAACACAGATTTAAACGGCAATATTTGTTCACACATGAGAAACCGATGCAGTTGTTTGTGCTTTAGGGTTAACAGATGTTTACAAAGTCAAGTTAAGTCCTGTTTACTCGGCGTAACTTACGAATGAACCTGGCCCGGCATGGTCACGTGGTTAAGACGCTCGACTCGTAATCCGAGGGTTGCGGGTTCGAATCCCATTATTACCAAACATGCTCGCCCCTTTAGCCGTCGGGGCGTTATAATGTGTCGAACAATCCCACTATTCGTTGGTAAAAGAGTAGCCCAAGAGTTGGCGGTGGGTGGTTATGACTAGCTGCCTTCCCTCTAGTCTTACACTGCTAAATTAGGGACGGCTAGCACAGATAGCCCTCGAGTAGTTTTGCGCGAAATTAAAAAACAAACGAATCAACCTTTTTTGTTACATACATTTATTGTTTTTTAACGAAATTACTTCAGAGCTAAATACGTTATTTGTCTCTAATACCAACTTCTGGCTGAAATAATTTGATTACCACTAATATAATTTATTTTTTTCGTTGGTGGTAATGGGACGTGAACTGTCCAGTCTTGAACACGATGACCTTCAGGCTACACCCGCTCTTCTGATCTTTGTAATTGTTATAACTTTATTATTTATTCTTTTGTATCTCGTGTTACTTCAGTGGCTTTTAAAGAATGATGAAAATGCGGTACTGATTAACGAATATAGGGATATGGGTGTGGTTACATCCCTGCTTTATTTACTTAGTCAGTTCCATATCATATACAAGATAAGCCAAGCCTTAAAACAGTGAGATGTTTATAAATACACATACAAAATACCTCCCCCACTAATTCTTGTAGCCCAAAGTCTTGACGTACGTTTGGTAAAAGGGGCGTTTTTACGCCTCGGGGGCTGGCAGTCCTTTAATTATCAAATGTCAACAAATAAAAACAAGAACATGGTAATTTTGTATAGGTACCTGTGGAACATTGACGTTTCAAAATTTCTCTTTTTTAATGATAACGGCTTAGAAAACGTAGATTATTCGCTCGATTTAAGCTCATATTAAATACGCGCTTCCTAACCATAACTGTAATATGGACATCTATAAGAAGAAAAGAAAGAGAATCGTCAAAATCTGAACGTCACGTGTTTAGCTTAGTGTCCAAAGAAGATAGACCGATAAAAAATTGCAACATTGTTTTCAACATTCTATTGCAAATAATATATCATGTCCTGTTGGGTACAGTAGGTTTCTTACATCAGTGATGTCGAGAAAACCCACTTGTTGAGAAATTTATATGCAAAAACGGCTCGTTTGGGTTGAGAAAATATTTTACATAGAAGAACGAACAACCAGAGAAGGTCGAAACGTTGTTCACTCTTCTATGTAATATATTTTCTCAACCCAAACGAGCCGTTTTTGCATATAAATAGATTTCTTACATTGTTCTTAAAATTCTACTGTAATTAATCTATTTTACCCTGTTGGGTACAGTAGGTTTCTTACATTGTTCTTAAAATTCTACTGTAATTAATCTATTTTACCCTGTCGGGTACAGTAGGTTTCTTACATTGTTCTTAAAATTCTACTGTAATTAATCTATTTTACCCTGTTGGGTACGAGTAGGTTTCTCACATTGTTTTTAACATTCTATTGTAAATAATCTATTTTATCTGTTGGATAGAGAAGATTTCTTTTAAAAGAAAGCTGGTGTGTGATGATTTTCAATTTGATGGCAATATCATATTTAATGAAAAGTTTCAACAAACCAAGAATAACTAAGAACATAAATTTAAAAGAAAAAAAAACTCTAAATTAAAAATATTGCACGTGGCAGTTAAGGGACCACTGGTATCAGTGGTACTTCAGAAACAAAATACACCACCTAATAAAATTCACTGTCGAATTGTTAAAACTATTAATGTTTTTCTCGACTCCTACAATATCTTAAGACTTAACTCTATTCTTTCCCTGTTATGATATGCAATTTTAACATTGTTGCTAAAGATGCTGTTATATTCTCTAAGAGTTTTAAACATTATTTTATCCAGGGTTAGAATGAAGGAACGCAGTCTATTGAAGTAAAAGAGTTAATGATGCGACTTGTTTTCTTTATTTAAGATCTGTAACATAGAGAATACTTTGTAAAACACAAATATGAACGCGGTAGATAGTAGTATTACCCCTTTGCATTAGTCGTTGTTTATTGTGATGTAGACTTAACAATGTAGCGCTGAGACGAGGGGGCGCGACAATCATGACATTAATAACCCTTCCAAAATAATAAAAATGACTCATCCTCTGTCGTGAAAAGAGCTTTGCCACACACTATTATACCACCTCTAGGTGACTTCATACCTGAACTCAAAAATAACTAAAAACATAAATTTAAAAGAAAAAAAACAACCTACATTAAAAATATTGCACGTGGCAACAGGGATGTTGTCTGTAAAAAACAAAATTAGTGGACCATTATTTTATCCGTTGGTTTGTATGAAACGTAAACGATTTTAGACTGAATATTCGTCGTGGTGTAACACGTTTTGAAATTCCTTTGGGTTTATACGGCTTATGAACGTCAAAGTGGCCATTGTCTGGAGCCTATTGTATGTTGTACTTAACATAATATCCAATTGTATTTTAACATTGTTTCCAGCACCTATCAGCGACAATTCTTATGGAAGAAGACATACTCAGTGTAGAGTGTTACTTTTGATACGCTCTGGAAAAAGATGTCATTGTTTATATGGAAACAAAAACTTCAATAAAAACACCCTAGCTGGATAGTCTCACAGATCTCTCGCCTTCCAATCAAATTGATCACGATATAAGTTATTCTACGTGTTGAATGTCATATCTATTTGACATATCCTTATAACAAAGTTCACTACGTGACAAATTGATCAGAATTACAAAGCTCCACAATGAGCGATTTGTGCTTTGCCACCACGGGTATCGAAACCTTGTTTCTTGCATTATAAGTCCGCAGACACAACTGCTGTGCAAATGAGGGGACGATGTTTTCTACAAATTTCTGTGTTTGGGGGGGGAATACAAAATTAGAAAAATGTGAACATATTTTTCAGCAACCTTTGAAGTGTATGCATTCTCTAACCCGGCAGATATGATTCAAACTGAAATATATAGATATATCTTTGAAAACTTTTTATTTACGCATTTTTTAAAAAAACCGACAAAAATGAAACAAACTAATTAACTTAAAGATGTCTTGATTGAAATTTGACATCTGTAAAAAATACAGAAATACAAAACAGATTGAATTCATAAATATCTTTTTCAACTGCTGTTTTGGTAACAGTTTCTTCGTGGTCAAGCGCAAAGCTACAGAACGGACTATCTGTGTTGTACTCATCATAATGTCTAGCATTATAAGTCCGGACACACTACTGGTGGGGGTGGGGTGGGAGACATACTTCAACACAATAGTGAAGTGCATTTTATCGTTCCCAAGATTCGTTGTTTTTCTTAATTTCGCTCAATGCTACACGAGGTCTATCTGTGCTATCCGTCTCTAATTTAATAGTGATGGACTAGAAGAAAGGCAGCTAGTCATAACCACCCACCGCCAACTCTTGGGCTACTCTTTCTTTTACCAACAAATATTGGGATTGACCGTAATATTATAACGCCCAACGGCTGAAAGGGCGAGCATGTTTAGTGCGAAGGGGATTCGAACCCGCGACCCTCAAATTACGAGAGTTTTCGATAAAGATTCGTCTAGAACTTATTTCGTCCGAAATTTCAGTATGGCTTCTCACTCACCTTTTTATGGTTATTTAGCGAAAATGAAAAACAACGTCACACATATTTGTATGCAAAGCAGTAAATTGTTATTTGTTTTATATTTCGACATTTAACGCACAGAATTTCTTAAACAAAATACCTCCGAATAAATTAATCAAATGATAAGTGATGACCATTCTACACAAGTCTACGAAGCCTATTTTAAATATGCTTACATTGTCCACTGACATATAAATAGCAGGTCCTGTCATCAGTCATCACTTCTTCTTTGTGGTTACTTGAGTAAGTTGACTTTTAGATACCCTGGAACCAGGTGCAAAAGACCTCTTCCTCCCCATTAGTCTGGTTTATTTTTGTTTGTTTGTTTTTAATTTTACACAAAGCTACATTAGGTTTATTTCCGCTAGCCGTCCCTAGTTTAGCAGTGTAAGACAGAGGGTCATTGCCAGTCACCACCAAATCTTGGGCTACTCTTTTACCAACGAATAGTGAGATTGACCGTTACATTATAACATCCCCACAGCTGAAAGGGGGAGCGTGTTTGATGTGGTAGAGATTTAAACCCGTGACCCTCAGTTTACGAGTCGAGCCCTCTTAGCCATCTAGCCATGCCGGGCCTTTATTCATATATATTAATAAATTGTTATTACAATGGCTGCGTGTATTTGTGTGTAAATGCTATCTGATTTCTGTTCACTCAACATAGCCTGATGGTTAGCGCACTCGACGAGTTGTCTTCGAGTCACCAGTTCGAATTCCATTCTTTCAGCTGAGAGACGGGGACGTTATAATACGACGATCAACCAAACTTTTCGTTGGTAAAAAGAACAACACAAAAGATGGCGGTGGGCGATGTTGACTAGTTGCCTTCCATCTAGTTTATCAGTTCTAAGTTAGGGACCGCTATCACAAGTAACCTTCGAGTAACTTTGGTCGAAATTCCATGGACAAACAAGCAAACAAACTTGTTAGGCTTAAGGGGTACTTATATCGAATTTTTAATTATACTCGAAAGATAACCTTGGGATTGAAGCGTTTTGGGTGAACAGTAATTTAACCAGTTTAATATTTACTGTACGGATAATCGAAACAGCCCATCTTACTCTAAGGTGGATCCTTCCTTCACGAAAGCCCTCCGCAAGTACAGCGTTAAGTCTACGGATTTACAATACTAAAATCAAGGGTTCGATTCCCTTTGGTGGGCTTAGCAGATAGCTCGATGTGGCTTTACTATAACAAAACACACACACATCCTTCATAAAAATTAAGATGACGCATGTTGAAATATATACGTTAACAAGAAAAACAAAAAAGTTCCCAAACAACAACAACAAAAGTAACGTGACCACAATTTTTTTTTTATTTTCTAATTTTAGTTTTCATTACAAGTCCCTCATTATATGTGTGTTTCGGAACTTGCAACTCGTGGTGGGCATTGCACAAATAGCCCTTTGTGTAGAAACAAGCAAATTCTTGTTATTTTAAAAAAAAAAAAGATATTTTATTTATTTACTTAGCAGAATAAAATGTGCAAGTTAGAAAAGAAAAACCGACAACTTTGTTTTCTAAAACACCCTGGACGTAAATCACGGAACCTAATTTTAATAGGCTACATAATATTTGTAACGCATGAAGAATTTCACTAGTCCCTTCTAAGGACTCGCAGATTTTCCATCCACCAACTAAATTGCTGAAATTGCAGAAATAGCTGTTTTGGCGGCAGCCCCAGCTTCCCTGGGAAGAAGGAAACCATTAAAAATCTATTAGGGTTGAAGTGTACCAGCTCTGATGATCGTACGATGAAACCACACCTGGAGGACTGCAGAACCTCCACTGGACAACATTATCCTGTCATTAACTGTTATCAATCTCGACTTATACGTTTTCACAGAATTTATTATCCATCTAAATGCAGAAGCTCTCAGTTTAAGAAAATACTCCATAAGAACTTGACATTTCTGTAACATTCAATCTGTTATTGGTGTGTGTGTGCGTGCGCATATAAGACTTTTTTTTTTCTCTCAAACTGTTATTTGTGAACCAGTCATCAAAACATACGCTTTTAAGGGCATTTCGTCGCTGCTTTGGTATGACGCGCTAATATGTCTGTTAGGTCATATTATGTATTCTTATTCTAAGATTTCCCATTTGTAAGGGCTACCGTTCCGAGTGATTGGATTGTTTTACAAGGAAATCAAATTGAATAATGTACTGTATTCACTGCGGGAATCGAGCCCCCGAACTTAACGTTCAAAGTCCGTTAATTTACCGCTGTCTCACTATTCCGAAACACTTTCGTTTTGGTTTGGTTTTGGTTTTGGAATTTCGCACAAAGCTACTCGAGGGCTATCTGTGCCAGCCGTCCCTAATTTAGCAGTGTAAGACTAGAGGGAAGGCAACTGGTCATCACAACCCACCACCAACTCTTGGCCTACTCTTCTCAGAAAGGGCAAGCATGTTTGGTGTGACGGGAATTCGAACTCTCGATCCTTGGATAACGAGTCAAATGCCTTAACCACCCGGCCGTGTCGGGCCCACTATTAAAGTAGGTAAGGAAAATGCAGATAGACAAAGTAAACTAACTATTGATTTTGTTTGTGAGTTTCTGAATTTATGACCAATTTTGTGACCCTCGAACAATTCATCCATTTATCTTCATGTATCAGTACATTCAAAATATGTAACTTTTTTGTGATTTTTTATTGGGAATTGGAACATTTTCTTTGTTCTAACACAATAATATTAACGAGAAGACTTAACGAACTGAGACCGAGATAGAATTGCGAAAAACAAACAAACCAGTAATAACAATGGCCAATGGAGACTTGAATGAAGCCTTCACGTAATTTTCTTAGAGGAATATTTGCGTATTTCCTGCATTTTATTTTGTTAAAGTTCATTAGAGAAAAAAAACGCCCTCCGCTAGTACAGCGGCGTGTCTACCGATTTACAACGCTAAAGTAAGGGGTTCGATTACCTTCGGTGGACTCAGCAGATAACCCGATGTGGCTTTGCTATAAGAAAAAACACTCAGAAACATTATTTAACAAAAACAACAGAAATATTCTTCGATTTTGTCTGTACGGCACTTTTAACTTAATGAAACGTGTTTTCCAGCTGGAATTTATAAACTCAAAGCACAAAAATTCAGAGTTCGAGTCCCGCAGTGGCGGACAGATCGTAGCTTTTGCACCAAAACAAACAAAAATGTGTTTGATAGTTAATTAATCTAACGTGAAATGTTTCGCATAATCTGAATTGATAGAATCTGGAATGGTGGTTAAAATCTTGAATGCACCACGAAAGCGACAGTAGATCACAAAATATTTCATATCCTGACCAGATAAACAAAGGCGAAAAAAAGTCTTCATAAAGCAAAGATATGAACAGATGAAAATAAAAATATTGTTATCCAGAAATGTATACATAATATTTTACTCTTAAAAGTTTGACCAATAGCATACAAGATCAACAATTATGTCATAAATTTACGTATAATGATAGAATGATAATATTTAACCATTCGTTTCACGTTTTATAGAATATAATGTTTCAAATGTACTGTCCAAAAGCTGACAATTCAAATAGTCATGAAAAGAATAACAGTACCATTAGAGTTATTGAGTTATATTACTAAAAGCTCTCTCAATTATTTTTTTCCGGATTTTCAGTAACAATGAAAACCCTAAACGGGTGTGTCATTCGCATCAGCGAAACTTAATGTGTTTGTTCTTCAGCGGACGATTAGCGAAAGGCTAAAGTCAGAAAAGGAGATCCGAAACGCGATTTTAAAACAAAGGCTTCAAACCTTCCGCATAAAAACTGCACGGATCTCATTTCCAATTATCCTCCGCTGTTAGCTCCGGAGAACATGCGTCAATACGCTTTATTTTCCGGGAGCAAGTTCTTCCATCATGACCTCTGTTTCAATAGCTTTTAATTCAATACCGTTTTCGAGTCACAACCGAGTTGAGCTCGACGCCCCTGTTCATACCTGTCAACTGCAGATGACGCGCGAGACGCACGAGGAGCACGAGCTGAGCACCACTAATGTTTTCATGGCAACTCATCGGTCATTTTACACACTACAGTCAAACGTAACTCCAGCTTCGTTTCAGCTCGACATCTTAGTTTTGGTTTTGTTTTTTTCTTTTTCTTTCAGTTTCCTTTGTTTCCGTTAGTGTTTTGTTAGGCCTACTTAATAGGCTCTGCACTTTGAAATGCTGTTAGCAATAGCTTTAATACTAAAAAAATACCAGGGGTGCTATTAAATACCTCTTTAGAATAAGAAAATACCAATATTTCTTATGGATCACTACACTTAGTGAAACACGCAAGATACACTGTGCTCTGTACCGCTTAAAGGAAAATATAATTATATTAATAAAAATCATTATGAACTCGAGCTGGTCTCTAATTATTTACAGCGCACGCAGTTTTTTCTTATTTATAAACAAAAAACAACAACAAAAAACACGTGAAGAAATGGTAACCAACAGGCCAGGAATTGTGTGTTCAAACCTATTTTATATTTCTTTCCATAGAAAACAAACAAAAAAGCATTGTAAAAAAAAATCAAATGTTGAAAATATTTACTGAAAACAACCGTACCAGCAATCTGGATACGCATGTCCTAGAAACGAATTTTATTCATTCTAAAAGGTGTAAATTGTTACAAAATGTAACTGAAAATTATTTTTTACGAGCTCCTTAAATTAAGTAACTCGTCCCAGAAGTCCACGAGTGTAATTAAGAATTTTTGTTTTGATTTTTCACGAGGGCGACTTGCGCTAGCCATCCCTAATTTAGGAGTTTGTGTGTGTTTTCTTGTAACAAAGACACATTGTGCTATCTGCTGAGCCCACCGAGGGGATTCTAACCCCTGATTTTTGCGCTGTGCTAGCGGAGGGAACCAATTTAGGAATGTAAGAGCAGAGAAAACGCAGCTAGTTCGTGATAATCACCCGCCGCCTAACTCTTGAGATACTCTTTTACCAACAAATAATGGTTTTGATGTCACTTTATAACACCCCCAGGCTGACAGGGTGACGATGTTTGCTCTCAAAGATTCGAACTGGCGACCTGCAAATTACGAGTCAAGCGACTTAACTATCTTGTTGGAAGCAAAGGATAATATTTCATATTATTTTAAATAACACATCAACCGCATCACATCTGTCATATCCAATGCCGACGTGGCCTTTCGTCCAAAAAAAAAACCAAAGCACATCAGGGTATGGCAGACACGGTAAATTAAGGAAACGAATTACAGCTGTTATCAGATGTATTTTATCATCCGGATAAACATCACCGCTAGAAAACTTAATTCTTCTGTCTATGTGTCACACTATGTAGGTGACTGAAAGTATTTTTAACTCAATTAAAGCACTTACGCTGCTGTTTAGAGTGTGTTATCTACATAGATCGCTTGTTCTGTGTATGCAAGGGGACTGTATGGGGACCTCAAAGCTGCTAATCACCTAACCACAACATTTACAGCCTTGTAAGCGCCCTGATTTAGACATCAGTCAGTGTTAGGATACAATATATGTCTGTATAATGACAAACAGTCGTTTTTACCGTGACGAATTTCTTTTTCGCAAATTCAAATTCTCCATTGGGCGTGAACGCTGGGCCAGCGGGAAACGTATCCAGGGGCTGATCACCTTAACACTTTTCGGTTTTACGACGAAAGCGTAAAATTATTTTTGACGGGAGAAGTTATAGAAATGGCTAGCTAACTCTGTTAGACGGTAGCGCGCGTGCTGACATTACCACGCGCATGTCTTTCGGGGCTATAGAAGGCATTTAGCTTTTCTAGTTAGACCGTAGCAGAGACTGAATAGACACCAGCCACGAGAAAAACTTTACCCGTGAGAAAGTAACAGCGGTATGATTTTTTTTTTCTGTTTCCTTTCGTTTTTATTTAACTTTTCATCAATTCGCCTGGCTGCGGAAGGCACTATGCAGAATATTACCTATTCATAAGTTATTTTCATCTTTATAAAGAGATAAATCATATAATCAGTTTTCGACACAGAGGAACGTTTCTCGCCAGCTATCAACAGAAAATTTCATCACCCAATTGATAGGTTGACACTAATAGCCATAATTTCAAACAAATGGAATAAAAACTCACGTTCTATGTTTTCAACCAATGAATCTGTAAATATTTAATCATCTCTCTCGGTCTTTTTGTCCCAACGGTAAGTTTAAAGATTTGTAAGCCTAAAATACACGACTCGAAAGCCCTCGGTGGGCATATCGGATAGCCCACTGTGACTCCCCAAACACAAAGAAACTCTCTCTATATATAGATTGGCTTGTTTTGAATTTCACGCAAAGCTGTGTGTTTTTCATACAGCAAAGCCACAAAGGGCTATCTGCTCAGCCCACCAAGGGAAATCGAACCCCTGATTTTAGCGTTGTAAATCCGGAGACATACCGCTGTACTAGCGAGGGGCTCACGCAAAGCTACACGAGGGCTATCTGCGCTAGCCGTCCCTAATTTAGCAGTGTAAGACTAGAGGGATGGAAACTAGTCATCACCACCCACCGCCAACTCTTGGACTTCTCTTTTACCAACTAATAGTATGATTTACTGTCACATTATAACGGCCCCACGGCTGAAAGGGCAAGCATGTTTGGTGTGACGGGGTTTCGAACCCTCGACTTTCTGGTTACGAGTCGAGTGCCTTAACTTCACAACCTGACCATGCCGGGCCCTCTCTCTCGATATATATATAATTTGCGATGACTGAAAAAATAAATAGACGAAACAATTTGTTAGTTCTGTATTAACTGATTCTTAAATGCTTCACGCCTTTAACTGGTCGAATAGTAAAGGTCTTATGATAGTCGTTGTTTAGTTTCATAGTCATAAGAATGTACAATGAGTTTTAAAAGCTGTTCGCCAAAACGAGGATCGAACTGCAAACTTACAAGCCATCAAAGTTAACTTTAGGCTTATCATTCCTCCATACAATTTAGCACTTTTTAAAAATAGGTTTGAATATTAGGTTTTAAATACTTTAAAAAGTTAGAGGTATAACTTTAGACGGTGATGGATCTTGGTACTAAGAAGCCACAACCAAACGAAAAAAAAAGATATTTTTAGGTAAAGAAACTCTGATTCTCAGAAATGACAGAATATAAAGTCGGTTTCTTACTCCTCTGGATTGAAGAAACGAATTTTAAAATGAAACGTAAAACGTTTTTACAAAGCACTTCAGAGATGTTGTTTGGCCCCGGCCTGGCCAGGAGGTTAAGGCGCTCGACACGTAATCTGATTATCGTGGGTTCGAATCCCCGTAATACCAAACATCCGCGTATTGTCATCCGTTATAATGTAACGGTCAATCCCACTATTCGTTGGTAAAAGAGTTGCCCAAGAGTTGGCTGTGGGTGGCGACAACTAGTTGACTTCCCTTTTGTCTCTCACATTGCTATATTATGGACAGATAGCGCAGGTTGCCGTCCTGTAACCTCGCGTCTAAATTCAAAACAAACAAAGAAACATGTTAAATACGATACCCGTTTTTAGTGTTAAAAACCACGACGTGTGTATTTGATAATCAAATCAATTAGACAATTGTATCAAAGTGAGAAGCAGTCCGAGCATCTTCCCATTTGTAAATATTACTTTAAAATGTAACTTGAATATAAAATCACACGTCATGTTTCTACAAGAAATATGAACTGTTGATAACATAACATCTTATAACCATACAAGAGCCAGGAAGGTATCCGGAAAAAGATTTTTAAAGAAATGGATATATCGACTTTGTTATATAGTATTACTTTTAATTTTCCACCAACATGGCTCATTAACCATATGGTGTACATTTCTATCGAGAAAAAAAAGGCTTAGGTTCAGCTGTTGGTTTCCTCCTCCACCAATTGGTGGTGCTGTATTCCACTAACTTATTCAAAATCAGTTAGGTGACGAAATCGAAACTCAAACAGATGTGTATGTTACTGATTTATGTTTCTTTCCGTTCCATCTACTTTCTATATCGATACATTTACATAACCATAACTGAAAAAAAACAACACAAATCGGAAATGGTCCTTGCTTTATTTTTTTTTTAAAAGGGGGTGGGTAAAGGGGTGAGTATCTCATCATAGTAGTCGATACGATACGTATCTGGATACATAAGTTTTACTAACGGTTTGTTACATAGTTTGACAGTCACGTCTGTAATTTATTGTCTATATTACTGACATTGTCTTATTTAAATACTTCACACTGTATAGAAATTTTTCGAATTCTCGGGTTTGAACAACCAAACAACAGCTGACAAGAGAAGTAAAACAAAATAATTATCATCTGTTTTGTTTTTGTTAATTTGTTATGTTACTTAACACGTAATATTTTTGATAAAATAAGTGAAGACGACATCCAGTACTCCACAGTCATCTTTCTTTATTGAATTATTAATGTTTAGTGAAAATAATTTATTAAAAATTCTGATTTTTATCTGTACAAAAGACTTGTAATGTTTACCGAAACCCTGCCAAATTTCATGAAGATACGTTAATCGTATCGCCTCGTATCGGGCGATGTGTTATCCTATCCTATCTATCCTATCACGGCTTTACGATACAACAAGGGGACCGTTGCTTCGCCACACCTTTAGTTAAAACAATATATTTGTTTTAGTTGATACAACTAAATGTAAATAACAAAATCTATGAGTTTTTTTAAAAAATCCGAGCACATTTCTTTCTTAACAGCTGTAGTTTTTTTGTAGTTTTGAGCTCAAAGCTCCACAGGAATTTTTAGCAAAAACTAACTTTTCAATAAGTGTTTAAAAAGTGCTGATCGAACATTTCATTGGCCATAATGATAACCACTGACATGATCAATGGTCAGATAATGTTTTGAATGCAGTACTCTTTGTTCTAAGCCATCTTTTGAACGTTCTGTCGCAGGTGTGACACCCATTAAAAAGTAAAAGCCACATAACAAATAAATAAATTGGAAGGTGGTTCTTGATGTCGTAATCATGTTGTTTTGAATTTGTTTTCACGAGAAGAGTATATTTTACCCATGAATTTACAACTGGCATTCTGCCGTGTCTTATTTCTACCCATGTATTTGAAAACAGTAGTTTATCGTTGCTTATTTGTACCCATGTTTTTGGTAACAGTATTCTGTCGTTGCTTATTTTTACCCATGTTTTTGGTAACAGTATTCTGTCGTTGCTTATTTTTACCCATGTTTTTGGTAACAGTATTCTGTCGTTGCTCATTTCTACCCATGTATTTGAAAACAGTAGTTTATCGTTGCTTATTTTTACCCATGTTTTTGGTAACAGTATTCTGTCGTTGCTTATTTGTACCCATGTTTTTGGTAACAGTATTCTGTCGTTGCTTATTTTTACCCATGTTTTTGGTAACAGTATTCTGTCGTTGCTCATTTCTACCCATGTTTTTGGTAACAGTATTCTGTCGTTGCTTATTTTTACCCATGTTTTTGGTAACAGTATTCTGTCGTTGCTTATTTTTACCCATGTTTTTGGTAACAGTATTCTGTCGTTGCTCATTTCTACCCATGTTTTTGGTAACAGTATTCTGTCGTTGCTTATTTTTACCCATGTTTTTGGTAACAGTATTCTGTCGTTGCTTATTTTTAACCATGTTTTTGGTAACAGTATTCTGTCGTTGCTTATTTTTACCCATGTTTTTGGTAACAGTATTCTGTCGTTGCTCATTTCTACCCATGTATTTGAAAACAGTAGTTTATCGTTGCTTATTTTTACCCATGTTTTTGGTAACAGTATTCTGTCGTTGCTTATTTGTACCCATGTTTTTGGTAACAGTATTCTGTCGTTGCTTATTTTTACCCATGTTTTGGGTAACAGTATTCTGTCGTTGCTCATTTCTACCCATGTTTTTGGTAACAGTATTCTGTCGTTGCTTATTTTTACCCATGTTTTTGGTAACAGTATTCTGTCGTTGCTTATTTTTACCCATGTTTTTGGTAACAGTAGTTTATCGTTGCTCATTTCTACCCATGTATTTGAAAACAGTAGTTTATCGTTGCTTATTTTTACCCATGTTTTTGGTAACAGTATTCTGTCGTTGCTTATTTGTACCCATGTTTTTGGTAACAGTATTCTGTCGTTGCTCATTTCTACCCATGTTTTTGGTAACAGCATTCTGTCGTTGCTTATTTTTACCCATGCTTTTGGTAACAGTATTCTGTCGTTGCTTATTTTTACCCATGTTTTTGGTAACAGTATTCTGTCGTTGCTCATTTCTACCCATGTATTTGAAAACAGTATTCTGTCGTTGCTCATTTTTACCCATGTTTTTGATACCAGAATTTTGTCGTTGCTCATTTGGAAGACGAAAAAAGAATTTTAACCTTTAAAATGTTTTTAATATCCATAATATGTTCTAAAGATTTTGAACATAAACATTTAAATGCTTGTATGACTTAATAAGTGGCAAAGTTATATTTGAAATTTTCTCTCGCTTACGTGATAATTAAAGTTAATGCTGTAATACACGAAGTTTTGTGTGAAATCTTTGCAACAGCAAACATTCTACATCCTTCCTGTATTTAAGAACTTGCTTTTTACCCTTCAACGAGTTCCTCATAGCGGGTCAATCTTCCATCATAATGGTTAGAGTGTGGCACTTAAATCTTGACTAATGACGCGGTCAACTGAGCAAGGCGTGACGTATTTAAGCGGGTAAACAAGATGTGCCATTTATTAGACGCCAGGGAGATGCCGGTGCACCTGTGGCAAGCTTATGACGACATCACTGGTAAATGGGTGAAGTTCATCGCGTATGGCAACTCCTTATTAAAGGCTGGCGGTCTTGACGTGCGAGTGATTGTGGATAATGTAGTGGAAATGATGCGAAGGAAAATGACCAAATTTAAGCTCCAACATCGTGTCTGTAACAAGTAGATCTTGTTCATAACACGGTCCTTTAGTTAAGCATCTGGTGTTTTAATATGCACCATTTGCATACATAATTATGACATAAATTTCTACGGTTTCCTGGAAGCACCAATATACTAAGTATATAAGATGGATAAGCTTTTAGCGAAGGTTAAAACAATGTATGTGCAAAATAACACAGAGCTAGTTCATAGCTTCGTAAGAACAGATTTCAGCTACTAATAGCTTAAGACAACTACAATTTACACTTTGTTACAATAATTACGAAGAAATTAAACGTCTCAGTCGAAATATAGAAACTGGACGAAGGCGGAGTTTGACCCGACACACACACGTGGTAGCGATTTTTTTTCAGTTTTGTTAAGAGATAATGTTAAATTTGTTCTAAAAAACGAAAATATTTTTTTTAAAGTACCGTAGCAAAAAAAAGATAGACAAAAACGAACTTAACAGATTAATTAGATCAACACACGAGAATCTTACCAAAGATATAAAAACTACAAGTCAGGAAAAGTCCGTTTGGTGAATATAAATTGACTTTTAGTTGTAAGAAACACTTCCAAAAATTCAAAAGAGTGTGTTTTTAACTTACAAAATTCCTGGACTTATTTCACAAAGTCTGTATCGCAGGCACGTGTGCGCGTACGCACACCCATATACGCATATGCAATAATTTTAGAAAAGGTGTTAATAGAAAATTAGTTTAATATTACAATAGACAACGAAGAACGAAAAACACAAGCCTCTTTAGCTTTCAAATATATAAACAATGAAAAACCGAATTTCCAAAAGATTGTTATTTTTTTAATTTCGCGCAAAGCTACACGAGGACTATCTACGCTAGCCACCATTAATTTAGCAGTGTAAGACTAGAAGGCAGGCAGCAAGTCATCACCACCCACCGCCAACTCTTGGGCTACTCTTTTACCAAAGAATGGTGGGATTGATCGTAATATTATAACGCCCCCACGGCTGAAAGGGCGAGCGTGTTTGGTGCTACGGGGATTCGAACCCGTGACCCTCAGATTACGAGTCGAGTGCCTTAACTCACCTGGCCATGCCGGGGCCTTTACAAAAGATAAACCAGAAACATAATATTGGTTTATTCAATCCTTCCGTTCTTTATACAAAGTAACTGATTGAAATCTTTGTTTCTTCCACACTAGTTCAGCTCCCGGCTAGTACAGCAGTATGTCTACGAGTTAACAATGCTAAAATCAGGGGTTCGATTCCCCTTGGTGAGCTGAGCAGATAACCTGCTGTGGTTTTGCTTTGCTGTGAGAAAAACAAACAAACGCATCAATTAAATTCACATTCACTTTTGAGTTATCCTAATACGTGTTATGTGTAACACGTAGCAAAATGATTATGTTGCCTCTCAATGGCTCATCGGTAACTCTGAAGGCTAAAAACCGAGTTTCGATACCTGTGGTGGCTCAGTACAAGTAACTTATAGTGCAGCTTTGTGCTTATCAACAACAGACAACGAGATACTGTTGCAGCTTTCTGATGTTACAACATAAACTTGTTGTTTACTTCCTTCGTCTTAAAAATAAAGGAATTTGTAATTAATCTTTAAAATTCTTATAGAATTCCATTAGATAGTGCTAATGCTTCTTCACTCTTTCAATTGATGTTACTGAAATTCCTGGATGGTTGCTTGTCTGCAATCTTAATTGATTGAAGTTCCATTGAAAACTGGACTGTTTCCTTTAACGATGCTCACCTACTCTGATTTAGATTAATTCGTCTACGTAAAAATTGGTCATGTACCAATGGACCAACCATTTCACGTGTCGCATCTGCATCAGATAATTTCTAAAGACTTTTCACATCTTTACCAAGTTATTATCTTTCTCTGTGCTCTTATTCTAAATTTTGAAAATAAAGTTCCTTCTATGTGTTGGCTTATAGCAAAGCCACATCTGCTGAGTCCACTGAGGGGAATCGAACCCCTGATTTTATCGTTGTAAATCCGTAGACTTACCGCTGTACTATCGGAGGGCAAGTTCTTTCTGAATCTCAGAACGGTTGGTATAAGTATTAACACTTTTTTTGATAAGCAGAGAACAACCTTTGACCTTTCTGGGTCATCTTCAGTTTAACAAAGAAAGTTTGCGACTGACCGTTGCCAGACACATGTCTTAGGAACGAGAATATAAACGGGTACGAGATTATAGGGGGTGTAACAGTTGGACGTTAGGTTATTAATTAGTATAGTTATACCTACAGTAAATTTATTAACATTGCTAACGCCAATGTTTTTATTTGTGCAAAATGATGAGTAACTGGTTGTTCGTTCAGTTCTCCATTAATTAACCCACGAAGATACATCAAACATATCCTACAAATCCTCATATACCTCAAATGGAATATTTCCATCATGATGTGTTTGTGGTGTTTTATTGTTCTTAGTAGTAGCAGTATTAGAAAGAGGTGCGAACCAGATGGGATATTCTGTTAAATATGGCGGAGTTTACAATGTTTGATGCTGGGATATTCTGTTAAATATGGCGGAGTTTACAATGTTTGATGCTGGAATTCTTGAGTAAAGAGGTGCAGCTGGTTCGATTTTTGTTCATTCAGTTTCTCATCTGTTTGATTTTCCAGACTTTTTATCTTGTTTTCCTTCTTTTAGTTCGTTGATTTTATTTTTTACTTCTTCAGTTTTGCTTCTGCCAGTTATGTCCTTTTATAGATACTTCTGTCAGTAATGTCTTTTTATAGATACTTCTGTCAGTAATGTCCTTTTGTAGATACTTTGGTCAGTAATGTCCTTTTATAGATACTTCTGTCAGTAATGTCCTTTTGTAGATACTTCTGTCAGTAATGTCCTTTTATAGATACTTCTGTCAGTAATGTCCTTTTATAGATATTTCTGTCAGTCTTGTCCTTTCATAGATACTTTTGTCAGTAATGTCCTTTTACAGATACTTCTGTCAGTAATGTCCTTTCATAGATACTTTTGTCAGTAATGTCCTTTTACAGATATTTTTGCCAATTATGTCCTTTTATAGATACTTCTGTCAGTAATGTCCTTTTATAGACACTTCTTTACTTTGATGGTTGTATCTTGTGGTATGTTTTTCCACTCTTCCAATTCTGTCGTTATAATATACTGTTTCCTAAATCTAATTCTTCTATAAACCTCGTGTACCTTTCTTGATTACCTTTTAGTGTTTACTTATTTCACTTTAATTATGTTTTCACTGTTTCGTCATTTATAGTATATGTTCGCTTCGAGCACGTGTCGCCATCTAGAAGTTTGGTCCTGATTCTTTTCTCTTAAACCAAAAATCACCTCACTTCTGACACCACGATGTTTTTTTGGCACAAAACTTCATAACGAGGTATTTGCGTTTAACTCCGAATTTTTGTCTTGCAAGACTATAAAATTACCACTAACCTGTCAGGGCACAAAATAAATATTATGACTGCTCATATTGCCAGGCGATTTCTTTTGGATTATTCATTTAAAAAAGAAGATATAACTTAGAGTTCAATCTATTGAATAATAAAGTAAGCGTTTTGTTTCTTCGATCACAAGTTGTGAAACCTGAACAAGTTTCATGGAACGAACGTAAGCCTAACTCCATAAATAACAAATGAAGTTTCGATGGTAGTTCACTCCACTAACTTATGGTACTACTCACATCTTTATTACTTGTTTGAAGACTCAAACTAAGGCTTCAGTGTAACGAGCGCCAAACATGTTCACCCTTTCAGCCGTGGGGGCGTTATAATGTGACGGTCAATTCCACTATTCGTTGATAAAAGAGTAGCCCAAGAGTTGGCGGTGGGTGGTGGTGACAAGCTGCCTTCCCTCTAGTCGTACACTGCTAAATTAGGGACGGCTAGCACAAATAGCCCTCGAGTAGCTTTGTGCAAAATTATAAAACAAACAAACAACAAACAAACAAAGAAATCAATGTAACGAACTAACATGCGTACCATATAATTAATAAACAATCTCATCTAATTTTTCTTGATTCGCGTTTTATGTAGTTTTCTTGGTTCTCGATAAAGTTGTAAACGTTCAGCCACGCGCCCAGCTCGTGTCACCAAAAGTGCCTCGAGCAACATTGATGCATAAAAAGTCTGAGTTTAAAAAACATATATGACCAGGAAATATATTTCCTGGTGTCTCGAGTCGGTTCATTGTGTTAAAGATTAATTTCTACCGACACAGATTCTCAACGATGATGTCAGCACGCTGCCGTGGTGTTTTCGAAAATATATTTGGTCTGCATGAAACATAAAAAACATTAAATCTACCCGTTTCACTGTTCCAAACCATTCCACCGACACGGTCCAACACGTCTCTACCTACTCTCCACCTATCTAACGACGAAACCGTTTAGTTAACTTGTTGGCTTTTTTTTTTCAACATTCTGCTTCTTCCTTCAAACAAATGGCCAACGCACGACACAAAGTATGCGATCTGTGGGCACCAGCTGCTAATATATGATACTGCCTTGAAACGTTACATTCAACTGAATGGTCAATATACGGTTGACGACAAGTTCGATAGAGTTAAGGACGGCTTGCCGAGCGCGCTATTGTGCCCGCGGCCGACGTGGCCATCCGCCGCACCTGACGCCTCCACGCGCTCGACCAGGCGTGATGTAATCCGACTGCGCCGTAGACTAAATGAAAAATCATACGTGCACTTGCTGAGTGTACCATGCATTCGAATGGCAGGCAAAGCAGCCTTCCAAACATTAACGGCGTTTTCTGTGGTTCTGACGGCATCGGCTCGGTTAGTGCTAGAACCCCGAAAACGCGAGTTCGAATATCTTGAATACAAATGATGCTACAGCTGTGGCCAATCCGTGATGATGTGGGGTGAATCTTGAGCACGTGCACATCTTGGTCTGTGCCCAGTGTTTTGAAAGATTAAAACACTCAAATAATTTTTATTGCTTCAGACATTGTTAGCGATTTCGCTAGATAGATTTGTGCTCATTTCTTCACCTGTTATGGGAGTGAACCATTTGTATTGAAAACAAAATTTTAAACCAACGAATTACAACAAAAAAACAAACAACAACGTATTAATGAAATACTAAACCAGAAATAACACGCTCTATTCTGAAACACTGTTGTGCAATAGACAAAAGGCACTACTATTATATATACTTTTCATTATTGTTACTATATACCTCTAACAATCCTAGCTCTTACAGTACTGTTTCCAAACTTATTTGTTACAATAAAGTTCCTTTTTTGTAACATTGTAACTTATTCAGCCATGTTAAAGACGTTTAAAAAGCTTTTTACTATTTTTGGTTTCTATAAAAAAGTCATTTTTCTTAACCTTAAAGCTGTCGAAAAAGTAAAGAGAAAGTGATACTCTTACCTTAATGGCTCTGAAGATTTATCCGCTAAAATCTATTTTCGATTCCGGTGATGGGCACAGCACAGATAGCCCTTTGTATACATTTGTTTTAAGCAACAAAATTGATTCAGAAAATAAGACACCATTACTGTTGTAGTATTCTGACACCTGGCGGGAAACGAAATAAACAGATGAATTTATTTCAGCAAAAATTATAACAAAAACAAAACAATATCCCAGCTTGTGAGAATGTTTTCTTTATAATATTATTTCCATATGAATGGGAAACACTTGAGATAACAAGGTCAAAACAATAAAGTTTTCAACAGCGAGTATTATTGCCGGAATATTTCCTTCTTTATATTTTTAACGTAGTTATAACACATAAATTCTGAAATAATTATCCTCCACAGTTACGTTCTCTTCTACAATTACTGAGTGTGAATGTTTGGAGGAGTTACACAGTGTGAATATTTGGAGCAGTTACATAGTGTGAATATTTGGAGCAGTTACACAGTGTGAATATTTGGAGGAGTTACATTGTGTGAATATTTGGAGGAGTTACACAGTGTGAATATTTGGAGGAGTTAAACAGTGTGAATATTTGGAGGAGTTACACAGTGTGAATATTTGGAAGAATTACACAATGTGAATATTTGGAGGAGTTACATGGTGTGAGTATTTGGAGGAGTTATATAATGTAATGTTTGATGGAGTTATATCATGTAATGTTTGAAGAAGTTATAGACTGTTGATGTTTGTAGAAATTGTAGTGTGTGTATGTTTAAAGGAGTTACAGAGTGTGTTGGTTACATTATTTTTTCTTTCGTTTCAACGTTTCTTTTTAATCTAACAATCAAAATTTTTTATTTATGCTATCTGTATATTAATTATGTTTCACTCACTTAGACTATTTCTTCTTTCGCAACATATTTTAAGAATGTTTATATCTGAAACAAGTACATCTTACGAGTATGAGTTATACGTTCGTCAGTTATGAATATTAGTAACGAACATACAACCACATCGGCAACGTTTTCATGATACTGATATATCCAGAGGTAGGAGAATTGTAAACTGTGTATAATGTGAGAGTAAAAAAACCACGAATGACTTACAAGCTTTTTAGGTCAACTGAAATAACTTAAAAACACAAGTAGATCTCCTTTATTCAGATGGGAACTAGGACTAAACTTGACTTCTTTTGTTATGTTAGGTTCTGGAGTGAATACACTCTGCCAGTGTACTTCATAATGCGTTTAAAGTCGTCAAAAGTCAAAGACTAAGAAAGGCCCAGTGTTCAAAGTTTCAGGCTGCTGATTGAGCAGTTCCAGACTGGAAACGTGATGACGCTTAAATAAGCTCATCACCTAAAGCTGTGAGCGTGTTATAAGTGTGACAGTTAATACCGTTATTCAGTTCTGAGAACTGGATAGTGTGGCAATGGATACTATTGGCTACCTGCCCTTCTTTTGGCCATCAGTTTGAAGTTAGGGGCGGCTTTATTTGAACCATAACAGTACGTAAAGCATCAGTTTAACTCACGCGCACATAAGATTACGTATAGGTTAATAAATCCAATCATTTTATGGTCTGTGTCAATCATAACCTACTTTATTTAGTAATATGAGTACTTTTAGTGAATTCATTCTGTTACTGAGTGCGTACTTTAAACATTCGGTAGTGCTGAAAGTGGTTAAGAATCGAAACAGGTGAAACATTCAGCTGTTACCTCCACCACTGAAGGTGTTGGAGGTTAAATTTTCACCCCTGTATTTGTATTTCTTTGCACAATTGTGAGCAAGGTTTCTCAAAAAAGGCAGAATGGATTTTGACGAAACTTGGTACATAGTTAGACAATGATCCAACGTAAAACTAATTACTTTTGAAAAGTCAGTGTCAGAGGAGATCACGAAAATATTTCAAAATCCCTATCTGTTAACATGGGACAGATTTTTCATATCATGTTTGCTCTGCTCTGTAACTCAGTCAAATATGGTAAGTTTTTAATGAAACTTTGTGGATCTGTCTAGAATATCATTGTTCATTACCATGTCAAAAATGGTTCGTTTCCATTGATAACGACAGACGTACGGACATATTTTCGTATTTTTGTAACCCTCCCCCCGAATATGCCCACCGCTGCGTGACAGAGGCGTGTACTTTATTGAGTGCCTCTCTTAGTTTATACATGTTAGAATATCTAGGAATCCCCTCTATTGATTAGACTAAGATACTTGGATTGAGAAATAAGCTCTTACGTTCTGTCTTTGTATTAAGTAAATTAATCTGTGAGACGGTTTACTGATAAACTCCTCCAAACACGCGCTATTTTCGACAGTGTAAGTGAACTTTACAATGCTGTCTCTTGTTTAAGCATACAAACTTTATCCTTAAAACCATTAATCGTTCCAACATATTTCTGACAAAAAAATAGAACTTCCACGCCTCCATTTGCTGGGCACGTGCCTCCCTGACCCTCTTTTGACCCAAACAACCGGAGAATAGGCTCTTAGAGGTGAGTATGTAACAGATGCGGACCTGGACCTTAAAAGACCCCCCAATGATTTATCATTTGTTGAAAAGGACTCCATACCTGTCTCAGCACAACAGAAGAGTTTGAGATTAATTGCCAGGTTTTCTGTATAGAATGAATGCTTGTTTATAAAACGCGTTTTAGGGCGTGAGGGTCCAGTGTTTCTACACGAAAATATTCCGGTATTAACATTCTAAACCCATTATTTAACTTTCAGCATCTGAAACTCGTACGTACGTTTGACAAGTTGCATTATTATGAGTTACAATGTATATATGCAAGACATATTGGTTACAGTGTTGAATGTAATATCGACTGATAATGTGGATAAAAACGCTTTATCTTCGGTAGTTATAGCGATATGTGTTTAAATAAAGCCTTCAGTAATAATAAGTAGATAAATCATTAAAGCAGTTTGTTTTAGTACTATGTGTGTTCTCCAACGATTATTACAGAAAGACGCTGTCATGCACTCTTTTAACAACCATTTTACTTACTTGTTTTATATGGAAAAATGTTTTGTAACTCTGCAGGTTTTAATAAAACGTATTTTTTTTCCAATGTTTTGTTTACGTAGAAACGATTTTATTTTGTGAAGTAAGGCCCATATGACAGTGGGGATACTCCACCAAAATGTATTTTAGTATGTATGGGTTAGTAGGGCCATATGACAGTGAAGATACTCCAGTAAAGTGTGTTTTGGTATGTGTGAAGAAGTAGGGTTCGTATGACAGTGAAGATAATCCAGTAAAGTGTGTTTTGGTATGTGTGAAGAAGTAGGGTTCGTATGACAGTGGAGATGCTCCAGTAAAGTGTGTTTTAGTAAGTGTGAAGAAGTAGGGTTCGTATGAGAGTGGAGATACTCCAGTAAAGTGTGTTTTGGTATGTGTGAAGAAGTAGGGTTCGTATGACAGTGGAGATACTCCAGTAAAATGTTTTGTTTTTTTTTCAGTTTGCGTTCCGTTTTATTAATATTTGCAAATGAAATGAGATTAAATATAGAAATAATAATTTAAAGATTAAATTAGACTAGAGGTCATACATGGGCGCTTAAGCCCACAGTGTCCCACATGTAGAACTACCATTGGTCATCTGTCGACAAATATATGAAGATAGTTACTTCTAATTAAAGAGAAGATAAATAAAAACTAAACCAATTGAAGATGTTACTACAAACAAAGGAAAGTCATCTCCTGTCGTGATAGTCGCATATGAACAGTATGATGAAACGTAATGTAAGAATAGGCCCTTCCTAATTCCTGATGTGCATGTTTACATCTATGAAACTTAACACAGAGTGGGAATATTCGTGTGTGTTCTAGCAACAATGGTATTTCAAGATTGAGGACTCATATAGCGTTAGAGATTTACTGTCTATCAGATTTAACAAGTGTCTATTCAAGAGCCTAAAACAGAAAACAAAATCACCTAAATCCATTTGTTATTTCTCTAATTCAAATGGCAACGTTTGCTTTGCTTAAGTACACTTACTTTATCTTCTTTAGTTGTGAAGGTGAAAACTGGAATGTTATGAATAACTTTCAAAATATTCCACACATACACAAAAGTTTTAACCAGTTGTTTAGTTTTAATAATAAAACTTTGGTCAAGGAATGTTTCTGAATTCCTTTCACTGTAATTACTTATTGTTCTGAGTAATCTCGCTATAGTATCCCGTGTGTTTTCTTGCAGTGAAGGTTGAGTAGAGTAGAATATATATTATGGCGATATTTTTCAGATTAGGTGATACCTTGAGGTAATATATTCTTCATTTTTCGTATTAAAAAGAATGATGTTGTAGAATTTTGCACACAATGCTATATTCTCTTACTTTAATAGTAGATCAAATAATAATAACCTACAGATCTCAACATACAGGATACTCTACTAAATAGAGGACACTGCACTCATAATTTTAATTGTGTTTCAAGAAATAGAAATATATTTTCACTTTGTATCAGGATGTTTAGTCGGTTTTTTCTATTAAACTTGGGTAAAACAACAGTACTCTGGGAAAGTGTCAGGACAAAATCAAAAATTAGATTTCAGGCAGCTTTTAAAAACTGTCCGGCAAGGCCAGGTGACCAAGACACTCGACTCGTAATCTGAGGGTAGCGAGTTCGAATCCCCGTCACACCAAACATGCTCGCCCTTTCAGTTGTGTGGATGCAATAATGTTACGGTTAATCCCACTATTCGTTGGTAAAAGAATAGTCCAAGAGTTGGTAGTGGGTATTGATGACTTGCTGCCTTTCATCTGGTTTTAAACTGCTAAATTAGGAACGGCTATCGCAGATAGCTCTCGTGTGTCTTTGCGCTACAGACAAACTTTGAAAACAATGGAAGGTAAATCACAGGGTGAAACATCAAAATGTTACTTATATTCATATTTAGTACAACAGAAATTCAGTGAAGTGTTAGAGTTCAGCAAACAGTTAATATTTTGCGTGTCTCCCTTTTGTGTTAATAACTGCAGACAACCTTTTAGGCATTATTAGAGCATATTTAATCAAAGCGACCTTTGTGATTTTACTCTCAATGTCTTTATCGCACTCACACAAAGTTTCTTGCAAAGTGACCTTTGATGTGTCAAGTGTTTGATCTATCCAATCCCTGGCCAAGTGTGTTAAGGCGTGTGACTCGTAAGCTGAGGGTCACGGGTTCGCATCCCCGTCGCGCCAAACATGCTCGCCCTTTCAGCCGTGGGGGCGTTATATTGTGCGGTCAATCCCACTATTCGTTGGTAAAAGAGTAGCCCAAGAGTTGACGGTGGGTGGTAATGACTAGCTGCCTTCCCTCTAGTCTTACACTGGTAAATTAGGGACGGCTATCACAGATAGCCCTCGAGAAGCTTTTTGCAAAATTCCAAAACAAACAAACAAATATCCAATCCCAGAATTACTCAATTGGTTTAAAATCGAGGCTCTGTGGGGGACATTGCATCATTTGAATGACTGCAATAGCTTCTTTCTTAGCTAATTAGTTTTTTGCATTGATTGGATAAACGGATGAGTGTTTGGGGTCATTATCTTCTTGGTAGTAGAATCCTTTACCAAGAATACTCAAACCAGTTGGTAAACCACAACGATTTAATATCCGATGGTACTTCTGCTGGTACATTATTCCACCAATTTTGGAAACATCTCCTACTGCTTTCGCGAAAAAATACCCACAAAACATCACACATCTATTCCATGGTTCATATCAGTGCTATGCATTGAGGTATCTTTCACCTTTCTTCAGTTGAACGTAAAATCTACGCTTTAAACCAAATATTTCAAACTTGGACTCTTTCGTCAGTAATACCCTCTTCCAACTCGTCTTCATGATGCATAGATGTGGACACTTTTCCATCATTTGGTTCATGGTTGTTTATCTTCTGCTTGAGATCAGTCTTCCCTCTGTCCTGAAGACTACATAAACAAAGATACTTAACATCAGTATCACTGAGTTTAGGTGTTCTGCCTCTTTCTGACTAGGTCTCACGATCTAGGGTGTACTTGACAGCGTTTGGGTAGCATGAAGCAATTAGTCATAGTCTAATTGACATTCCGTAAACCCTTTATGCGAACTCTGTCATACTGACAATTTTCTACGTCTTTTTGTTGTTGTTGTTTTTGCTGTGATATAACCTAACGTATAGTGTTATGCACTGTTTTTATCAAGGTTTCTTTTTGTGATGTGTTATTAAATTGTTTTTTTCTAGCAAATGCCGGTACCATGTGTCAGTTCCTTCCTATATAGTTTAAACAGCACCAATTTCACAATGTCCATTATTAAAAATGATTTTCTTACAATTGTCTGTTAATAATGAATGTTGACGGGACGGTTAGCACAGATAGTCCTCGAGTAGCTTTGTGCGAAATTCAAAACAAACAAACAAACAATCAATTGTCTGAGACGTTCACAGGTCCAGAAAACGCCCACGGTTACAGAAACATGGTGCCCGAAAAGTAGGAAACTGTAGGCACTTCAACTACAAAATATGTTTCACATATTATTTTTGAAGCTTGAAACGAGTTTTGCTTAACGGCGAGATTAACTCACCTGCTCGTGTTTCGAAAGGACCAAAATCAGTCACGTATCTAAAATTAATTAGAGCCTAAAATCACCTATGATTCCAAACTTCCCGAATACTCTGTGCACTTAAGACTACAAGCATAGCCAGATGAATCAACAATGGAAAGAGATACGTAGTGCTCGCTGGTATCGAGCGTAACATTGGCTCTTTTAACATCTTTATCTCTGAGTGTCTCGTGGTTAAAAGTGTGAACGGTTTAGGGACACATTACGTGAATAGGAACAGCATAATATTCTTACCCAAATCACCTGTAAACAGGCTGTAAACCTGGTGGAGAAACGTATAAACCTAGAGTAACTGCTATCTAGGCCTTAAAACGAGACTAAAATAGAGTAGAGGGCTTTCTCTTCTATGTCATCACAACAAAGTCTGTTTGTGTTCAAAATTATGAGACTTTCCGGCATCAGATCGTTGACAGGAAGACTAAACCTTCAAAAACTCAATAGTTTCTTGTTTAGGCTATATGAATATAATAATATTAAAGTATGCTAACTAACGTTACAACCAACGCCGCCCGATTGTGTTTCGAGGGCGCGTGTAGAACAGTGATGCATTCAGTTGCTAATGAACTGTCTTCGTATTGTGTACCCAGAATACCTCGTTCATGATTGTTACTGAAAAAGTTACCCCCTGCAGTGACGCAAATTCAACTAAGTAAGTTGGTGGTGTAAATCAGTTAACAAAGGTTGTATATCCAAGGAGAACCCCGTAGCTTTGTTTGTCTACAATACAACCATATTTTTACTCCGTTTTTCCCATCTGTTACAGCCGTCATAAGATGAAAGAACCGAATTTATCAGTTAATAGACGATCCTAAAATTCAAGTTAAGGTTTGTTTGTTTTTTGCTTTGTTTTTGGAATTTTGCTCAAAGCTACTCGAGGGCTATCTGCGCTAGCCGTCCCTAATTTAGCAGTGTAAGACTAGAGGGAAGGTAGCTAGTCATCACCACTCGCCGCCAACTCTTGGGCTACTATTTTACCAAAGAATAGTGGAATTTACCATAAAATTATAACGCCTCCACGGCTGAAAGGGCGAGTATGTTTCGTGCGACCGGGATTCGAAATCCGCGACCCTCGGATTAAGAGTTGAACGCCTTAACCCATCTGGCCATGCCAGGCCTTTTAAGAGTGTGTATGCATATATATATATGTGTGTGTGTGTGTGTGTGTTTTCTTACTGTAAAGCCACATCAGGCTATCTACTGAGCCCACCGAGGGGAATCGAACCTTTGATTTCAGCGCTGTAAATCCGTTGATATACCGCCTCAGAGCACAAGTTTCATACTTTAGAAATATGTCATTGTTGCTCTGAAACAATTCGATAAACCACATTCACTTTTGAATATTATTGGCATTGTTTCAAATATGTTACAATGTAATTCAAATTTGTGTTCATTCTTTTGTCATTTAGACTAGTTATTTACATTTCTAATAATAATTTGTTATCGCATTGTAAAAATATTGTTTCACATGTATGCTATATTAGATCTGTTGCATATTACTTTCAAACGTTCTGTGTTTCATATTAATTGTTGTATCACGCTGTCCATCACATTGTGATTTAAACATCCCTAGATGAAGGGTGTCACATCCCGAAACGTTTTTAATATTAAACTTCTATTGCGCACTTTTCATTTTTGGTGGTTTTGTTTGTTTGCTTGTTTTTGAATTTCGCGCAAAGCTACACGGGAGCTATCTGCGCTAGCTGTCCATAATTTAGCAGGGAAAGACTAGAGGGAAGGCAACTAGTCATCAACACCCACCGCCAACTTTTGGGCTACTCTTTTACTAACGAAAAGTGGGAGTGACAGTCAGATAATAACGTCCCCATGGTTGAAATAGCGAGCATGTTTGGTGTATTTATCGTGATATAAAATGTCAGTTTACGATAATTAATTAAACCAATATTGAATTTAACACTTTTAATGTGGATCATATACTGCAAAAGAAAGTCTGAGCAAAATACTTTTGACCCTCAAAACTGCGAGTTATCAAAACCATGATTCAACTGCGGTTCAGACAAGCACCAGACGTTTCCACTAAAAGTTAAAACACATTTTTTTTATGTCTTAATTTTGCATTTTTATTTACATTAGTATATTTCTGACGAAAAATGTGGAACGGTGAAATTAAAATTTTCTTTGAATTAATAATTTTATATTCAAAAATATTGATATTCATTCATGGAAATAATGTGTTTGTCCAAAAATAGAAAAAAAAAACTAATTCTTTTCTTAGTATTTAAAACATTAAAAGCTACACGAAGAAAATAGTATACAAAATGTATTTATGGTTAGACCACTGATTTCGTGTTTATGGTATTCAACTCCTGACTGAATGGAAGGCAGCCAGTCAGCAACATCCTGCTACACCATCCATCTTTACGTAAGGGACCTGCTATCAATCATATAAAATATTTTGTAGTATTCACTGAGACCCAAATATTACCCTATGGCCAACCCACACCACCCATTAAAATGAAATAGTTTATTATTTAGCATAAACTTTAATTTCTCAAAAAGTAGAGCGACTGACAGTTGCGTCTATTTTACTATCTCTGAGCTTCTACAGTGGTGGACTAACCCTAAAAACAGTTAAACTACTTGTACAACAGACTAAAAACCTATGATAATTAGGGATTTATCGTTATGTTCAACTACCAGTTGATAGTGTTTGCAAACACAAAAAAAAATACGGGAAGACAAGGATCATTATCATGACGAAACTTGTGATGTTTAGTTCTTTTGTAGTGTTGTTTAAATGAAGACAAGGTCCATTATCGTGACGAAAATGCTGATGTTTTGTTCTTGTTTGGTGTTGTTTAAATGAAGGCAAGGGTTATTATCATGACGAAACTTGTGATATTTAGTTCTTTTTTGGTGTTGTTTAAATGAAGACAAGGTTCATTATCATGACGAAACTAGTTTCTTTTTCGGTGCTGTTTTTGATTTGTGAATTTGACATTTTGCATTTGTTTCAAAATTTATAAAATTCTGAAGCACTGTATAGAATGGTTAGCAAAATTACAGATATGTTTTCAGTCGTTGACTACTTATTGGATCTTACCCTACGTTTTGACAAACAATATGTTTCTCTGATCGGATGCATGGTAAAAATGATGGTTCTTGATGATGAAAAACCCACTTGAAATAAAAATGTATCTCAGAATGGCTGATATGGGTATTAACACTTTTATTAATAAGGAGTGAACAACGTTTCGACCTTCTAGGTCATCTTCTGGTTAAGAAAGAGAGTTTGCAACTCTGAAATACAAAATGATGGTTCGTGTATTTGTTATTGGTCAAAGCTAAAATGTGGCCATGTATATGGATAGCAATCCCTCGTTTTAACGTAATAATTACAGGCTAGTCTGTGTTCTTGGGCTACTTTTATATAAATAAAATAGTGAAAATTTACCGCCAGTCTTAACAAATCACACACACCACACCCCCGAAACTATTGGGTGAGTTCCCAATGCAACGAGACGCAAAATGAAAACGTTCATAGAGTCTGTCGGGTACGTTTATCACTGTGCTACGCCTAAAATCATGTTTTCACAACTATTCTTAATACTTCTTTTATCTTATATGAAACCAGATATTTATTTGGTTTGAATTTCGCGCAAAGCTACACGTGGGCTATCTGCGCTAACCATCTCTAATTTTGCAATGCAAGACAAGAGAGAAAGCAGCTACTCATCACAATACACCGCCAACTCTTGGGCTACACTTTTACCAACGAATAATGGAATTGACCGGCACATTATAACGCCCCCACGCCTGAAAGAGTGAGCATGTTTGGTGTGACCGGGATTCAAACCCGCGACCGTCGGATATCGAGTCCAGTGCCTTAACCACGTGGTCATGGCGGGCCTAAAACCAGATATGTGTGCACGTTGTAAGATTGCTTGTCCGAAAGTTTAATTGTAAATTTGCTAGACTTTCTGTCATTGTTACATGGAACCAAGGTTAAAAACAACCAGCATCATTGTTTATAAATAAAAATATTAAAAGAGAACAAAATATGGATTCTTAGGCTAATATTTTAAAGATTTAGATATGCTCCTACGTTAAACGATTCTTAAAAGGAATAACGTCAAATTATGTTTACACATTTGTGTGTTTAAGCGTTTATTGAATAATACTTACATGAATCCTTCGTCCTTCGTGTAGGGCCCCGGCATAGCCACGTGGTTAAGGCGTGTGACTCGTAATCTCAGGGTCGTGGGTTCGCATCCCCGTCGCGCCAAATATGCTCACCCTTTCAGCCGAGGGGGCGTTATAAAGTGACTGTTTATCCCACTATTCGTTGTTAATAGAGTAACCCAAGAGTTGGCGGTGGGTGGCGGTGACTAGCTGCCTTCCCTCTAGTCTTACACTGCTAAATTAGGGATGGTTAACGCAGATAGCCCTCATGTAACTTTGCGCGAAATTCAAAACAAACAAACCTGCGTAGTTCATCTCGCACAGTACTGGGAAAAAAAAAATCTCCACTTCCGTTGTATCAACTGTAACTAAATCTATGTTATTAAAGGACGTATTTGAGAGTAGATATTGTAGGTGAGGATTTGTGTTACTTTTTGGATTCTTGGGAATACAGTTTTAAGTTTGATTTGCTAATGTACGTAGACAACTGTAGTATAAGAAATTTTACACCAGGTTAGGTCTTGCTCCCTTTACTTGTTCAGTGGTTTGTGAGTTCATCTCTGTATAGGCCAGTAGGTCAACCCACAGCCATGCTCTCAATGAGGCAGAGCGGTCAGTATCATATACTTGCTTTTCGATTGGCTGGACTGTGAGAAGAATGAATATTAAAATAGGTAATTAATTTGTTGCTTAGTTCATTTATTTATTTCGTTTAATTATTACATAATGTCTTGATATCATTATTTGTGGTCTGGGAAATGACTTTATGTAGCACTGAAGGTAAATAACAATTAACCGTTAATTTATCAAGTATTTGAAAACAAAACTGTCTTAACTGGACGTAACAATACGTCAACTGACGTTTCGATAAAAATAAATGAAAGATTGAACTAATTATTTCAAATAGAAAATTTTATTGTACTCCAAATCCAAGTTTTCCTGGAAATACCGCAGACTGTAAAACAGACATTTTAAAATATTAAGTAGGGCTCAGTTATCTTATAGTGTGATTGGTGTTTGTGTTTTCTTTAGCTTAAGTTATTAATTTATTCACAATATTAAGAAGGTAAAATTGAAATGGCTGTCTCACTCAAACCGTTTCATCTTATTGTTTGTCCTTCGAAACTCAATTTTTCCACGATTCGTCTTAGTTTCTCCGTCATACTCAAGTTCGAATCCCCATTGCATTAAACATGCTTGCTCTTTCACCCGTGAGGGCGATATAAATGTAACGGTTAATCCCACTATTCGTTGATAAAAGAGTAGCCCAAGAGTTGGCGGCGGGTGGTGATGACTAGCTGCCTTCCCTCTAGTCTTACTCCGCTAAAGTAGGGACGGCTAACGCAGATAGCCCTCGTGTAGTTTGCGCAAAATTCAAAACAAACAAACAAATAATCCCACTCAATTGAAATTGATTCATCCAGTTGGTCACAACAGCTTGCCACACCGGACAGACAAGATTGCTTTATACATACATATAGAAAGCTCCCAACAACTTGCCACACCGGACAGACAAGATTGCTTTATACATACATATAGAAAGCTCACAACAACTTGCCACACCGGACAGACAAGATTGCTTTATACATACATATAGAAAGCTCCCAACAACTTGCCACACCGGACAGACAAGATTGCTTCATACATACATATAGAAAGCTCACAACAACTTGCCACACTGGACAGACAAGATTGCTTTATACATACATATAGAAAGGTCCTTTAGTTCATTTAATCACTCGGGAAGAAGTAAGTTTGTTTGCCTGGTTAAGATGATATAAAATGAACTGTGATATCAGAACAGAAATTGTTTTATACTAATTTCTCTTCATGATTTTACCAAATTTTTATAAGCACAGTGAATATTGTTTACATAAACACAATCACTTTTATGGATAACAGCTGAGTAAAAAAATCACTTATAACTGAATCCATTTATTAAATGATGCTTTTACATTATTATGAGGTTATAGAAAAAAGTTTATCAGAACTGCCAGTATTAGATGCATAAATTAGACAAATGAATACAAAAACCATTTTTGTTTATCTGAAAAGTTTGTTATAGACTAAGTGACATCTACTTTTCTTAAAACTTCAAGTCCTAACTTCACTCAGCAATTCGGAGTTGATATTGGATCTGTTGTTGATTACTATATCATAGCTTAATTATACTTATGAACTGTAGCTTATTGTATTGAGTGAAATCATGAACTGTAGCTTATTGTATTGAGTGAAGTCATGAACTGTAGCTTATTGTATTGAGTGAAGTCATGAACTGTAGCTTATTGTATTGAGTGAAGTCTTGAACTGTAGCTTATTGTATTGAGTGAAGTCTTGAACTGTAGCTTATTGTATTGAGTGAAGTCTTGAACTGTAGCTTATTGTATTGAGTGAAGTCTTGAACTGTAGCTTATTGTATTGAGTGAAATCATGAACTGTAGCTTATTGTATTGAGTGAAGTCATGAACTGTAGCTTATTGTATTGAGTGAAGTCATGAACTGTAGCTTATTGTATTGAGTGAAGTCTTGAACTGTAGCTTATTGTATTGAGTGAAGTCTTGAACTGTAGCTTATTGTATTGAGTGAAGTCTTGAACTGTAGCTTATTGTATTGAGTGAAGTCTTGAACTGTAGCTTATTGTATTGAGTGAAGTCTTGAACTGTAGCTTATCGTATTGAGTGAAGTCTTGAACTGTAGCTTATTGTATTGAGTGAAGTCTTGAACTGTAGCTTATTGTATCGAGTGAAGTCATGAACTGTAGCTTATTGTATTGAGTGAAGTCATGAACTGTAGCTTATTGTATTGAGTGAAGTCTTGAACTGTAGCTTATCGTATTGAGTGAAGTCTTGAACTGTAGCTTATCGTATTGAGTGAAGTCTTGAACTGTAGCTTATCGTATTGAGTGAAGTCTTGAACTGTAGCTTATCGTATTGAGTGAAGTCTTGAACTGTAGCTTATTGTATTGAGTGAAGTCTTGAACTGTAACTTATTGTATTGAGTGAAGTCTTGAATTGTAGCTTATTGTATTGAGTGAAGTCTTGAACTGTAGTTTGTTGCATTGATTGAAGTCTTGAACTGTAGCTTATTGTATTGAGTGAAGTCTTGAACTGTAGCTTATTGTATTGAGTGAAGTCATGAACTGTAGCTTATTGTATTGACTATTGATTATTATCCTGCATATTTAGCAGAAAACCATAACTATGACTTTTAAGAATCCCCCCAGTGGCTCAGCGGTATGTCTGCGGACTTACACGCTAAAATCCGGGTTTCGATACCCGTGGTGGGCAGAGCACAGATAGCCCATTGCGTAGCTTTGTGCTTAATTCAAAAAATCAAAACAAAAAACAACGCCTTTTAAGAAAAGTTGAGTGTATTTTACAAAAACATTTGTCTGCGTACAACATAAAGCCTAAAACACTCCATGAAGTTTTCTAACAAACACGAACCTGTGTCTTCTTAGTCTCCACTAACTGTTGTCTTACACCAAATCTATGCTGCGGTGTTTAATTCTAAAAGTGTTTAAATCCAGTCTGGACGAAACTTGTTAAAACTCCTGTTTATCGCATAAAAATATATATATGATTTGTTTGTCTATAAACTTCTTTGCAATGTCATATTGAAAGATGTTTCACATTGCAGCGTATGTATCTTAACGTCGACATATCTTTAACTAATTGTCACAAAAGGTTGCTGAAATACAGATTGTGAGAAAGCTACCCTACTAAATGACTGTTTAATGTGATTTATCAGAAGTACTTTGTGTGTAATTACTCCGTGTCAACGATTTATTTTATTCTCGACGTACCCTTTCATTGTTTCTGCAAAGAGTGATACATCTTACACGTGCATGCTTCTAGTTTACGATCCATCTACGTTTCTGCACAGCGTTGTACGTCCTAAACGTTCGTGCAATATCAGTTTAAGATCCATTTATAATTCCGCAAAGCGTGATACGTCTTACAAGCGTATTCTTTTAGACTAAGATACATTTAAGTCGATCAGTGACACACTTGCTTCTCTAATAATCCTTATATTTTTATAGAAATGATGTTTCCGTTTGAAAAATTCTTCAGAGGACAATAATAGTTGGTCATGATGTTGTTTCTGATAATTAAACTTATTCGACTACGGATTCAGCTTTTAGACGTGTCATCTACACGCCAATAAAAGACCATCAATTCAGGCTAGTGTAGTACCGCCATCCTGGACATTACAGCTGCCGTTGACATAACAGCCTGATGAATGGAACGATGGCGCGTGCGGAAGGCGCTTTTGGGCTCGTGCTCGTAAGTCTCGCGCACTCGGTGCACGGTGGAAGCCTTGGCGAAATAGATTTCATAAGCACGTGCACATTATCGAAGAGATTGTGAAAGGAAACCAGATTCATAAAGCTCGACAATGTTGAAAAATAGGCCATATCTGATGTAATGTCATTTGTAAGTCTCATTTTCAGCGTTATAATGACTTCCTAAATGAATTTTGTGCGTAGCGTTACTTGTTCTAGAAAGAGCACGAGGAAATATCCCTCATTGGATCAAATTTCATTGGAAGTATGATAGGATGCGAGTAGTTTATAACCCGTACTTAAAGAATAATTTATATCGTAGTGAGAAACGTGTGCAACATATTATAATTTTACTCTATTACGTTTTTAATATGTTGTTGTTGGTGCATCCAATCAGCGCTTCGTAAATTACAAGAATAATTATTTCGAGTTCTGTTTTTTTCTTTTTAGTAACGGAATAAAGCTTCCATTCAACTGCTGATTAATTTGAGAAATATGGATCACCAACATATGCAAACGAGTCATGTGCAAAAGGAAATAAAAGTCTACGATTGGCCTGATAAATGAAGTACCTTGACTGTGAATCTCATGGTTCATAGCTCGCATTGCGTTGCTGCTAAAGAGGCACCTTTCGCTTTACTGTCGAGTATACGTTATAGGAGTGACAGTCAAATGTCAAAGTATTCGTTCAGATAACAGTAGCACAAAAATTGGCAGTGGGTCATAATTAAAGACGACTACTCACATATAACCTTTGTTTGACACTGTGTGAAATTTCTGAGAGAAAAATAAAAAAACAAACAACCAGCATATAAAATAAGCATTACTTTAAAAAAACAAAAAAGAAATCCGGTGTATTGTTGTATAAACTGATAAAATTCCTTCTTTCGCAGATAGCCCTCGAGTAGCTCTGCGCGAAGGGCCCGGCATGGCCAAGCGTGTTAAGGCGTGCGCTTCGTAATCTAAGGGTCGTGGGTTCGCGCCCGAGTCGTACCAAACATGCTCGCCCTCCCAGTCGTGGGGGCGTTATAATGTTACGGTCAATCCCACTATTCGTTGGTAAAAGAGTAGCCTAAGAGTTGGCGGTGGGTGGTGATGACTAGCTGCCTTCCCTCTAGTCTTACACTGCTAAATTAGGGACGGCTAGCACAGATAGCCCTCAAGTAGCTTTGTGCGAAATTTGAAAAAATAAAGTCAAAGAAACTGTTGTAGGTGATATCTATTGTTATCTAAAAAAAATCGATTGAACGTGTGTGATGTGAGAAAACAGCCAGCCTTTGGTCAGTCTCTAAAAAATTAGTAGATTATAGTAGTATAAGTCAGTAGTAAATGACTGGAATGAGCAGATTATCAGTCATTTTTCTAAGGTCAGCCATTGTGGAGCTCTATAGTTATGAAACATTGTAATTTGATGTTCAGAGTAGATATGAAAATGAAGATATGAGAGTGAACAAATAAACTGAGGAAGCGAATAAAGAAAGTAATATGCTACCAGTAAGAAAAACATTTAAATCCATATGTTATGTAATAAAGAGCAGTATGTTGCATTTATATCTTCTATTTTGAGAGAAATAATATGCAGACTAAATAAATTTATAGTAAAAACTCCCATTTTAACAACGATTAAAATAATCAGTGCTGTTAAACGTTTAATATGAGTTTCTAAATTAATATCTTTACAAAGTTGCAGTGTTCCTATTGTTTTTAACTTCTAATTATTAATCTAAGTAAAGTTGGTATGTATAATAAATTTTGGTTTGGTTTGCATTTCGCGCAAAGCTAAAGGAGGGCTATCTGCGCTAGCCATCCACAATTTAGCAGTGTAAGACTAGAAGGAAAGCAGCTACACATCACCGCCACTCCCCAAGTCTTGGGCTACTCTTTTACCAACGAATAGTAGGATTGACCGTCACTTGTAACGTCTCCATGACTGAAAGGTCGAGCATGCTTAATAGGACAGAGATTCGAACCCGTGATCCTCAGATTGTGAGTCAAGCGCCTTAAACATCTGGCTGAAATAAGTAAAAGCGACGGGTAATCGTACAATTACTGTAATACCCATATTAAGTTTATCATAGCTCCTTTAAAGTAAAATAACTCTTTGTTGGTACGGGCTATGTGAGGTGCTTGTATCATGGAAGGCTGTGTAGCAGATGGAACAAACTTTATAACCTGCAACAGGATTTTACCACTAAGATACTTTATTCAAAAGTATCACTCAGAGTGTCTTTGCCACAGGTTCTGCTTTCCCCTGTATAAAAACATCCACGACACAAAAGTAGACCACTTAGTGGACCTTTGATAAATTTGCGAAAGAGGATTTTCTCAGAAGGCTGATGCAGCCATCCTAGGATTAGATTTTTCATAGAGTTAGAAGAAACTGGCTAGTAGAGGTCATTAAATTCCTATAAGGTCTGTACTGTTGAGCTATAACACAAACATATGAACATAAATGGGTCTCTTTGAAGTGTTGTATTACATCCAGGGTAAAGCTATCTATACAGAACAAAAGTTGCATTGCATTGTCTTACATTAAAACATTCCACACAGCTAGCTGATGGAATCTGTATGGACATTGATTTAAAGTTTCCTTTGCTCCACAGTGTATGCTTTACCCCATTAATTCGTGCCAAGTTAAGAAATGAAAACTATCTTATGTCCAGTTGAACTACCGTTTACAATGATTCAGAGTGATGGTAGTTTGCTTCCATGTCCAAGAAAATTCAAAGGTCATCTTCAGATTGTGCTTAACGTCTCAGTTCGAGTCTGAACATGGAAACACCCACAGTCATTTTGGAGCCTTTCCATTCATAAGGATACACCAGTCTTGGTAACAAAATAGTACTGTTTGGTAAAGGTTTGTCTGTTTTGAAGCTACTCGAGGGCTATTTGTACTAACCGTCACTAATTTAGCAGTGTATTACTAGAGGGAAGGCAGCTAGTCATCACCACCCACCGCCAACTCTTGGGCTACTCTTTTTACCAACGAATAATGGAATTGACCGTCACATTAGAACGCTCTCACGACTGAAAGGGAAAGCATGTTTGGTGTGACCGGGATTCGAATCCGCAACCCTCGGATTACGAGTGGAACGCCTCAACCCACCTGGCCATGCCGCGCCTAAAGTTTGTCCACTTGATTAAGCTTATTTTTAATGTATCCATTTTCGGACACTGTATACATATGTTCAATAATGAACTTGAGGACCAATTACAATAAACATCTGGGTTCGATACCCGTTGTGGGCACAATTTCATAGCTTTCAGTCTAAAACAAAAAGTCAAACTTAACATTTTTCTATTGACTAGCAAAAACATGTTTGTGATAAAACATATGTAATACATTAAGGGGATAATGCATTTAAAGAAACATTTAAGTCGTTCACACCAGATGTGTGTTTAGAAGGTCCTACCAATTACTGACCAGATTGCTATAGTTATTCAAGGAAAACAACAACGAAAGTTCCAAATTAAAATGTATTTATTTAAATGAAATTAAACCATTTAATTGCAAATTAATATTCAATGGTATTATAAATAGTCGCCACCTGCTGGTATAAAGTATAAACTTCCTCGCGACACGCAACATTTTTGTTGTTCTCATAACAGATAACTTTAAAAAAGTGCTCGTGCATGAAGAAATCGAAACTTACGCAGTTTTAAGTTATCTTTTACTCAACACAACGAACCTTTACTTGTATAGAATTTTATGAATAAATGTCACTGGTGGTCTTATTATAATAATAACCAAGGCTTCATATTCATTGGTGTAAACAAAAGCACGTGGTCTCGACGTCAGACTTTCATGACACTTGAAACAACTTCACCTCAAAAACAAATATACAAAAGATATGCGATATACGATACACGTAAATAAACAGAAATAATGTTATGTAATTCCATGCAAGGACCCAAATCCTTACTTCTACGTGTTTAACGGCTGCTTAAATTCAATCAGACATGTCATGAAGGTAATGCTCGAGTAAAGGATAGGAAACTTTGTACCTATTTCATGTAAATTAGAATACATTTTAATAACACTTTCCAGGGGGTTCGATGTAGCCTTATTAAATATCTGTTTCCATTTGAAGGGTGTTTGCCTTCTCGTGACTTTTGCATACGAGATATGCTTGAAATACAGCACGTGCATTGCCACTTTATAATCAGAAAATAAATTATGTGTGTGGGTGTTTGAATGCACGTGTCTCAGTATTTAGAACCGTTACACAAAAATAGCATGGCCCATTACCCAAGTCCTGTGGACTCTTTCCACTTCATTTTCGTTTCACCTTATCTCACTGCTGTGCTCTATTAAAGATACCCGAGTCAGTAACGTCGGAGTTTCTTTCATTAAAAGAAAATCAATTTCATATACCGACCACTGCGGGGAGGAGCTTTTACCAAGTTTAATATAAAGTTGCATCGAAATAAGAAAGAAAATAAAGAATTCTTCGAACACGACCAATATCGGTTTCTATTTACATCTGGTCGCAGATAAAATTGCACCAAATCCTCGCGATAAATAATCACGTCTACTAACGGCTAGAAAGTTAATTGCTGTCTTTTGTGAAATCCAAACATCGTAACATATTGCTCTTGAATATATTGGCTTAGCTGGGATTTTTTCTGGGGGTGTTGGAGGGTATAAATTGTCCGAACGATATTATTAAAAGATGATTGGAATTGGGTTCTGCGGATTAAAGTGATCTGTAAACCCATCTCATGAAAAAAGATTACATCTTATGAAGTTGTTTGTACAGAGAAAAACTTGCAAATAAAATAATTAGATTTTTTAAAAATATTCCTAACGATCAAATGTATCGACATTGGGGGGAAGGGGTAAATTGTCCGAAGGAATTTATTCCCAAAAAGATACTATCAGAAGATTATTGGAATTGGATTCTACGATTTAAAAGGACCTGAAAACACATCTCGTGAAAATAAATTACATCTTTTAAAGTTGTTTGTGCAGAGAACAGCTGCAGCAAAAAATAAAAGAATGCTAACACATTTGTGGAGAAATGTTTGAAACATAATATAGCTGCAATATATTAAATACTGGTGTTTTAAACATCTTATAGATATAAGCAATTGCAACACTCTAAGTACATATTCATTTTTCTAGCACGGTGTGCTGGTTTTTTTTTTATAGCAAAGTCTGATCGGGTTATCTGCTGCGTCCACCGAGAGGAATCGAACTGGTATAGTTTTGCGTTGTTAATCCGAAGACTTACTGCTATCCCAGTGGGGGATTTATGTGGCACGACCCGCGTGCAATTAAACAAACGATTTTACAAAAGTATGACTAGTGTAAGTGATTTACTGTTGTACGTTTATTTTAGTTTCTAGGATTGTTTCTGAAGAGTCTTTCTTTCTTCCATGTGACGTATATTTTTTATTGTGTATTGCGTAAGTCCCATCTGATCTCTAAACTTGAAGTGAATTCTCGGAAGTGAGAATTAACGATATTTGTTTAGAACATTGTTGATAATTCTAGAAACTCGTTGAATTCGTATATAAAAACTGACGAGCCGATATATAACGGTAATATTATTATCATTAGACAGCTAGAGTCAGTGTGCTGTAAGCCTAGGAAGCTACAACTACTATTAACGCCTGGTGTTCGGAAAACTACGGAATTTAACCAGGAATGTTTATAGATTTCGAACATTGCAAATCGTTCAACTTTATCGAATTACTTCACCCGTCAGAATTTCTACGAGGACATTAATATCTTCATCGGTAAAAGTGAACTTGTAAGCGGTGTAAGGCCAATCGAGAAACTACAGCTGGGTAGCTTGAGCGAGGTGTGACAATATAAACTGAGAATTAATTGGCTTCTCGTGAACCATCGATAAAATATTTAGTTCTAGACCGAATGTAAGACAATATTCTTTGCAAGCCTGTAGAACCTTTGTATGTAATCCATAATTTGTAATAAATGTTGGTAATAATCAATATAATAATTCTATTATTTTCTTTGCATTAATATATCTATATATATATATATGTGTGTGTTAAAATTGGTTTGAAGTTCAAGCAAAGTTAGACGAGGGCTATCTGCGCTATCCGTCCTTAATTTAGCAGTGTGAGACAAGAGGGAAGGCAGCTAGTCATCACCACCCACCGCCAACTCTTGAGCCACTCTTTTATCAATGAATAGTGGGATTAAACGACACATTATAACGCCCCCACGAGTGAAATGGCGAGCATGTTTGGTGTGACGGAGATTCGAACCCGCAACCCTTGGATTACGAGTCGAGTGCCTTAACCACCTGATCATGTCGGGCCACTATCACAACTACTGTAAGTTTACTGATGTCCACTTTGAGATAGTTAAACCACGTTATGATGTCATCTCTTAATGTTGTAAAAAGTTTTTATTCCCCGATATAGAAGTAATATTCTCGCTAACCCATGTTACGCATGTGTTCTGCGGCAAACTTTGTAGATCCAGCTTAGTCAGAAAAGCTATATTTACATTTTGCATAGAGTGTTAGAAATAAATCGACCTTTATTTATTGATACTCTTAAAGTCTCGTGAGATTAGTTCACCCATTAGAAAATCTGAAATGCCGCCTCTATACACGACACATTCGTTTCAGATTCTCAATAAATCAATTAAGAAGAATCAAGTTTCAGAAGCTAGAAGTCAACATAAGTAATTACACTGAAGAGTTGACACCAAATATTGACATGTTTTAAAACAAAAACTCGAAAGTGACACCAGGCGTGATTCGAACCCGTGGTAACATAGTCTGCTAATTCAGTTATCGGATTGTTTTTGCTCGAATTACTTCTACTCTCGACCCTCACGTCTTCAGAAAAAGAAATTTACTTCTTTAGAGGGGGCGCTACTGTTAAAAATACTCTGTCAATTTTTGAAAAATATCGACTTAATGAAAACTAAAAATAAGACAGTGGTGTTGATTCGTTCATCTGTGAAACACATAATGTTTTTAAATGTAATAGTTATTAAGTGTAGATTCAATGCTTTGATGGAAATAAACTCTTATGTTTAGGCTCTTGGAAATTCAAAATGGTTTAGAATGCATTATTCTCGTATAATTTAGAATGAATATTTATTTAATCATTATCTGTCGCCGACACAGTTGTTCGTCTGCAGATCTCGATACCAGTGGAGGACACAAATAGCCTATTGTGTAGCTTTGTGCTTAATTTCAAACAAACAAACATGCAAGTGTTAACATGATCAGGTCTTTAATTTTAGATTTAATTGATTAAGTCATGAACTACATGTTAAATATAAGTATTTCCTGTTCACAGTCTGATAGATGTGATCAAGCACAATTCACTTGTTTCAAATGTTTTTTGTAGACATGTGACTAAAACTACATACAGGTTCTGGTGTGTATAAGATTCACAAACATAGGAGACCAGGTTTGACGCTTTGAAATATGTTGAAATATACGTAAAAAATGTTCAAACTCATAAGTAGATTCACGCAGTATAAGGTTAACACATTTAGCTTTAAAGAAGACGAGGTTTAACGCTTTGAAGTAAGTTGAAATATACCTTAAAAATGTGTAAACATAAAACTAGATTCGCGCACGTATAAGGTTAACACATTTAGCGTTAAAGAAAAGTTTTAAGGCTTTGAAGTGTATTGAAATAGGTGTTAAAAATTAGTTTCTTTACCACATTTCCCGATGAATACTGTATGACGACATAACTTTCAAAAGGCATGTTCGTATTGTAGTTCGAGAGAACTACGTTAAATTATCCATGAGCTACAGCTGTTCTGATTTTCTTTATCAACATTTCACCATATGTGCGGCACCGTGTAGTAAAGTAGATACTGCAAATTGCGTGGCTGGCGATTGTTGTATTTCCGAGAAGCCATAAAATTTCATACTTTTCGGCTAGTTTCGGTTATGTGGTAGCACCACAGAAGAAAAAAAACGAGACAACAGATGACGACCAAGAGAAGAAAAGAAAAAATAAGCAGGCTTGACACGTTCACGTGTAGACTCTTCCAGAAACTACTCAAACAGTTACTCATGATAAGTAGCGGAACAAAGGTTGAGAAAGTTTCGTAGTTTGCTTCAAGCGATATATAAATTTGAAAGACGACAGTGATTTTGTGACAATGAATATTTCGGCTTTAAAATAACCTTACTTATAAACAAATATAAGTTTTATAATTACCTTAATAACTGCTCCCCCCCAATTGCACAGGGGTACGTCTATGGACTTATAACGCTAAAAATCAGGTTTTGATACCCGTGGTGGGCAGGACACAGATAGCCGATTGGGTAGTTTTTTGCTTAATTTAAAATAACAACATCTTTATAACTATCCTTAATTACAGACAAACATCAGTTTTATAATGACTTTAATTACAGACAAACAACAGGTTTATGATAATCTACATTACAGACAAACATCGGTTTTATAATTACCTTAATTACAGACAAAATTCAGTTTTATAATTACTTTAATTACAGACAAACAACAAATTTATAATTACTTAACTTACAGACAAACATCGGTTTTATAACTACCTTAATTACAGAAAAACGTTTGAAATATCATTGCAACTGTAAGACAAATTTAATTTGAAGTTGATACAAAAATTTAAAACTCACTAAACCAGAGGCCCCTATGATCGGATGGTTAGAGCGTTCTAATCGCAATCAGAGGGTCACGAGTTCGAATTCCCGTCGCACCAAACATGCTCGCCTTTTCAGCCGTTGGAGCGTAATAATATTACGGTCAATCCCACTATTTGTTGGTAAAAGAGTAGCCCAAGAGTTGGCGGTGGGTGGGGATGACGGCTAGTGCAGATAGCCCTCGTGTAGCATTTCACGGAATTCCAAACAAATAAAGAAGCTACAACAAAAAACCTACAAGCATAGTCACAGCTATTTTAATTTAAATGTTAAAAAATATAAAATCTTTTACAGCACAAGAAAAAATTGAAACCAATAAAAACATCCCAAATATTCAGACTTCATTCGTAGCTTTTAATATCGAATCAACAACAAGTCTCAAGCGTCCTTGATGCAAAAATTATCTCGTTATTTGGTCCTTACAACATGGATGTAATACAAGAAATATACTTTATCATTTATTTATTTATTATTTTTTAAATGAACTTCCGAAGGGTCTCATCAAAATATTTTTATTAGGTTTAATATTTGAAACTTATTTTTTTACTTACGGAAGATGTTCATATAATCAACGAACTTTATAAAACGTTTAATAAACGCACGTTTTATTGAATATTTGAAACGTTCGTGGAAAACGAAACGTTACTCATTCTGTCTGTTCGTGGAATCAATGATCCAGCTGGCATGGCCGAGAGCGTTAAGGCGTGCGCTCGTAATCCGAGGGTCGCGGGTTCGCGCCCGCGTCGCGCTAGACATGCTCGCCCTCCCAGCCGTGGGGGTGTATAATGTGACGGTCAATCCTACTATTCGTTGGTAAAAGAGTAGCCCAAGAGTTGGCGGTGGGTGGTGATGACCAGCTGCCTTCCCTCTAGTCTTACACTGCTAAATTAGGGACGGCTAGCACAGATAGCCCTCGAGTAGCTTTGTGCGAAATTCCAAACAAAAATTCAAATTCAAAAGCTCTTCAAAGTAAAAGCCCGGCATGGTCGCGGGTTCGAATCCCGGTCGTACCAAATATGCTCGTCCTTTCAACCGTGGGGGTGTTACAATGTGACTGTCAATCCCACTATTCGTTGGAAGGGAGTAACCCAAGAGCTGGCGGTGGGTGGTGATGACTACCTGCCTTCTCTCTGGTCTTACACTGCAAATTAGCGCAGATAGCCTTAGAGTAGCTTTACGCGAATTTCAAAAGAAACAAATCTTGAAACTTGCACAGAATACCGTATGTTTCTCAATGACGATACATGCCTCCCTTTTTTTCATACCAACGATTTTGAGAGATACTTTCATCAGATTGGTTTATCCATAAAATGGCTAATGTCTCCAGTCTATGACCTCAAAGATTTTATGTTAAAAGTTAAACACAGATATACAATAGACTATCTGTGCTGTGGTCCCCGTTGATAACAAAGCGTTATAAGCATTTAGAAATGCCACTGTAGTGATGGTGGGAGACTTCATTTGGTACGTTTAGTCTAATTAGCAATTGGAAGGCACTGAGATCCAAAGGAATTTCAATGGGAGATTAAATGTGTGTGATTGAGAAGGACCGACGTGATTCTAACTTCTTGGATTATCTTTATTATGTTACAAAAAGATGTTGGTTTAGATGGTCATGACCTTTGGTCTTGTGAACCTTCATCAGCGACGAGTCCTTGCCAGAGTGTTACTTCACTTTTTGAAAAAGTCTTTGGTCTTGGTTGGTGTGGGGCTATGTAAATGTTCTAAATATTAAGTTAGTTCAACTGACAACGTCATGTGCATAGAAAATACAGCACTAGCCTAGTGGTGAGGGGCGATCGACTCGTAACCTGAGGGACTTGCTTTTAAATTCCAGTCACCGAATGCGCTAACTCTTTAAGAAGCGATGGCGTTATAATGTAATGGTCAAATCCTCTATTTGTTGATTAAAGAGTAACCCAAGAGTTGGCGTTGGGTGGAGTTGACTACGTGTCTCCTCTCTAGCTGCAGAAAGCCCTCGAATAGTTTGGCGCGAAAATCAAACCAAACCAAATAAACAACATTTACGCACATCACTGCAAAATTAGGGACGGCTAGCACAGATAGCTTTCTAGCAGCTTTGTGCGAAATTCATAATCAAACAAAACAATTCTGTGAAAATCTTATCTGTAGTTTATCAAGGACAGTTGCTATTCTTTGGAGGAAGAGGTCTAATGTACCTGACCCTACTGGGTATTCAACATTAATACCCAAATACCTACTCAGCGAGACTCGACTCGACTCTTACACACATCAAAATTACCGAGTTCTTATGCTTACCCCATTCCATCGGTACGCCCTTGTGGAATCCTTTAGATGAATCCCACTGAAACCAAAGCATCTTGGTATATTTATTGACTGAAGAGAGGCGCTGTTAAAACTGTTTAATATTTAATTAATGCTGTAATAACTAGAACAATAGCATTGTTAACCCAGCATGCTGTAGTTATTCTTTGTTTAACATTCTCTTTGTGGCTCTTAGTGGCACAGTGATATGCCTGGGAATCCAAAAGCACAAATAGCTTATTTTCTATGGAGCCCAACAACGAATACTACAAGGGCAACAAAGAATAATAACAGAATAAAGACTTCTTTTATCATCGTGATCTTTGAGATTAGAAAACAGTGTCACACTCATGTCAGACGAGGACACTGTGGTACTTTATTTTCGGGAGCCACTATTTTTGTTTTGTAGTTTAATACACGCTCACAAAACGAAGTGGCCTAGTATGGTTAGGTGGGTTAAGGCGTTCGACTCGTTATCTGAGAGTCAAGGGTTCGAATCCCCGTCACACCCAAACATGCTCATCTCTTCAGCTGTGGGGGCGTTATAACGTTCCGGTCAATCCTACTATTCCTCGATAAAAGAGTAGCCCAAGAGTTGGCGGTGGATGGTGATTACTAGCTGCCTTCTCTCTAGTCTTACACTGCTAAACTAGGGACGGCTAGCGCAGATAGCTTTCGAGTAACTTTGCGCGAAATTCAAAATAAATAAACACAACTGAGTTTCATAAACGCTGATATAATCAAAACCTTATTGAAGATAAAAGCAAGCGAATAAATGTTGCTAAATGGATCATAAACTTGATAATTATAATTAAAGAAATCAGTACAATAATACAAACGGTAAACAAACTACAAACGAATAGTGATTTTATCTTGGTTCTTGTTTGAGCACTGGTGTTCCGCATCCCATAATACTGAGAACAAGTGAATTTTCCTTCGCCAAATTCGAGAGTGAGAATTAGTGTTCATAATTCCAGACCGGATGATTGCTGTCCCTTTGATTGAGTAATGCGTAAATGGTCCAATTATTCCAAGCCTGTAGTGTTAGCTTTGGACCTATTCAGGTGGTGGAAAATAATTTGTCTCTTTAAGTATTGCTTACCAGGTCTGTGGCGAGTAGAGCACGGATATCACATTTTGTAACTTTGTCCTTAACAACAAGCCAATCAATACATTCTTTAAGGAATTCATTTTTTTCGAGGATACAGTTTTCTTCTAAGCTTATAAATTACACGTTATATCACAAAGACAAAATTTCCAAACTCTGCTACCTAACATCTGATTTAAATAGAAAATTATCACCACTTGCTGACTTAAACAGTCTGACATTTCCTTTGTTTAAAAACAATGGTTTAAGTCAAGTGCCAAAAAAACTTTGCAATTTCTTCTGTGGTTTGATTCACTCTTGAAACCCCTAAGCACAGAACTTCTCTCCAAAGAAAAAGAAATCATTGCTTTCATTTTATTATGTTCTCAAGTTTAGCAATCTATGTTTCAAGATAAAATTTCAACCAATCACAATTACTTTGCCTTCAATTATTGTGCGTCAACTTCGCTAACGAGGCAGAATATTCAAGTTTCTCATTTCTTTCATATAAAGCTACTTTGTTAATGTCTTTTTTTTTGACGACTGTGATAAAAATTTTCCCTTTTTTCTTCTTTGAAGTAGAAGTCTGCGTCAAAACAAATTGTCAAGGAAAACTTAACGGCTTCGTGCGACTCTCTTTAACAGTCCGTCATCTCAAACTGGAACTCTGATTGCTAATTCGCAAGCTAAAAGCATCACCTTTTTTAGTCAAATGTGTATACCAGCATCTTATTTGGTATGGGTGGCTTTGTAACAGGTTAATAGACTGATAATTTCCTGACTAGGAAAACTGAGCAGGCTATTTCATATTCTCTTCTGTCCATCTTCAAATCCAGTTTACGACAACTCTTTCTGATAGAAGCCAGGCATAACCAGGTGGTTAAGGCACTCAACTAGTAATCTGAGGGTAACGGGTTCGAATTCAGTCACATCACACATGCTCTCCCTTTCAGCCGTGGGGGCGATATAATGTGATGGTCAATCCCACTATTCGTTGGTAAATGAGTAGCCTTAGAGTTGGTGGTGAGTAGTGATGATTAGATACCATACTTCTAGTCTAACACTGCAAAATTAAGGACGGCTAGCTCAGATAGCTCTTGTGTAGATTTGCGGGAAATTCAAAAAACTAACAACCCTGCATGACCGGGTGGATTAAGACGTTAGATTCGTAATCTGAGGGTCGCGGGTTCGAATTTCCGTCGCGCCAAACATGCTCACCCTTTCAGCTGTGGGGGCGTTATAACGTGACGATCAATCCCACCATTCCTTGGTAAAAGAGTAGCCCAAGAGTTGGCGGTAGGTGGTGATGACTAGCTACCTTCCCTCTTGTCTTACAGAACGGTTAGCGCAGATAACCCTCGTGTAGATTTGCGCGGAATTCTAAACAAACCAAAACAACAACAACAAAACTTCCTGTTGGCTAATTCCATAGCTACAAGAAGTAAGAAACATACCATAATTTGTATTTTTTTATTCTATAAATTAATCAAGTTTTGTAACTTTAACGACTCCAGAAGAGGGTGAATTCGAGAAGAACATACTTATTGGTTGAATTCAATAAAGAACCCAAAAGATAATTTGTGTAGCTCATTTCAAAGCTGTGGTAATTGGAATCGTTTCTGCTAAACCTCGTGGGCGATGCTGGCAGATACTCAGCCAATCACACACATTGTATATGTACATCTTATTCATCATGCATCATTGTTTCACACTTTGATTGATTTATTTATATTTGCTATTTACATCTGGATGTATAAACTGGTCACTTCACATTCCTACATGTTGTTGTCCACAGTTTCAAATATCCAGTTCGTTTGTTTGTGCACATAATTCTACAATAAACATTCCTATAATGTTTGTAATAAGTCCGGACTTATCATTCTAATACATAATTCTACAATAAACATTCCTATAATGTTTGTACAGATTATTGTCTGTAATAAGTCCGGACTTATCATTCTAATACATAATTCTACAGTAAACATTCCTATAATGTTTGTACAGATTATTGTCTGTAATAAGTCCGGACTTATCATTCTAATACATAATTCTACAATAAACATTCCTATAATGTTTGTACAGATTATTGTCTGTAATAAGTCCGGACTTATCATTCTAATACATAATTCTACAATAAACATTCCTATAATGTTTGTACAGATTATTGTCTGTAATAAGTCCGGACTTATCATTCTAATACGTAATTCTACAATAAACATTCCTATAATGTTTGTACAGATTATTGTCTGTAATAAGTCCGGACTTATCATTCTAATACATAATTCTACAATGAACATTCCTATAATGTTTGTACAGATTATTGTCTGTAATAAGTCCGGACTTATCATTCTAATACATAATTTTACAATGAACATTCCTATAATGTTTGTACAGATTATTGTCTGTAATAAGTCTGGACTTATCATTCTAATACATTTCCATGATTCTACTCATGTTCTTGTTTTTGTTCTTCTAACACCAATGTTTTCTAAAAGCTCATTGGTTGAATAGTCCACCAATGAAAAATACAGGTTAATGAAATGGAACTAATTATCGTACTTATAAAGCATCGACAGCTAAAAACGCGAAGCATGTTAATGTACATCGCGACCCGAGCCATGAATCTTCCGATACGTATCCCAACATGCTGACCGCAATTCAAAATAATCACCATTCTGACTAAGCCTAGTTTCTTTCAACTACGTATGTTGCTTATTTGAAAAAACTTACTAATCTTTCTGTTGAGTTTATTTTTGTTTAAATACTAATTGTCCAGTAAAATTCTACTTGTAGAAAGCTGAAAAATGTTTGTTTTGAATTTCGCGTAAAGCTATACGAGGGCTAACTGTCTTTAAATTATGGAAAGCTAGACGGAAGGAAGCTAGTTATCACATCAGACCGCCAACTTTTGGATTACTATTTTACCACTGAATAGTGAGATTGACTGTTACATTATAACGCCCCACGGCTGGAAGGGTGAACGTGTTTGGTTTGACGAGAATTCGAGCCCACGATCATCAGATTACAAGTCGAGAGTCTCAACCACCCAGCCATGCCGTTCCCTGTTTTCAGATTATGGAAAATAACTTAATAACCGTAGAATTACTGATGGTGCACATCTTGTATATGAAGTTGTTTGTTTGTTTATGAATTTGTTCATAACAGTTGTTTGTTTGTTTATTTTTGTAGATGCTCTAATTAAACAGCTTTTTTGTCAGTTTCAAAGCTTTCACATTGTATTTATTTGGAATCGGGCTTCATCGCAAAATCAGGCGTTTTAACGAGACACTGAATGTTCTTAAACGTATTATTGGTAATTCTCAAAGAAAATGAACCTTTACTAGGTGGTATGTTTCTTATTTGTTTGTTTCTAAAACTCAGTTCCTTAGACAAATTGGCTAAAATCCTGTGTAAGTAAATAAAGAACTCTGCATCTTAGTAATATCCATCCAATTTTCTGATGAGGCGAGTAACTCTCTAGCCAGATGGTGTTATCAAATCATCATTAGATGCAATCTCAGGTTGACAAGGACCATTTGTTGATGACGTAATAATGAACGTGACAGCTGCCTTCTGGAACTCATCTATCATCGAGACAATCAAACTGTCATTACTTGTCATCAAAGCTAATAATGGAGAGCTTCTCGTGGCGGGTTGTGTGTACCGGCATGTCGTAGGAGGAAAAACTGTAGCTTCTCCAATGGCTTACTAGAAGCATGTTGTCATATAAATCAGATTAGCATGGAATCCTGATGTCTTTGTTCACAAAGACTTGCTTTCTTCCTGACTATGTTCCTAACTTTTCCTCGCGCTAGTAGAGATCACACGTTCTGTTGCTGGTTTTTTTTTTAAACTCTGTCACAAGCAACACTCAACTGATAAACCAAGTCACAACTTTCTAATTTACTATCACAGGCTGTAGTCATAGTTTTTAATCCCCACTGCGGGTAAACTCAGTTGAATGCTGTAGAACCATCCTTTGTTACTTATGACTCATCTTCACGGCATTTTATATTAAATATCGTCTGGGTGTTGCAGTGGATGTTGAACAGCAAAGAGCTTGAAATAGACATGTTTTATCACAGCTAATAAGTACGTATATGTAGCATTTTTATGTTACAGTAATTCTTATTTTAATCCATGAAGCGTTGCTACTTGTATTGCTTGTTTTAGAATTTCGCGCAAAGCTACACGAGGGCTATCTGTGCTAGCCGTCCCTAATTTAGCAGTGTAAGACTACAGGGAAGGCAGGTAGTCATCATCACCCACCGCCAACTTTTGAGCTACTCTTTTTACCAACGTATAGTGGGATTAATCATGACTATATAACGCCCCCACGTCTGAAAGGGCGAGCATGTTTATGTATGAGTCGAACGCCTTAACCCACCTGGCTATGCAGGGCCACTAATTGTATTACATGACAAGATAATTGAGTACAATCGCGATTCGGTCGAAGCAACTTTAAGATGGGTTTTTTTTGTAAGTTTGTGCGTAATACAACAAAATATACAAATACAACTTTTATTACTTTGTAACTGGAAGTAGTTAAATTCGGATGTGATAAAAGTCCTTTTGAAATGTTTATAAGAGAACAATAACAGTTAAACATTTTAAACAATGTGGTGTTTTGCTTTGCCCATGGGTCTATAATGCTTCTTTCCACGGGCTGTTACTGTGGTCAACATTCCAAGTTACTCGTTTATATCTTCTACAAGTCCACACTAAATACGGATAAATGTTATTACACATTTGAGTTCAGTTAACAAGAAAGAAAATATTTATATCTCCATGTCCAGCGTAATTTTGTTAAACATTCCTGTTTCCTTAAACATTATTTCTATTACTACATCTCTCTCTCTTCTTTAAAAGTTTTCTTTTGTATTTTTTTTATTTCGCTGTCTAATTCGATGCGTTTTTTTTATTTTATTTTGAAGTACATATACAAAAGATCCAAAGAAGGTAGAGAAAGTCTCTTTCCGCATGCCTGCAAACCGTTTCCGCTAGGACTGAAAACCGTCTCTGCATAAAGAACAAAACCACGTGAGGAACATGTCAATAAGCCGATGGGTCACAAACAGATAAATGCATGTTCAGACAATCGGGATAAAGCGTAGCAACGGCCGAACAATAGTTTAGCCACTGCGGTGACCTAAAGACGGCCTCTTTAAACGAAATAAACAAATATATTAAGATTCAATAATAGCTTAGAGACCCAAAGAAATCTAAAAATTTCTTAAAACCTAATCTTTGGAATGTTGACATGACAATTGAGTCAAGAATATTCTAAAAGAGCCACTGTTTATCACGTGCATATCTGCATACCAGTGTACGTTCAGTAGAGTCCAATACTTATAAAAGTCGTTTTTGTTTGTGTTTTTGAATTTCGCACAAAGCTACTCGAGAGCTATCTGTGCTAGCCGTCCCTAATTTAACAGTGTAAGACTAGAGAGAAGACAGCTCGTTATCACCACCCACCGCCAACTCTTGGGCTACTCTTTTTATCAAAGAATAATGGGATTGACCGTTCACATTATAACGCCCCCACGGCTGAAAGGGCGAGCATATCAGGCGCGATGGGGATGCGAACCCGCGACCCTCAGATTACGAGTCGCACGCCTTAACACGCTTGGCCATGCCGGGCCTTTTGTTTGTTTGTACGCTGTTTATGAGGTCACGAATAAGTCTGTTATTAAAAACAAATCTCCAACTAAATATGGTTGCTGACGATTTATAAAGAATTTAATTTTGAAAAATATGTTTTAATGTGTGAGAAAGTTTGTTGAAGTTTGAAAATTATCATAAAATATCGAACAGTCTTATTTGATCGAATTCTCGTTAAATATTTGTCTGTCTGTTTTTGGATTTCGCGCAAAGTTAAACAAGGGCTATCGCTAGTCGTCCTTAATTTAGTATTGTGAGACTAGAAGGAAGGTAGCTCGTCATCACCACCGACCGCCAACTCTTGAGCTACTCTTTTACCAATGAACAGTGGAATTGACCGCCACATTATAATGCCTCCACAGGTGAAATGGTGAGCATGTTTGGTGTGACAGGGATTCAAACCTGCGACCCTTGGATTGCGAATCGGGTACCTTAACCACCTGGCTATGCCGACCCCGTTAAATATTTAACGGATTTAAATATTCGAGTACTTGTGTGTTTTCTTACAGAGAAGTTACATCGGGCTATCTGCTGAGCCCACCGAGGAGAATCGAACCCCTGTTTTTAGCGTTGTAAATCCGAAGACATACTGCCGTAATAGCGGAGTGCGTTAAATATTCGAATTATTGTTAAGCGGGTTTACAGGTTCGAATTATCTTAAAATATCTCACGGGTCTAAAATGCTCGAAACCTTATTGAAGATTGAGTGGGCTTAAGTGTTCAAATTCTTGTAAAATATACAAAAGATTTAAAGGTCCTTCTCTTATGTCCATGTATAACTAGAGGGAAGGCAGCTAGTCATCACCACCTATCGCCAACTCTTAGGCCACTCTTTTATCAACGAATAGTGGGATTGACCGTCATTTTATAACGCCCCCACGGCTGAAAGGGCGAGCATGTTTGGCGCGACCGGGATGCGAACCCGCGATCCTCAGATTACGAGTCGCACGCCTTAACACGCTTAGCCATGCCGGACCAGAATCAGATTTAATGTTCTATTTTGTGCATTAATTTCACTTTGAAAATAAATATATTAATTAAATCAATTTGAATATTTTAATCTTATTTTCTTGTTATGATAAAGTAATTTAAAGTATTCTCTAGCTGTAATTTACTATTACTGTCAGATTGAAAACACGTCAACTCGTCGTTGTTTTTACCAACGTCACTTGTTTGTTTGGAATTCAGCACAAAGCTACACAATGTGCTTTCTGTGCTTTGCTCACCACAGGTATCGAAATCCGGTTTCTACCGCTATGCGACTGGGGGGAAGGCCTAATATTACTGAGTCAGTGTATTTTTAAATGAAATTAGAATACGTGGTCAGCAACCTGACAAAAGAATACGGATAGTGACAATCCGAGATGACGAGAAAACCCACTTGTAAAAAAAAAAAAATATATGTGTAAAAGTGGCCGCTATGGGTAGATAAAATACTCTGGTTATCGAAGAAGGTAGAAACGTTGTTTGCTGACATTAATATTAAATAATGAAATAACTGTTAATCCAAATTATATTTTAAAACTAATTCGTATGTGCATGTTTTATGTTAATTAAAACTATTTGTAAAAATTCTCCAGATTAAGTGTTTCGTAGATTTAACAAAAAAGTTTTCCAGTAGGCATACGTTCTGTTTAAATTCGGTTTCAAAGATAATAACTGTGAAGTTACGCCAGACTTCAGATGTGCTGGTATTTCTGTCTCATCGCCACGTAGTTAAAACAACTAACTGATATTCTTAATGACAGAGTCATGCTTTTGACAAAACATTTTTGCAACGAAAACTACGCTGCAGGATTATAGTCAAGATGCACGGTTGTCAGACAGAGCATCACCAGATGTGTTGATATGGGCTGTAACGACATAGCGAGGCTCTAAAATTGTTTTAATGTAATGTACCTAACCTCTGTATTTTCCGTAATGTTTAAGACGTCCACATTTATTTCATACGATCTATTGAGTTTTACGTGTTATTTTTTTTTAATATTGTAAACTATAAAAACAAAGAGCAACAATGATTTTATTGCCTTCGGATTTTTATGTAATTTTAAATTAGGAACGTTAAAATGATACTGTATTCACACGAAGACGACCCTGACAGCGTTAAGTAAACCATAATAATCTATTTTTGATGCAAAAAATTTCTAGTGCACGAACCGATTGAGTAACGTGGAGGTCGAGAAAAAATAGAAATCAAAGGATTCAGAACAGAGTGAAGAGCGTGCTGTGTAAATGCTGGTATCTAGATATAGAGATGATGTATGCTCTAAGCAATACTGGAGTTAGAAAGCCGTTTTTTTACGTCATTGTTCTTTAGAAAGTTCCAATCAAATCACGTAACAGCTTCTTAAGAGCTGAAACACAGTTGAATGACGTCACTTCTTGTTCTTTGACATAGAAGACAAAGGAATCTTGAAGCGTCAAAAGGTCTTATGTCCTCTGCTTTCTTTAAGAGAGAGCTCGAAATTCCATTCTTTAGTAAACGTTTCATTTAAATTGCCGTTGACGGCAGTACTACAAGTAAAGAATAGAGCTTTCACTGATATTTAGTTTCTTTCTGCTTAGATTCATTTAAAAGAAAAAAAAAGAAGCCATTCTTAACCTGAGCTGTGAGCTCTCTCGGTTGTTTCTCATACATCACTGCTGTCAGTAACACACTCCCCACTCCGATACGAGATCTCACACATCCGCCTTTCAACATCAAAGAGGCGGGTTTTCAGTACATAATCGGCACGAGCCATAGACGATTTTAACCAATCAGTGTATCGTTCTCAAACCGACCATGCATTCATGTGACGGCCTTATAAGCCGGCCTACCTAGTTTATTGGGTGCTCATGTGTCGCAGTGCGCGCATTACAAAATCATTTCGAAGCCAGCTCGGGCTTTTGTATAATTCATGGCGAAGGCGCGAGAGACACACAGAGTAGCGCTGGTGATGACAGATCTGTAGTCGGACTAGGATAGAGAGAACACTTTTTTTTTTATGATTATGAGTGGTTGATTAAGGACCAAGTAAAGAGTTCGCGAGGCTATAATGTAGTACGTGGGGATCTGAATGTCCTAAACAAGACCGGCATGTATCCTAATGTAATAGCTCAGCCAGTTTATCCTACGTTATTACGGTGTCCGATCGCCGCGGTGTCTCTCCCCGCATCCATACACCAGCCGTCTTCTTTTTCTCCATCTGGGACCCCTCCTTCGAACAATTCATTTCTGGTGGAAAATCTTTTGCGGGACCGAGCCGTAGTTGCTGCCGCAGGTCACCACGGGCCATTCCTCGCTCGTCCTGTACCGCTCTCTCCGTGCACGGGAGGGAGCGCGGACATCTCGTGCTCAGCGTGTACGGGTTACACCACGTGCTCGACCATCGGCACTGACTCCTTAACGTCTATGAAACAATTCGAGAGTCTGTCTTCGGAAAACAAGAGAAGTGACTCCCAGCACCTAAAATTTGGTGTCAGCGCCATTTTGTCTCCTACTACGGATAAAACTGTTACCAGCCGGTCCATTTTATCAACAGGTAAGTCTGTTATATCAAGGTAACTGTGGAAATCCGTATATTTATTTTCGCCCTAAACTGAGCAATACACTTCTGTACCGATTACACACATTTCCTATGTATATATCTGTCTTTCACTACTGTCGCTTAGCGTACTGTTGCATTTTTTAAGAGACAAAGGCACATTTCCTTCCGTAATAAAACCTCGTCTAAGCACGACACACTGTAAGACAGTAAATAGGGTTATCCATGTTGTTGTATTGTTGCTAGTTGGGGGCATAATTCAACAAATAAAACTAAGACAATCCTTAATTAATACAAGTTCAGATTTGGTATGCAAAAGAAATAACCCCAACGTCAGAAATCAACTTATTACAAGAGTCGATGGTTTTTGTTACAAAATAAGATGGGAATTTAATTGTATCAAACTTCGTTTCGTTATGTTTAACTAACTTCACGGCGAGGTTTTAACCTAAAATGTTTACGTTTAATATTGGACTTATGCATTCTTTAGGGGACAGTAAAATAAAAGGAAACTGATAACTAGTTAATGTTAAACCTAACTTGTGTTTATTAGTAGAATTATGTGTTTGTAGTGGTTAATACAAAAGGGAAATATTAACTGGTTAATATTATTTAACCTCGCAGCAGAGTTTAACCCTAAGTTGTTTATGTTCCTTAGAGTAATTACACATTTGTAATGTTCGATGAAAAGGGGGAAAATATAGTAACTAATCAGAATTATGAAGTAACAATTGTAATATTACATATTATTTAATTTGTTAACAGGCGTAACAGAATTTCTGGTCGAGGTCATTTGTTGATCCATATTCACACACTTTAATCTCCCATCCACATGTTTATGGTCGTGACTTGTTCACTAGTTCGTTCCAGAAATAGATGTAATATTCGTGCTCTTAACGTTGACTCTCGGTCATCGATATAAATCGATAAGATTAAACTTGAAATATAATTGATTCAGAATTGACCCGAAAAATAAAATTTTAGACGACGTTTTGCCCGTTTAAATTCGTGCAAAGTAATGTTATTATTTTATTTTGGAAAGAAAGACAAACAACAACAGAAACAAATACAAAATATACAGGGTATTTGGAAAGTCCTTGTGCACTTATATATTTAATTAACAGACATGTTACAATATAGAATACAGGAGGTAAATATGAATGACAGTTATAAACAATGTTGAAAGTGACCCCCGTTGGTATCAATACAGGTCTGGATCCTTCTTATTTTGTTTCTAAACACCGCTATCAGTTGCTGGCTTGAAATAGACTGAATGAAATATGATTACAAAACTGCATAGTGACTTTCTAAACGCGCTGTAGAATGCGTAGTTTGTGCTATTTGACTGGTTATTAAATTATACATAAAATAATTAGCAAATGCTCTCCACGTAATCAGTTTTCCTTTTTTCTCTCATTTTAACCAACAAAACACCTGGTTTAAGTTAACTCCATGGTAGAGTTCTCGATTATAGGTTCGAATCCGTGAAATACTTTAAAATATCCCACCCCAACTTTAGTCTGTAGGCATGTTATAAGAGTGAAAAATAGTTCATAAGCGTAAACTATGGATGTCAGTGGTGTGGACAACCTTTCTCTGGCCAGTAGCTCAAATTCACGGACGACAGCATATTGTGTTAACAGCTGTCATAAATGTAACTACAATTAGAAAGAAAAACTCGAGAATTGCCTCTCATTAGTCATAGGTATTCTGTCAAGTTAAAACCTTGTATTTCTGTTGAACCAGGGTCTTGTGTTAGAACCATATATTTCTGTGGTAATTACCAAAGAACTGTGTTAGAACCATATATTTCTGTTTAACGTGTTTATTACCAGGATCTTGTGTTAAAACCATATATTTCTGTGGTAATTACCAGGGATCTGTGCTAGAACCATATATTTCTGTTTAACGTGTTTATTACCAGGATCTTGTGTTAGAACCATATATTTATGTGGTAATTACCAGGGATCTGTGTTAGAACCATATATTTCTGTTTAACGTGTTTATTACCAGGATCTTGTGTTAGAACCATATATTTCTGTGGTAATTACCAGGGATCTGTGTTAGAACCATATATTTCTGTTTAACGTGGTAATAACTAAGATATTAGAACCACATATTTCTGTTTAAGGTGGTAAGTACCAGGAATTGTGTCAGAACCATATATTTCTGTTTAACGTGCGTGTGTCACTATGAAAAAATCCTATACATTGAATGGATGAAATTAAGAAACAGTGTCATTCAGTTCTTCACAAATACATACACATTAGCAGCTATTACCAGGATCTTCAGTGAGAACCATACATTTCTGTTTAACGTGGTAATTACCAGGGCCATGAATTTAGGTATTCATAGGGCCTCGATATAAGTAATTGAACCAATAGACTATTTTACTATCATTCCAATAAATGACCCGAATTACCTCATAAGAACGTGGTATTCGTAGTCATAAGACCGCCACTGTGTCTGGAAAATGCATTTTTCTGTACGTGCCTATAGCTCAAACAGCATCGCTAGGCCTGATACAATACACAATGGTATACGAATAATTTCCGTCAAAGAAAGATAATTGTTTCTGAAGGCTAATCCCATATCGTTTCTGCACGAGGTGATTTGTCTTTTATAGGAGATTATAATAAGAAAGGCCGTTATTAAATTACTGATAATAGAAATTTACTCTTTTAAAATATATTTGGAATTATAAATAAATAGATACACCCTCGTTTTCGTTTCAGGACTGTGTGTAAATAAAAATAAATAAATAAGCCATCCCATTTTATTACTTCAACTGTTCGTTCACAATATAAATGTGTGTGTAAAATGTTGGCTGTTGGTATGAACGTTTTTTATCGCCACTATGAGCAAAACCTTTATATTTGATGAGTGAAGTGAATAAAAAAAAATTGTGTTGACCACTGTCCACTTTTTCACCTTGTATAACCACACAGTATCAGGCATAATAATTAAACTTAGTAAATTGTTTAAACTTGAATACCAAGTTAAAGGGAGGTCCAGTTCAAACTGCACTTTGATCATAGTCTGTTATTCTATTATACTAGTTCACGATAATTCTACTCTTCATCAACAACCCTCAAAACTGGTTAACCGAAGAGAGAAATGAGCGGGGCCATCTTAATTTGATACGTGTATTGTTTAGATAATCTGATAGGTTTCCTGAGTTTAGGTTATGCCAGCAAACTGATAGCAGTTGGTCTGTGGGTGTGTCGAAGTACGCTAGCCTCTCGTGATCAGTAACCAACACGCCCCGGGATTTGCATTTCGTGACGGTGTTTAAATTAATCTCACCACACGGACATGAGGACTTTATCAGTCGTTTTTGTGCAGTTGACGACTTAATTGAAGGGTAAATAACACGATGAATTTCCTCTTCTCACGTTTTCTACCGTGCAGAGGAATCAATATCCCAAATCTTGTCTGCCTATACCATACCAATCTGGTACTTTGCTACCAACTCACTTACAGAGTTACTTTTTTTTTTTTCTTTTGGTTGTTTTGAATTTCGCGTGAAGCCACAAAGGGATAAAAGCGCTAGCCGTCTCTAGTTTGTCAGTGAAAGACTAGAGGGAAAACAGCTAGTCAACATTACTCATCGCCGACGTTTGGGTTACTCTTTTACCAACAGATCGTGGAATTGGACGTCAAATATAACGCTTTCATTGATGGAGGTTCGAACCCTTGATCTTCGGACTTTGAATCAAGTGCCTTAATATGGACTCTACTTCGTCTACATTATGCCCAAAAAGTCTTGTTGTTGTTTTGAATTAAACACAAAGCTACACAATGGGCTATCTGTGCTCTGCCCACCACGGGTATCGAAACCAGGATTTTTGCGTGCAAGTCCGCAGAGATACTGCTGAGCCACTGGAGAGCCCCAAAAAGTCAAAAGAAATACATCGAAGCATCAAAATTACCCACGCCACAGAATGTGACAATATCAGAGCTTTTTCGTTGTTGCAAGACGAAATACATGCCTGTGGTTGAAATCCAATAGTATTGGTATTGTTTTGGCATTAGGCAGGGAGGGTAAAGCCTGCTACTTCAAACGTAAACTAAAACAAAATATTTTATTATTGCTAGAATCTTTCTTGGTCTCGAGGTTACAGCACTGGTCTCCTAATCTAAAAGTCGCGATTTTGAATTACGTTATCAAACATGTTTATCCTTTTAACCATGGGGATCGTGTTATAATGTGACAGTCAGTCTTGCGAAAACATTTTATTTGACAAATTTATAAACGTCTACTAAGTGGACCCATGTACTATTACTTTAGTGTCATGTGGTCGCGGGCTGACCGGCGGGCAAATCGTGTGGGTTGAATCGGTTTAAGCCGTTGAAGCTTCGACTAATACTATTTGCTCTCACGTGTACAATTTATTTTTAAACCAGGACGTCGTGGGGAAGGGAGCTCATAGGTACTAACTCAAGGCTTTACAGTTCAAACAAAAGAGACTCGAACCCGAGATGTCCAATAAAACACTTTATTTACACTTTCTAACATTTAACACTTCACACATATATACAGTCTAACTTGTTAAGGTTTATCACTGGTGTTAAGGAATAATAGTATTAATAACACAAGGAACGTGTGTATGAAGACATCTTTCTGTTCTTCAGTGGATATTCTGACTGAGATACTGATCTGTCTGAATTACTTAGCTGACTAACTAACTGGACTTATTTTCCAAGTCCTTTTATATCAGTAGCAGAGTGATTATCAGCTTACTCAGAGATACAGCTGCTTTCCTGTTAACTATTGCTCTGAGTTTGTTTCGTAATAAAAACTCTTATCGACACACCGTTAAACTGTTAAACTTTGTTAACAAACTTCTACGTTCTCCAGCTAATTACTAATCATATTTTTAACACGGGATTGGTTGATTTAACTGACCACATGACCTCTTCTCTATACGTGTAAAGTATGTCCTTCACTATCCGAGAACAATGGTCAGATTATAGCGTCGTCTCATTAATCGAGGTCTTCTGGTTCCACATCTAAGTTTGTATGTTTTCTTACAGGCTCGCTGACGTCTGCTTATTTAGCTCAACATTCCCGAGACAATCCCTCGATTTTAGTTTGTAGGTTTGGTAACCTCCTATAACTCCTAGAGCACCTATTTGTTCAATCTAAACACATAAATGAAGTCCCTCGATGTGTTTCTCTAAGTTATGTCCTAACTGATGTCTCTGTATTCATTTGATCTTTGGTAGCGTCAGTTATTCATCAACAGATTAATTCTACTGAGACACGTTTTTCAGTGTTTGCTTGAGATATCGTTGTTATGTCTGTAAACATTATTGATTTAAAAAAATGTTCGCTTATACTGCACTGGTAAAGTTGGTAAGGATAGTACGGTAATCATATGGTCGCATGTTGATGTCCCTTATTATGAGCCAGGTGATTTAGGCGCTTGATTGCAATCTGAGGGTCGCGCCGAACATACTCGCCATCCCAGCCGTGGGAGCGTTATAATGAGACGGTCAATCCCACTTTACGTTGGTAAAAGAGTAGCCCAAGAGTTGGCGGCGGGTGGTAATGACTAGCTGCTTTCCCTCTAGTCTTGCACTACTAAATTAGGGACGGCTAGCACAGATAGCTCTCAAGTAGCTTTGTTCGAAAAACAAACAAACAAACAATACTGACGAAGAACGAAATGAATTAAGATAATTTTAAGATTACATGTGGTTAGTTTTATGTTTATTATTTATAAAACTGTTTTTATACATTACGATAGGTAACAATACCAAGAAATTTTAGCGAAACGCTTACAGCTAGTTCTCTTTATGAAAAACAAAGATTTACATGTTTTGTAACTTTAACTTAAAAATTAACTGTTTTTATTTTCGTCGTGATGTATATCGCATTCAGCACACACTTTATCACTTATTCCTATACTTATCCATTCGACATTTTCCTTCTATATATTTGACGCTGAGACAAAGTGGATTCCTTTGGTCTCTTAAACACAATTATCATCAAATGATTGTTTTATTTTTATATTAATTAATCAAATTTAGCTCAATGTCTTGCTCTGTTTCTTTAATGAGTCTGAAGAGGCGCCACCTTTACGTAAGATGACTGTTCTACCGATAATGCTCCTATAGCTCATACGTAGAATGAAGGATCTCGTTTACGGCAATTCCCCCTTGGCTTAACCATAAAATTAAAAACGAAAAAATAATGAAGCTCTCTTAAAACCGTTTGACGTAAATAATGCCAGATTAAACCGAAACCTCCCAAACAAACATAGAATTATACGGATAATTATCATCAAATAGAACTACACGGATAAAACTGATTGAGTAGAATTGTACGAACAAATTGTGCGGATAAAGGCAACTGAACATAATTAAACGGATAAAAGTGTCTGAATAAAATTATGCAAACAAAACTGACTGAATAGAATTATATGGTTTAAAATGTCTGAATAAAATTTTACGGATAAAACTGACTGAATAGAATTACATAGTTTAAAATGTCTGAATAAAATTACACGGATAGAACTGAATGAATAGAATTATATCGTTTAAAATGTCTGAATAAAATTACACGGATAAAACTGAGTAAATAGAATTGTATAGTTTAAAATGTCTGAATAAAATTACACGGATAGAACTGAATGAATAGAATTGTATAGTTTAAAATGTCTGAATAAAATTACACGGATAGAACTAATTGAAAGGAGTTATACAGATACAAGTGAGGTGTCGAAGGTTTGAAACGTTCGGCAGAGGAAAACATGAAATAAACAACATTGTTTTGCCGCCAGAAACGCTAATACCTTGAGAATGGCTTATTTTTTTCGGTTTGTAAAATGCACTTATTTTCTGCTCTTTAATTTTTGTTTATATCTCAAACGTCACATGGGCTTCAGATTATGCGCACAAAGTATTTGTGAGCTTGATTGAACTCATAGGAACAGTTTCAACCCAAACCCAAAGAAAACATTTTGTTTATTAATACAGATCGAAATATACTTTGGAACAGCTCACAGACGGGTAGTGTATTATTATAAATATAAATATCTGTACCACTTCATTATCTTGGATGTTGAATTGTTGAAACCAAATAATTATGAACGGGAAAACTGACATTGTTTCAAAAGATTTTTAGTTTTAGTTTGTTTAGAATTAAGCACAAAGCTACACAATGGGCTATCTGTGCTCTGCCCACCACGGGTATCGAAACCCGGTTTTTAGTGTGTAAGTCCGCAGACATATCACTGTGCCACTGGGGGGCTGTTTCAAAATAAGTTAAACAAATTTAATACAAAAAACAAAATACCCAAAAAAACTTTTAATTCGAAATTAATAAATAGCAGCTGAAATGTGCATTTAGTAACCAATAGCAACTAATAATGATACAAATACAAATAAATGAACAAAGGTGCTCTAAAACAGCCGAAATATTTTATTTTGAGTACATAACCTAAGGCCTACACCAGACAAATTACAAATGTGTGAAAATTCAGAATGTATAACATTTTCAATGAGCATTTTTATTTATCGTCAATTAAACATATTTAGTTGGTTCTGTTTGCTTAACTCTTACAATCTGTTTCATGGGTATTAACTTCACGATATCTTGTCTTTTTGTTTGTTTGTTTTTGAATTTCGCACAAAGCTACACGAGGGCTATCTGAACTAGTCGTCCCTAATTTAGTAGTGTAAGACTAGAGGGAAGGCAGCTAGTCATCACCACCCACCGCCAACTCTTGGGCTACTCTTTTTACCAACGAATAGTGGGATTGATCGTACGTTATAATGCCCCCACGGCTGAAAAGGCGAGCATGTTTGGCGCGATTGTGGTGCGAACCCGCGACCCTCAGATTACGAGTCGCACACCTTAACACGCTTGGCCATGCTGGGCCAAATATCTTGCCACAAGACAGATCATGTTAACTTGACGATATCATATCACAATACTTGTCGTGTTAACTTGACCATATCTTGTCATAAGACATGTGTTAAGTCGACAAGATGAGCTGGAAATGGACAAACTTCGTGCTTTCTGAAAGTTTTTAACACATCGCAGACTGTAGAACTTCACGAGCATTAGAAATATTTCATAAATAATTTATGTTTGGTGTTTGTTATTTGTATATAATTCACATATAGATCATTTATTCCAAATGTTTATTTGTTTTTAATCCCAAAATTTCACGATGGGCTATCGGTGGTGTGCTCATCTCGAGCATCGAGAGGCTGGGAAGAGGGAAGCTCTCTGCGATTCTTTGAATAGTTATGTTTAAGAGTGTCCAGTTCAATTTAAAACGGCTATTTTGCGTATTGCAACTTTGTTCATTATCAGATTGATACCCACTTTAGATACATAAAGTAAATTCGTTATTTGAAAAAAATTCTGTTTTTGTAAATTAACACCTTAAGCATTTTAAAATTTGTTTTCTACGTTTCACTATAGCCGAATATAAAATAACCGTCTACCAGTCGTAGAATATAACTTCCAGGCCTTATACGTCTTATATTAATGAATTGTTTTTCAATCTGAATACCATTTCTTATTGATTTGCTTGGAGACTGACACACACGTTCTGTTTGATAACGTTTTGAATATCCTACTCGTGAGAAATGAAGTAAATGTGAAGTAATATACATCACAATCTCTTAGGTTTAAAAGTTACTTTTAATATAACTTTCTGGAGCTTTTGTATGATATTTTATAACAATAACCTCGATATGTAAATCAACTCTGGAGTGACAGACTTTGAAGGGGTTGAGTATTTGAACGAAAAACGAATATTATGATTTTGAAGATGGCATATCAAACACGTCAAGTTATAAAAACAGAGAATAAAGGTTGTGAAACAGTGTAGCGAAGGAATATATAAATTACAACAACGGAGGTAAACAATGTAGCGAAGGAATATATAAATTACAACAATGGAGGTAAACAATGTAGCGAAGGAATATATAAATTACAACAATGGAGGTAAACAATGTAGCGAAGGAATATATAAATTACAACAATGGAGGTAAACAATGTAGCGAAAGAATATATAAATTACAACAACGGTAGTGAAATGGTATGAGAAAAGAATATAAGAATTACAACAAAGGTAAAGAAATGTTGTAACAGGAGAATATAAAAATTACAACGGTGTTTGAAATTTACAAACACCGTCTGAAGGAATAAATGCAACTTAGTCATATAAATTCTTTATTTGCTCCTGTAATAGGTTTCATGATGTATGATTGTTAATTTAAAATGGTTACAGCTTTATTCGTGTAACTCAGTATTACAAGCCTTCAAAACGTAATATGAATATTTTAAGGTTATACTAAAAAAAACCAAAAATATTAATGTCGTAAAAGAATGAAGCGTAGCAGGTTTCGAGTGCAAAAACCCAATCTTAGAAATTAACATCTTTGTATAACAATTTATCGCATGTTTCATCGATATTTAACTACTAAAAATTGTAAGTGGGCGAATTGGACTTCGGTTTCAGCTTATGATTGTTCGGTTTCTTTATCACCGCAGTTTGGAGTTAAATCAGTTGTAGTTTTAACTGGTTCTTTATTACCGAACCACTAGCAAACCACACTAACTCGATGGTAAGATATGCCATCCTTTGAGACTTTATATGATATTATATTTTAATCGATACTTTACGAACTAATATTGTTACATAATTGTTTGACGTCACACTTCTATTATTTTCTTATTAGTAGATAACATGCACGTTCTAGTTAAGCTCATTTTTAACTGTTGTTGCAGGATCGAACATTGCATTTTAACCGATCATTGCTGTTAGTTACGCCATTCTTTGACGTCACTTTTTAAATGTTTCCTTATTGGTGGATAACACGCACGTTATAGTTAAACTAATTTTTAACTGTTGTTGTAGGATAGTATTTTAACCGATTATTTATTAACTTGTTTACCACATTTATTACCTTGCTCTTTGACGTGTATGCTTTAACCGTTTGTCGATCAGTCGGTGGTATTTACTAAATATTTAAACTGTTTTCCTACTGCAGGTAATGCTGATAAAATGTCCTTACTGTTGACTTATTTAATTAAAGCTATCCCTGTTTAACATTTCTAGTCAGCACTGTGATAATTGGAGTAATTCACCAAGTTAACTACTGTACATTTTTCTGTAATAAGATATCGTTAACATATAAATCTGACAGAATCCTTCAGACATCTGTCACTGGAATCATGTCATCAGTCTTCTCTGGATCTGACGTCATCTAATCCACAAAATCCGATTTGAAAGAAAATGCACATTTTTTAAAAACAAAATCGAGACCCGATTCATCCATCTACAGGACGGTCCTAAGATGATCGATACATGGCTATTAACCTGTCTCAAAACGTAAGGGGTGCCTGAAGGCAAGGGGAATAGTCCTGTTTGTATATACCTCACTACAGATGATTTATGAGTCCAGAAACTACAGTTTTCACTACCTGTACATGGAACGCGAAACGATGACGATTTACATATCGTGTAGAACGGAATCAGAAAGACAGTTTTGATGACAAATGAGCTCTGTATACAGGAATCCGAAACGATATTCTTACACAGTCTGTAATAAAGATAATTTTGCGAGCTACGCATTGCACACACAGTCTATCCTATATTTGCATAATTTCACCAGTTCCTTTAAAAATCAAAACGATGATCTACACTGTAGCTAAAATCTCATCCACTACTGAAGCAAAGTGTTTGTCCAACTTATCACGCGCCCGTGTAAATCTATTACGTCAAATGTACATTTGCAATTAGAGTTTGTCTATTACCAAACACAAAACTTCACACTGGGCTACCTGCGATCTGCTTACCAAGGTTATCAAAACCTAATTTTAGCGTTATAACTCATTAGACGTGTCGATGAGTTATCGAAAGATGGTTAGATTTGTTTGTTTTTGAATTTCGCAGTAAGCTACTCGAGGGCTATCTATGTTAGCCGTCCCTAATTTAGCAGTGTAAGACTAGATGGAAGGCAGATTGTCATCACCACCAACCACCAGCTCTCAGACTAGTCTTTTACCAACGAGTAGCGGGATTGACTGTCACTTTATAATGTCCCCACGGCTGAAAAGGCGAGCATGTTTGGCGCGACGGGGATGCGAACCTGCGACCCTCAGATTACGAGTCACACACCTTAACGCGCTTGGCCATACTGGGCCTAAGATGGGTAGAAGGAAGGCTTATAGAATGAAAGATTCCAAAAGACCAATGATTTTAACAACAAAGTTATTTATTCTTCAGCTACATAAGAATATATTTTTTTCTGTATTCACGATAATCAAGCTGTAGACTATAAAAAATATCAAAATAAAATACCAAAGTACATTCTCTGAAAATGTGTTCAAAATGTATTTGTATTTCTTGGGATTTAGGTATAGAACAAGCTGGACATGTGTAATATTAAGCACAAATGTCGGTCATGTTTTAAACGTACTGTTAAGAAGTCTAAAACAATGATAAAGATAGCGGTGTTTTGTTAGAAAGAGAAATACAATATCGGGTTTACCCGAAAAGATGTCTTATGTTAGGGCGAATGAGAAACATTTTGCCCGGAACAATGTATTATGTTTGGGCGAGTGAGAAGTAATTTGTTTCAAATAATGTATTATGTTTTGGCGAATGGGAAATATTTTGCCCGGAACAGTGTGTTATGTTTGGGCGAGTGAGAAATAATTTGTCCAAAATAGTGCATCTCTTGGCGAGTGGGAAATACTTTTGTCCGAAACGGCGTATTACGTTTCGGCAAATTGGAAGTTCAATGAGTATGGAAAGTTTAAAGGTCACATGCATAGCCATACGTCTTTCACAAACATTCTGAAAGTCTGGTGGTAGGAAAAGTCTACATTTTGAAAAGTAACCTACCTTTAAACATGTTTCCACAACATCAGAATATTTCTTTTATTGTTTGCGGGGTTAAGGTGTCAACCACGAGCAACATAAATTTTTATTTGTCCGATGAATTATTTTTCTAAGTCTTAAGTCTGCTAAGTAGACCGGCCTGGCCAAGTGGTTAAGTTGCTCGACTCCTACTCCGAAGGTTGCAAGTTCGAATCCCCCTTACACCAAACATGCTCGTTCTTTCAGCCGTGGGGGTGTTATAACATGACAGTCAATCCCATTATTCGTTTATAAAAGACTAGTCTGAGAGCTGGTGGTTGGTGGTGATGACAATTTGCCTTCCCTCTAGTCTTACACTGCTAAATTAGGGACGGGTAACGCAGATAGCCCTTGTGTAGCATTGCGCTCAGTTCAAAACAATCCAGTATGTACTAGAAGGTTCCTCAGTTTTTATTTTTATGTCTTTTTCACTTCTTTCTGTCACACGTTTATTACCTCTTCTTGTGAAAAAGGGCTAATTTTGTAATATAGGTTTTTGGAACAAACATGTAGGTAGTAAAACTTTTTTTATTTGATTGCTCTGTGTTTTTTTTTAACTTTTTTAAAGATAATTAAAGCATGAACATGCACGAGCAGGAGGATTAATAAAAAAAAACACACAGAGAGAGTGATATAACGGCTCTTCGCTGAACGGCAAAGGATTTTTAAGAAAGATTTTCAAATAAATTCATCATGATATATACATTTTTTTTTCATTTTTAAACGTATTTAAAAATAATTTATCATTAAAATATTAGTTGATATATACGTATTAATGGTGGCTTACTGTGTGATGTGTGTTGCAAAAGCGAAAAAAAAATGTACTCAGCCCTCGATGTTTGTATTTTATTTACGAACTATAATATTAACAGAGGGCGTTTCGAAGATATTTAAATACATAAATATTGCGTAGGAAATTCTGTAACATTATTGTTTAGCTTCAGTATATGATATGTTCTGGGTTGACAAATAGGCTTGTTCTAATGTTCATGGGAACTTTATTTGCAGTTCAATAGGAGTTAAAGGAGAAGCCATGCAGTACTGAGGCTGAATCGTATTAAATGGATTTTCCTTTCCATATCGTTATTACAGTCTGGAAAGGATGAAACGTAATGCCACTGAATCAAATAATCCGCTGTGAAATTTAATACAAAGTTATTAGCGCCTTCAACGGGGATATCTTCCTCTCCCATGACCCTGTCCCGAGCAGGGACACAGGAAACAATGACCATCGATTCATGACTCCTAGCCACGAAATAGTTTCTCGTGGCTTGCACGTGCCATTTAGGGATTGAGCTTCTGGCTTCCTGCACGTGCCATACGGACTTGCGCCTGATACATCTGTGATAGTTTGGTTTTCGATAATAACGGTTTGGTGTACGTGTTAAGTTGTTTAGGCAGTGCGGTGGGCGTGTCAATCTGTTTCGTCACCGCGACCTACTTTTGCATAAACCAAAGTGTTGCATTTTAAAACAGTAAACAAGTAACGAGATACATTATTATATGCGATCAAAATTTTCTCAAAGTCGTTTCGAACGATTTTGTTACCTGTATTCGAAGTACTTGGTCGGTAGTGGGATACTATTGACCCTCAAAATATCATTGATTAGAGTAAAAGTAAGGTGATTGGTTAGCCAACTTATTGATAAATGGTATTAAAATATATATAATACTTTGTATTAGTCATTTATCTGTGTATAACATCTGTACATACACAGTTCAGAAAAATACATTAAGAATATAAATGCTGAATTTTGTTCAAAGTCTGTATAATTTCACTGTGGTGATTCAAGACAAGAAAATCACATTTTACACACAGTTCACCACGACAGAATGTCTAATTTTGTTTCGTTTTTTTAATTTGCTCTTGTACCAAGATGGAATTTCCTGAAAACCAGTATAATTTGGTATGATGCAATGAGTTAAATGATAGACCAGGTTTCATATTGAATGAGTTGGTTATAAGTTTCAATTGAGTCTTTTCATGGTTTTTATACCAACTGTAATCCACAACCTCCCTTTCTCTCTCTTCTTGTATGTTTTGGGCCTGGCATGTCCTAGCGCCTTAAGGCGTGCGCTTCGTAATCTGAGGGTCGCGGGTTCGCTGCCCGAGTTGCGCTAAACATGCTCGCCCTCCCAGCCGTGATGGCGTTACAATGTGACGGTCAATCCCACTTTTCATTGGTAAAAGAGTAGCCTAAGAGTTGGCGGTGGGTGGTGATGACTAGCTGCCTTCCCTCTAATCTTACACTGCTAAATTAGGGACGGCTAGCACAGATAGCCCTCGAGTAGCTTTGTACGAAATTCCAAAACAAACAAACAAACAAACTTGTATGTTTTTATAGATAGATAGAAAGAAACAGGTGTTAGCAGCAATCAGTTTCATTTAATTTGCAAGGTTATCCCCACAACAACCAGCGTAGGTGTATATGTTGTTGTCGTTTTGATATTTCAAAGTGGCACAGTGGACAAGAGCCCGTGGTTCCATACACGTGGTGAATAGCGATACAGATAGCCAATTGTGTAGCTTTGCGCTTAATTACAAACAGACTGACAATTTTTTACAATCTATTTATTCTGGGCTCGATCATATTTATAACCTTCCATCTAGCATACACAAAAAGTTGATTTTTTTATCCCACTTTTCATGGTTCTCATAGGTCGTTTGGTTTGTTCTGAATTTCACGCAAAGCTACACGAGGCCTATTTGTGCTAGCCGTCCATAATTTAGCAGTGTAAGACTAGAGGGAAGGCAACTAGTCATCACCACCCACCGCCAACTCTTGAGCTACTTTTTACCAACGAATAGTGAAATTGCTCGGCATGTTACAGCGCCCCATAGCTGAAAGGGTTAGTATTTTTGGTGTGACAGGGATTCGAACCTGCGACCCTCAGGTTGCGAGTCGAGTGTCATAACCACCTGGCTATGCCGGGGCCTTTATTGTGTTTATGGAGATGTTTAGTCGTTTGGATTTATTTCATTAGCCAAGTTGTGACGACAATGTAATTCCAATAATTGAGATAAATATAAAGTAACTGACTGATAAAACTATTGTTAGATTGACATAGAGTATTTCCTGTATTGTTTTCTTTACGTTGAAAAATCACATATCAAGTTCGTTTTCTGTTTGGAGTTGATCTTGAAGACGTAACGGATAGCTTACCCATTGTTTTCTGGTCGTTAGTTGACGAAATATACCTTTGTAATGACAAATGATTCACTTTATTCATAAAATAGTTGTACTTACCACTGTATAATAGTTCTCAGAACAAAATAAAAGATTAGCAGTTATTTTGACTTATCGACTACTTTCTTACTAATTGAAATTAGGCCAAACCTGAAAAAAAAACTACTCTCTCTTTTTTTTTAGTTAAACGTAATCATTTGGCTACCTGCACTTATTTAAACTTTTTAATAAATGTCATTAACTGTTGATGTTTTCTTTCACAATTTCCAAGCTAAATATTCATTTTTTTAAAATCAAATTTGATACAGGATTTATCTTTAGCATGGTGACTTCGTGTTTCTGAGTATTTGTTTTTCTATTTCGCGCAAAACTACACGAGGACTATCTGCGCTAGCTATTTCTAACTTAGCAGTGGTTATCACCACCCACCGCCCACTCTTGAGCTACTCATTTACCAACGAATTGAGGGACTGACCGTCACGTTATAACGGCTGAAAGGGCGAGCATGTTTAGTGCGACGGGGATTATTCGCACACGCAAAACTCAGATTACAAGTCGAGTGCCCTTATCACCTAGTTATGCCGGGCCCTGCTGAGGGTGTTAAGGGTATTTGTACTTTTTTATTTACGGCAAAGCCACTAAGACTGTGCATTATGTTCCATAATTTTGAACTAGTGACCAGATAAAAGTGACCATTAAGCATAACCTTACCTCTCACAGAGGAACTGACCGCATTATTTTAACGTATCCACAACTTAAAGTGTGGTGAATATTTCGTGTGGTTTTGCACGTAATCGAACCTGGCTCTCCAACTCAGAAATCCAGAGAATTATCAAAGGAACAAAATAAGCCGGGGGCTATGGGAGAGAATACAGCGGCAAGGTATAACATCCAAATCCCGGTTAACCCGTGAAACACGGACTTCTTTTTATACGCTCACTGGGGACGTTCCATGTATTCCACTATGTTAAACACGTCTATGGTTTTTGTGTGGTTTTTTTTTTTTGCCTATTAAAACACTTAATGTTAATAACTGATATCAAATGAAAAAAAGCGCTAATTTTCTATTTGAAATGCAAAGAGGATCAAACCAGTAAGTAGATTTGATGGTATTTTGGTTAAAGCCAATTGTGTGTTACTCATGTTTTAGGGACTACGTAACTACCAAACTAATGAACCCATAAGTAAGCTTACGAAAGTGTGGTTTTAAATAGCACTGAAGATCCGCTTACGTCTAAACCGTTGTAAGATTAATGTTTATCAGAAGAACAATATGTCTTCCGCTCTGGCGTGTTCCTCGAGTTACGGATAACAAGTATATCTGAGGTCCGTGATGACGAGAAATCCATTTGAAGTAAAAAGGTATTTTCAAGACGGCTGGTATGGGAATTAAAACTTCAAAAAATAAAGTATAAAACAACGATTCGACCTTCTGGGATCATCATCACATGAATAAAGGGAGTTCGAAACTGTGAGGTATCTAAAACCAGCTGTCTTGAGAATACACGTCTTAGGTCTTCTCAGTGTGTCTTTCGGCTTAGCCCTCCCTTCCCGTGCCTATGGCCGACAAGGCACTGAGTGTGATTTAGTGGTTAGCGTGTGAGCTTCGTGAATCATATGATCTACTTTTCACGTTCAGTTGTCGTGAAATCACCCTCTGAGGCCGTCGCTGAGGTGTCAGAGCTGTGGTCAAATCCAACTGTCCGATTAGAGTAGCCCAAGTGTGCTGTTTCCCTTCCCTTCAGTCTTTCGAAGCTAGCTCTCGTGTGGCAGCTTTCTTCGAATATTCAAAACAAATAATTATCTGACAGTGGTTGAATGTACGGAGATCTGTTCTTTTACTAATATTCAGTTGACATAACTCAGTGCATCTAAGATAAATTTAGCTAATTGGGTACAGTAACTTGTCAGAAACAGCTGTTGGTGATGAATACGGTGCAAGTCATTCCAATAGAAACTGTCCAGCTATTCATAACTTTAGAATGCAAGTGTTTTATCAGCTAAGTAAAATGAATAGAAAAGTTAGAACGTTGTTTATAAAACACGGGTTTTCATTACTAGTTACATTTGAAGAAATTGACAGCGTTCCTTTTTCAAGGAAACTGTTGAAAATGTCTTATTGACATCCTTAACCACTTACAGGAAGTAATGTGCACTAAAAACCAAGACATTCCTTATAGCATCCTTAACCACTTACAGGAAGTAATGTGCACTAAAACCAAGACATTCCTTATAGCATCCTTAACCACTTACAGGTAGTAATGTGCACTAAAACCAAGACATTCCTTATAGCATCCTTAACCACTTACAGGAAGTAATGAGCACTAAAAACCAAGACATTTCTTATAGATTACCGACTTTTTCGTGGCCATAACTTTCCTTTGTTGAGCTGTTTATGGCCAAGAGCTTTATTGACATTTAATGAATAAAGATTATCTTTATTTTAATTATCGAAAACATAATTTTATGCTGTTCAGATATGAACGGTACGACACCCAATATTTTTGCGCAGTTGCACTATTTACTCGATTAATAGTCCACGAAGACGATAATTATTAATAATTAGTTGTTTGTGTGTATTTATACATTAATATAATAAATAATAAATAGACACGTCTAATAAAAACATTTTCCAGTTTGTTTTCCTCGACGTTTTGAGCAGACGACCATATTTGGGCTACAAAGACCGTGTTACGATGGAATTAGGTCAGAAAATTGTTTCGAAACGTCACAGAAAACATTTTTAAAATTTTTTCATTTAGAAGTTGTAATTTATTATTTATTAACATTTATCCAATTTTTTCTACGTCTTGCGAAGTAAAATTCATCTAAAAATGTAGATATATTAAAGGCGTGTAGATATGATTCGAGCGTTTTATTATGAAGCCGTGATAGGATACCATTGACACATCGCCCGATACGAGACGATACGTTTAACGTATCTTCATGAAATTTGGCAGGGTTTCGGTGAACATTACAAGTCTTTTGTTCAGATAAAAACCAGAATTTTTAATAAATTATTTCCACTAAACATTAATAATTCAATAGAGAAGGATGACTGTGGAGTACTACATGTTGTCTTTACTTATTTTGTCAAAAATATTACGTGTTAAGTAACATAACAAATTAACAATAACAAAACAGATGATAATTATTTTGTTTTACTTCACTAGTCAGCTGTTGTTTGGTTGTTCAAACCCGAGAATTTGAAAAAGTACTATACAGTGTGAAGTATTTAAATAAGACAATGTCAGTAATACAGACAATAAATTACAGACGTGACTGTCAAACTATGTAACAAACCGTTAGTAAAACTTATGTATCCTGATACGTATCGTATCGACTACTATGAAGAGTAACACACCTCTGTTATATAGATGTATTTGTGTGAGTGTTATAAACATAGAACGCTTAGAATATAAAAACTGTTTTAATTCACTAGTCATTACCCTGTAAATTTATAAAATCAAATATATATTGCTATCCTCGAACACAGCCTGTACATTTTACGTTCGAATTATTCTAACTTGAAATTAGCATATCACATTTCTAAAGTGAACTAATCCGTGAGTCATCTGTACTTGTTTTTTAAGAAGTGTGAAATATATAAATGTTCTTTCATGCGAAGCTAAATTAAAAAAGAAGAACTGGGGGGGAAAGCAAAGATTCATCATATGCCTGAAGACTATCCTTCCAAGAACCCCATTTACCATCATTAAAACAGCCTTGGGTTAGCTCATCTTTAATTCAATCTGCTTTGTTGCAAGAACATAATAATGAAACCTAGTGTGAAGTCACAGGAAACAAGTTATAGGCTTAATGAAAATGTGTGAAAACACAAATTTTTCTCGTTATGTACGGACTTTTTTCTGTTTATTTTACGAAAAACCGTCTCAATCAACGGGTTTTGTTTTCTATACACAGTTAGTGTTTTCTTTTACTTGTTTTCAGTCTCAGGTCCTGTCAATTTATGTTGCATTCAACAAAGGCGTAACGTTTTTTTGCGGTCGTCCAAGGTTAGAGCACAACCAAGGATTGTCTTAGCCCGTGAAATTCTTTGTACTCACCGCGTCTATCTGTCAAACGTTGACTTTTTCAACTAAATGTTGACTTATTAAACAATCAAACAATTTGTTTCATTACACCACAAGATTTTTTTGTCGAAAGAAGGCTACTTAGATTATTTTAAATTATTATCTCATGGCTAATATATTTGGTTTTGATAAGATAATACCATCGAATAGAGTAAGATAAGATGTACTGGGAAAAACGCAACAACCGACTGTCTACTTACGACGTTCACAAAATAAAGCTATTTTATAGTCTATTTTGCATTATTAGTTGTACCACTTCCATCAGACCAGACGTGTTTAACTAGCAAAGATAAATTATTCGGTGGATTCGATGTTTAATCCTTGTATTGGATAAAAATGGGACAGCTTATTGAGAAACTTTATTGTTAAAGTGAATAGCCCACTATCATTTAACACTTAATTAAGTCAAAAGATTGTTGAGCGTTTATATTTGGATTTCGGTAGTAATCTTGGTCATATCTTTACAAAATAGATCCAGCATGACCATGTGGTTATGGCACTCGAATCGTACTTTTAAGGGTCGCGGGTTCGAATCCCCGTCGCGCCAAATATGCTCGCCCTTTCTGCCGTAGGAGCGATATAATATGACGGCCAATCCCATTATTCGTTGGTAAAAGAGTAGCCGAAGAGTTGGCGGTGGGTGGTGATGACTAGCTGCCTTCCCTCTAGTCTTACACTGCTAAATTAGGGACGGCTAGCGCAGATAGCCCTCGAGTAGCTTTGCGCGAAATACAAAAACAAACAAACAAACAGATTACGAGAAATATCTCTTTGATGAAATGTCCCAAGCAAATTAGGGCAAACGTAAATAAACTCCAGACGTTGGGTTCATTTCTTCTGATGTGCTCCAGACTTCTTAAATGCTATTTTGTATCAGTTGTCTCTAATTTCGAACTGACAGACCAGAGAGAATCCAACAGTACTTTCACTGTCTACTGTTCTCTGATCTAATAGTGGGATTTGAACCATTATAGTTTCAACGTATTCACGGTCTCAAAGCATGGAACTCACATGGAAACTATAAATTCACAGTCCAGCGCGCTGAACATTTTTCTGCGTTCTTGAGAATGGACAAGAAAGTGAACGTCTTCTCTGGTTAAGATGACCGAGTACTCTTATCCACGGATTAGGATGTTTCGGAGGACCTGCACAACTTGATGGACAGGACAATCAGCTCTAAACATTCCAATCACTAAATATGCTTTCCCTTACAGTCTTTAAAGAGTTATTATATTATGCTAAATCCCACTACTAGTTGATAAAGAGTTGGCGGTGGGTGATGTTGACTAGCTGCGTTCCTTTTATAGTCTGTCACTTGAAAATGAAAGATATAGAAGGTCCTGGAACAAACTTTTTCTTACGTAATTATTACAAACTTAATATGGAACTGTAAGAGCACTGAGTGAAAGAAACCTATCTGATGCATGAGCTGAAACCCAGTACTTAGACTGTGAATTTAAGGGCTCGTGTTAACTATAGTTAAGTAAGTATATATACTATGAATCTAAGGGCTCATGATAACCATAGCCGTCGCATCAGCCGTGGGGGCGTTATAAAGTGATGGTCAATCCCATTATTCGTTGGTAAAAGAGTAGCCCAAGAGAGTTGCCGGGGGGTGGTGGTGATGACGAGGTGCCTTCCCTCTAGTCTTACACTGCTAAATTAGGGACGGCTAGTTCAGTTAGCCCTCGTGTAGTTTTGTGCGAAATTGAAAATACAAACAACTTTTTGAGTGTTAAAGCAGCAAAATGACAAACTTTAGTATTTTCTCTTATATGCCATTCAGTAGTTTTAACTCACTTATTCAGTGGAGCTTACAATTGCTGATTGTAATTCGCGTTTATTGTTTTAAGTATGCCAGACTTGATAACGACTTAAGTAAGCAAACTGAAACGCTGTCTTTAATTAGGTGGGTAAAGTTCGTGAAAATAAATTATCTTTATTAATGTATTTGTTAAGCGCAGAACTACACAAGTAGGCTATTTGTGCTGTGTCCAAAACATTTTGCGTTATAAGACCTTAAATGTATAATTAAACACTTTGAGGTATATCTGTGGATAATTGTTTTCTCATCCAGACAACATTTAACAAATACTAGGAAAATACATTAACCTAAAATGATATCTTAGCTCTAAATCATTACTAACGTCCTCCAAAGTCCCCCGCTAGTCCAGCAGTAAGACTATGGATTTACAACGCTAAAATCAGTGGTCCGATTAAAAGTAAGTTCAATCCAGAATCTTTAAAAGAGGGGGATTTAAGACGTATCTTTCAGACAAGTTTTCGTTTGTTAAGTGACAAATGCGAAGCTGAAACACATCACCATGAAGTCTCCATTCCAGCTAGTACTGAGGTCTACCCACTGGTAGTAAATTCAATATATATATATATATCAATAAAGCTGCATTCTCAGAATCATTAATTACCAAATGACAATTTTTAATGCTTGTGCTATTACTTTTTATGTTTAGTTTTCATCTGAGGTACGAACGAGTTTGCCTGCAATTTGATAGGGAAGATCGAAGTACCACGATAGTCAGCAGTGGGATTATTAGACAGGAACACTTTCAAAGCTGCTACAGACATAACATTTTACTCGGCTTGCTGTAAAATACCTATCAGGATGATTTTAAACGGTTCCCGAATACCTCTGTGTGTCATTTTGAGACTTCTATGTTTCTTATGTTTGGTCATTAAGTTCGTGATGCGCTGAAAGATTTCAATTGTCTTACCAATTTCAAATCACTTGTCGCAGCCCAAACACTAAAAGAGCGCGGGAAATTCTTTATTATTTAACCAGTTTGTTAATAGTCCTAGCATTCGTTACCCACTATTATCTATCTAACCACTATTTATTTATTACACGGCACACAGTTATTTAAAAACTGGTTTGTAAAATTCGCTAATGTGCACTGAATGTTCCGGTTAAAGCCATTTTAGCGGAATTAAAACAACAACAAAAAATTAGGCTTAGTCCTACTCGAGTTTTAAAAAAAAATTAGGCTTAGCCTCACTCGAGTACGAAGCAAATTTTTCTTCGATAAGCCGTTTAGTATAAAGTAAACGTTAGCAACTTCGCCTCAATTTTTGTTTACTTTTTACGCCGTTTAATATGAAAATACACACAACGCTTTTTCTACAGCTTTTTCCAAGGCAAGTTTTTCCGTTACTTGTGAGTTGTAATTTTAAACTATCTTTTCCATTGATTTATTATCTGTAATTTCATCTTGTGTAAATATTATAAAGCACAACCGGTTTTCACAATCACATCGGCTGAATAAGCTTTGAAATACCGAAATGTATCCAATAAAAAAGCAAAAACAAAGCAAAATAAGTGAATGATGTATGCATAAAACATGGTTTTCAAAAAGAAGTTATGTCAATAAAATCAGTAATTGTCTGGCGTGTTGTTACGGTACTCAAATTATTGGTTCATATCAATATTTTGTTTCGCGGTATTGGTGCCAAACGCATTTTCACAAACAATAGTTTGTACAAATACGTGTCTGTGTTTTTTTTCTTATAATACAGCCGCATGGAGGTATCTACTGTGTCAACCGAGGGGAATCGAACCGCTGATTTTAGCGTTGTAAATCCCAAACCTTACCACTGTTCCAGCGAGGGATATATTTATCTTGAATAAATACTGTGTTTTTTCCGCACGTGAAAGGCATTGGTTCAACACTAGGCTAGTCAACCCATTTATTATTCTATACAAGCTGGAGAACCCGTTCTCTGGACGGAAGTTATGTTAGTTCATGATTAATGAAAGGTTATCTTAAGACATGAAGAGTTGCTTCCCTTATATGTAATTGTAAAAGAAGAAAAAAATCCGTAAAAATGCTTACAAAAACTGTAAAAGAAAACCTGCTAAGTTGCATATTTGCATGTAACTCTGCATGGACCCAACAAATCTTTATGTCAAATCTGGTGAAGATCCATCAATAGAGGGCGAAGTACTGGTAAAAACAACAACAACACTCGAAAACGCCCATAAAAAAAACTGCAAAATGCAAAACTGAAAACTTGTATGTACTTAATGAACCCCCTCACTCATTTTGGTGAAGACTTATCCTCACACCATGCGAAGTAGTTACATGTTTAACAACAAAGTATTATATTTATATAGCTTTCATCAGAATTTGTCTGTACGTTGTATAGGTTCGTTTAAAACACAGAAGTGTACGGGAATAAATACGAGTTACTAATCCAGCAAAATGAATAAATAAACGTTGGCCAAGTTACATCAACAACAATACACTTCAAACATACGTTTTGTTGTATATTTATTTTTTGTATCTATAGCTTTGTTTGTTAGGGATATAATGAATTCTAAAACATAACCTTAAAATACAGCGTTTAGTTATTAATAACGTCTAAAGATTTGTTTCAGTTTGATATCACTATGTCATAGTCATTGTCAAATAGTTAATTACAACTTTGTTTTTCAGAATTTCTATTGCATTTTGGAAGAATTTAGACATCTTGAAAATAAAATTAATAAAAACTATTTTAACTCTCCAAATAACAATAGCTTTTTTTTTATTATTATTTCAGGCAACCTTTAGACGTTAAGACTTCATCAGGGTTAGGGGTACAAGAGCTTTTGCGTCACGAACCCTAATGAAGCCATGGCCAGGCGTAGCTAAGTGGCTAGGGTGTTCCACTCGTAATCTGAGGATCGAGAGTTCGAATCCCTTTGTCACCAAACATGCTCGTCCTTTCAGCCTCGGGGACATTAATATGTGACAGTCAGTCCAACTATTCGTTGGTAAAATAGTTGCCCAAGAGTTGGCGGTAAGCGGTGGTGACTAGCTGTCTTCCCTCTAGGTTTACGCTGCTAAATTAGGGACGGCTAGTGCAGACAGTTAAATTCAAAACAAACAAATAAACTGATGAAGTCGCAACGGCGAAACGTTGACTGAAATAAGAGACGAAAAGCTATCATTGTTTGGAGATTAATTGTTCATGAGCGTAACAATTATGAGTTGTGAAACTCTGCTGTTAATTAATGACTATTTCTCTCTCTGTTTCTTTTTTCCAGGTTCCTACACGACATCTCTGTCGGGTTACAACTACACGTCAGTTGTAGCTAAACCAGTACCCCGTTCCTTTTTGGAATCTCCGTTACAGTCGCTAATAGCGTGTAGAGCTCCATATTTCACGGGTGAGCAATTTACTATAAGTCTTATTTAACCTGATGGTGGCTACGTACCAGTGCTAAGCACGTGCAGTAAACGTACCAGAATGGAAGATTGTTCCAATCAACTGTTAAACATAAAAAAACAACATCAGTAATTCTAAAAACTTATGAGTGTAAAGCAAAGAGTAATAGGTAATAATAAATAAACCCCACTACATATCCCATATCCTGTATCGAAGAGGCCTTTCGTTAGTACAATGTATCACCAGGCTGGAAGATGTAGTAATGGTCATCACCAGGCCGGCAGATGTAGTAATGGTCATCACCAGGCGCTATATACATAATCAATTTCATGAAGTAAAACTATTATGTATTGTTAAGTAAATTAGGTTTAATTAGGCCATCTTAGGAATTAAGATTAGGGTAAATATTAATAATCCAGTGGTATTTATTTGATATTACACATTCATTATTGATTACTCTAGTTGTTTATGCGTAATAATGAAGTGAGTTTGTAATGGTGGCGTCATCAAGTGTTTTTGTTAGACGTGATACGAAGGACTTGGTATTTACGAAATAATCTATATGAAGATACATAACATCGTAAGCGATCAGTTTACGAGCCATTCTAACGGTTGTTTGTACAATTTCTGTATCCGAACGAAATGGTAAGAAACACATGTTGTTACAAAAATAAAACAAAAACAAAAAATGTGATTTTTACGCCCACTCTAGCAAGCAATATCGAACGGTCGAGATTACTGATAAACTACTCGTATTAAAGAAACGCCCCCCAGTGGCTCAGCAGTATGTCTGCGGACTTACACGCTAAATTCCGGGTTTCGATACCCGTGGTGGGCAGAGCACAGATAGCCCATTGTGTAGCTTTGTGCTTAATTCTAAACAACAAAATAACATTAAAGAAACATTCCTTTGGGGGTTGGAAACACGAAACGTTTGTGCTCAACAAATCTCGTGCCATGGCCATGTTAGTACTGCCGTAACTTTTAAAATAAAGTGTTATTGGAACTTTACAAATCGGGTTGTCTATTTCTTTTTACTTCCCTTTGAAAGGCAAGAATTATTAAAATAGAATGTCTTTAGTACTTTACCTTTTAATTGTTCTTTTATAAGACACGCAAATATTTATAAATATTTCGGGCAGGCGGTAGCATTGTCTGTGTAGAGGTGACTCGAATTGTTCATTGAAAGGGTATTTTAAATATCTCCTCAAAGTGTTAGAACTTTACAATACCATGCAATGTTTCTTTTATAAGGACATCTATGTTTTAACTGACTCACCAGTTCTGGGAATGTCTTTAAATGTCATTGTATTTTAGATCTTTTTTTATTGCATGATATACTCAAAAACCATAAACAATGGTGTCAACCAATTTCACTGAGGTGACAAACGGAGTATCAGATTTTATAAATATTAGTAATAACTACTGGTAACTACAAAAATCACTGTTTAGTGTAAAAATTTTGTTATTACTCCTTAAAGGCAGCTTTTTTGACAAACATTTGATGTTCCTTTAAGTAGAGGGTGAAACAGACATTATTAGCGAATAAAAGAAAACTATTACCTTAGGAGCCTTATATAGAATTTGGTTATAAATATAATCTTTCTTTGTTCGTTGAAACACTACTAAAAACAGTGAACTAAGAAAAAATTTTCAGGAAAGGAAGTTTGTTTGTTTTGAATTTCTCGCAAAACTCTTCAAGGGCTATCTGCGTTAACCGCCCCTAATTCAGCAGCGTAAGACTAGAGGAAAGCAGCTAGTCATCACAACCCACCGCCAACTCTCGGGCTAATCTTTAACCAACGAATAGTGGGTCTGACCGTCACATTATAACACTCCCACGGCTGAACCGGCAAGGCTGTTTGGTGCGACGGGGATTCGAACCCGCGATCCTCAGATTAAGAGCTGAGCGCCCTAACCACCTGACCATGCCGGACCTGCTAGAAAAAAACAACAACTTTAACTTTACTAAAGTTGAAACCCCATACACAGAACACAGGATTTGTTACCTTTTGCTCACACATTCATATCAGCTGAATATTCCCATCAGCTTGCCATTAGGTCAAAAATTTGAATCAAGCATTGATTGTTTCGGACATAAATTATTATCAGACTATTTGCACCACAAAATGTTATAAAATATTGGATGTTTCGGTCACAAAATGCTATCAACCATTGGTTGTTTCGGCCACAAATTAATACTTGGCACTGGTTCTGTTACTTTTAAGCCGTGTAATGACGTAACAGTCATTGTGTGTCAATTTGGATATGAATGATACCTATGGTTCTTTACATATTACGTCCAAAATCAACTTCAACGATAAGTTATGTATCATTTCAGCTCAAAAACTACTTGAAAACGAAGGATGCATGTCATTTAGTCGTTAAACGTATCTGCGAATCAATTTCTTACGATTTTGTCCATAAACTTATAGATAAAGACAATATGCCATGTTGTGTCCATATGTCTTTATCATGTATGATTTACCAATCATTCAACATGTCATTCTCATCAAACTTCGTTCAAGTAATACTTTGACCTTAGGTTGACATTGGAAGTGTGTGAGCCGTAAACTTCTATACTTAAGTTCTACATTTTAAATGGTATTGTTTGTTTATTTGCTTTTAAGACACGAAATTTATATGGCGAATACTGGCATGGATTGGTTTAGCTTGTTTTGAATTTCTCGAAAAGCTACGCGAGGGCTATCTGCACTCGTCGTCCCTAATTTAGCAGTGTAAGACTAGAGGGAAGGCAGATAGTCATCACCACCCGCCGCCAACTTTTGGGCTACTCTTTTACCGAGGGCGAGCATGTTTGGTGCGACTGGGATTCGAACCCGCGACCCTCAGATTACGAGTCTAATGCCTTAACCCACCTGGCCATGCAAGGCCTCAAATGTTATTATCGTTGCTATATATGCAGGTTATATACCCCAAATTATCAGTTCAGCTGATGGACCTGCTCTAATGGTTCGTGATCTATGAGGTTAGAATTTGAAGCCATCTTATATTGAAATATTCCAACTCTTATTTCATGAACAGGCGTTATAATATGTCGACTAATTTTTGATCTATGGCTTACATGATTAGTTCAATTTTTATTAAAAGATATTTATAATTAATTAGAGAAAACTGGTGAAAAAACTACAGCTAATGAAGCAAAAACACAAACAAACAAGAATAATACTTTCATTTGCTTCACTCTGTGATTCTTCATTTTTACCACCAGGTATCTCCACTGCCAATGGAATCAATGGTCTGCATGCCATCAATGGCGTTGCTGGGATTTCTTCCGGGTCAGGGATCACTTTTCCGCTGCCGGCGACCTTTCCCTGGGCTACAGCACGCGGAAAGCCCCGTCGGGGGATGATGAGACGGGCGGTTTTCTCTGACGCTCAACGCCAGGGGCTCGAGAAGCGGTTTCAGATACAGAAATACATCAGCAAGCCTGACAGGAAGAAATTAGCCGAAAAGTTGGGACTCAAAGATTCTCAGGTATCACGTGCGCGAAAATACGCACGCACAAAACACAGTCACTTAAGTCCGAGTACCTTAACATAAAGTGCTTTACGGAGTATATTGCACAACATAATGCATAAAAAAATATATATCCCCAAACAGCTAAGTCTAAAAGTTGTGTCTTAGTACGGTATACAGTGTAACATTAAACACAAGAAAATGATATTAAATATGATACTCCAAAAAAGTGTATCTTACCGCAAAAGGCTTAGTGTGGTATAATGAATAATACAAAACACAATAAATGTGATATTAAATATGACAAAACAGCGAAGAGTGAATATTGTAGCTTAACACAAAGGATTTAGTATAGCGTAATGCACAACACAAAACACTCACATCTGGTAAGAACATAATATCTCCAAAACAACTAAGCCTAAAAGTTGGATTACGTATATGTATGTGTGTATGCAAATCATTTCTGGCAGAGATACTTGGATACAAGTATCTGCCATAAATAAATCCTAATGTTGTGGATATCTGTATATCTCATTATGATAATATGTCATAATGCACATTTAGAAACATGGAGGATATAACGCACCAATCGTTCGTGAAAATAATGTATTACCCACTATGACGAAAGTTGAATATTTATATGACTAATTTTCTTCATTACCTTGTGAAGGACCGAAAACTGACGATGATCGTTCTAACGATTCGAACTCTCTCGTCACGCAGAATTGTATGACCGCCGCACGTGGTCTATTAGTCTGTTTGTGAAGCATTGGTCGAGACAAAGGAAACCAATGTTCGTCTTAGCTACATTCTGTGAAGTGTTGAACTAAAACCGATTTCTTCTCTCTCTCTATATATATATATATATGTGTGTGAATGTTTGTGTTTTGATTTTTTAAGTTTTGTTCCACACAGCTTTAGTTCTGAATATCCACTAACACCTGTAAACTATTAAAACTAGTTTTCATTTTTATTTATTTTTAAAAACTCCAAGTGTTTTTTTATAGATGTTCAGATGCTGTTTTTCGTTACGAAGCACAAAACTACACAGAGGGCTATCTGTGCTCTGCCTGCCACTGGAATCGAACCCTAGTTTTTAACGTTATAGGTCTACAGACGTACCGTAGGTCATCGGTATTCAGGTTTGAACAAGGAGTATTATAAATTTTTAGTCACAAGTTGGATTTTACGGATTCAGACCAATCGGAATCGTACTTCTGTTCAAAATAATAAATTTGTGTTCTTGCAGCTTTGCTCTCAAAGCGGGATTACGTCCATTGGGAATAGATTGTTGCAAAAGGGTTTTTTGTTTTGTTTTTAATTTCGCGCAAAGCTACATTTAGGCTACCTGCATTGGCTGTCCCTAATTAGCAGTAGAAGACTAGAGTAAAGGCAGCTAGTCATCACCACCTATTGCCAGCTCTTGGGCTACCCTTTTACCAATGAATAGAAGGATTGCCCGTCAAATTATAACGCCCCACGACTGAAAGGGCGAGCATGTTTGGAGCGACGGAAATTCGAACTCGCGACTCTCAGATTACGAGTCGAGTGGCTTAACCACCGGGCCATGCCGGGCCCTTGAGAAACAGAATTTTGGTTCTTATAACACAGAAACAAATACAATCAGTAGTAACCATGTTGTGGTTTTAGTCTCTAAACGTTCTCGATGAATGACGTCCTGGTTTTATCTATCACACATATTAACGTAAAAAACGAAGACCAATGTGAAACAATACACTCGCTCTTAGGAATCTTGCAAATAAGTGGATTCTTCAAAACCTGTTAAGAAGTGTAGATACAAACTTCTAACTATCAGTAATAACCCATACATTTCAAAGACTTGGAAGAAAAATAAACTATACTGAAAATTACGTATATTACAGCTTAATATTTTTGCAGATACAGAGCCGCGTGAGGCCTATGAGGATGAAAAATATTTTAGCCCTAAACTTAACCCTAAGCCTAAAAAGTTAAGGCTGAATAATGGTGTGGTATTCAACAGATGTCACTTTCAACACATTTTTGTTATTGTACTTCCAATAAAGACATTAACTTCAAGAGCTTTTATCGTCTGCTATTAGTAACAACGTGACGCCATGGCAGAAATCATCTGTTTATAACACAATGGTTCAACTTTTCTAACTTTATTAAAACCAAAGAATTCTGTCTCAAAAAACGTTATACTGATATCGAACACCTTATTCAGGTTAAATCTGCTACTAACATTGACTTCAACAGTGAAAGTCATCGAAATAATGTAAATGTAGTTAAAAATTGAGACAGGTTTTATTCGTGTTGTCATTAGACTTCTGAAATCTTTACGTTTTGAAAAATGTACCCAGTTTTACTTTTTTTGTTTGATAATAAAGATAAAACAGCGAAGACGATTACGTCAGTTTGTTTTTTGAATTTTGCACAAAGCTACTCGAGGGCTATCCGTGCTAGCCGTCCCTAATTTAGCAGTGTAAGACTAGAGGGAAGGCAGCTAGTCATCACCACCCACCGCCAACTCTTGGGCTACTCTTTTACCAACGAAAAGTGGGATTGATCGTCACATTATAACGCACCCACGGCTGGGAGGGCGGCCATGCCGGGCCGATTACATCAGAGAAACTGATGTGTTTGTTTTATACCATAACATATTTTTATCTTTTTCCACCATTATTCGATCATGTAATGTTCTGAGTGCCGTTCGTAAAGTATCAAAACCGATAAATACATTAAAGAACGAACACAACTATAATCTATCGTCCGTCGAAATATACAATGGTATTATGAACATTGTACAGAGTACAGTGTTATAAAGGTGTGAATACTTCGCAGTATATGGCGTAATAGTAACACTCACTCCTATAAACTCGGCAAGATATACACGTAGAGACGCGAAATGTATATGGCGAATACTGGCGTAGATTGGTTTGGCTTGTTTCGAATTTCCCGCAAAGTTAGCTAGCTGGACGAGGGCTTTTTGCACCAGCCGTTCCTATTTGAGCTGTGGAAGACTAAAGAGAAGGCAGATAGTCAACATCACTCACCGCCACCTCTTGAGCTACTCTTTTAATAACGAATAGTGGGATTGAGCGTCACTTTGTATTTTCCTCCACGGCTGAACGGGCGAGGATGTTCGTCGACATGAATTCAAATCCGCGATATACAAATTTTGACTCGACTGTCGTAACCACCAGGCCGTGCCAGACCCCATTGATATAGAAATACCCTTACAAACGTGATGGTGAGCTTACCGTAAAGATGCGATTCTTACAAAGTTAACAATGGTATGGTGAGACACAAAGGGAATATCACACAGTAAATGGTAATTACAAAAAGCCAAATCAAAATTACGTTACGGTGTTCATGGGAACGAATCACCATAATGGAGTGATATGTACCAGTAATGGTGTGCGAAGATAACTGGCAACGAATATTTTGTTATTATTAATATTGATTTGTTTTTTAAGAGATAATTCTCTATCTTACGGAATAACCTGTCCTTGGGCGAAGTAAAATAGAAGGGTTTTTTTGCCTCGTTCTCGTGATGAGTTCATTGGAAATAAGTATTTAACGCATTTAATACACGCTGTTTTTAATGGGAGAATAATTTCGTGTGGGTATGAAGAGTGAGGTATCACTGACGATTCAGAATATCACTAGAAATACGTCATTTACTAAGTACCAATAGAATGACAAAAAAATTAATTTGACGTATTCGTAGGTCACTCTCACAACTAGGGATGTGAACTCGTCTCCCAAATAACATTTATTCTTAACTATTCACTCTAATGGCCAGATTTGATTTGATTTTTCCAATAACTTGTGGTATAGTTGTTTGTTTGTCGAATTTTGCTCAAAGCTACTCGAGAATTATTTTCGATATCCGTCCCTCATTTAGAAGTGATAGATTAAAGGAAAAGCAGCTGGTCAACTCCATCTATCAACAACAAAAAGGATGATTGACTGCAACATTATAACTTCCATCGAATGAAAGGGCAAGCATGTTCTGAGGGGGTGTTCGAATCCGCGACCCGCAGAATAGCCCTCCATTGGCACAGCAGTATGTCTGCGGACTCAAACGCTAAAACCGGGTTTCGATACCCGTGGTAGGTGGAACACAGATAGCCAATTGTGTAGCTTTGTGCTTGATTACAGACAAACAAACTCCCAGAGCAGCCAATCCAACAGTCAGTGCCAGACCTCAGTGATAGATAACAATTTAAAACAGGAGGTAAAATCTGTTCTAACCTCAGCAATGTAAGAGAAGACATTTAACCGAATAATGGCCAAATTTTTACATCTATGCACGAAGTAATTAGTGTAACTCAAATTTGTGTGACATAATTAGTATGACTCATATTTGTATGGTATAATTAATATAACTAAAACTTGTATGATGTAATTAGTATAACCCATATTTGTATGGTATAATTGATATAACCCATATTTGTATGGTATAATTAATATAACTCATAATGATATGATATAATTAGCATTATTCGTATTTACATAATACTGTCGACAATTGTAATAAAAATTTCGGTGTAATCACTAATTCTATGTTTTATTATGCATTTAACATCTCAACACAAACAAACTATTATTGTATATGCATGTATGTGAAGGGTCTAAATTTAAAAGACATGTGTTTCACAACTCCGAACACACTCAAACATTCAACTGCGTGTATTCAGTTTGGTGAAATAAATTCGTGACGTTTTCTATGAGCTTTTACATCTGGAACACCAAGTGTACTTGGCTTCACATCCAAATAACACTTTGGTAAACCGAAAAAGATGTCTTTTAATATGCATATATAATATCACTTGAAATTAAAGCATTTCACGTCAATAAAAATCAAATACGTAGCTCGACATAGCGCTATGGTGCGCAGTATTGATAATTCAGCGCAAGATTTCGCATTCTCGGAAATTATTGAATTCCTTTGGGACTTCCGAAACTAAGGTGTATCAAGAACTGTAATCTTGACTTTATGTTCGCACGTGAGCTAAGTGGCCACGTCAAAATCCCCGACTATCGCTGATTTCTGACTCCTTTGAATCTAATAATGCGCCCATAGCTAAAAGTGAAAATTCTGAGTCTTACACCCTAACCAAACCCCATATTCATTAGCTCTCTACAATTAAACGACTAGCCTGGATACGTTCTCTGTTTAAATCTGTGTCACATATAATCGTGGCCCGGAATGGCCAAGCGTGTTATGGCGTGCGACTCGTAATCTGAGGGTCGCGGGTTCGCATTCCCGTCGCTCCAAACATGCTTGCCCTTTCAGCCATGGGGGCGTTATAATGTGACGGTCAATCCCACTATTCGTTGGTAAAAGAGTACCCTAAGAGTTGGCGGTGGGTGGTGATGACTAGCTGCCTTCCCTCTAGTCTTACACTGCTAAATTAGGGACGGCTAGCACAGATAGCCCTCGAGTAGCTTTGTGCGATATTAAAAAACAAACACATAATCGTATTTGTTTCAAACGGTAGATTTGCTTGCTTATTTGTTTTCTTTCTTTTAATTATTTTTATTTTTTAAGATTTAAGTGCTATCTTCGGTACACGTCTCTTACCTGTGGACTTAAAGATCAGAAGGAAAGCAGGTAGTCAGCCCAAACGTTGGGCTACTCTAATCGAGGAAACAATCTGACAATCTGATCGTCACTTTTATAATTCAAACACGTCCCCCAAATTTCCAATCCGTTTATATTTTGGTGACGACGGTATGCGAGCCTAAAGCTTAGAATTAGCTGAGTCTACAAACCTAATGGTACAAATTAAGAGCTTCCAACCAAGTATTGGAATATTCCATGATAGAATTTCCTGTTTCATTAAATGTTCAAAAGCCCCTAAACGTTTGAATAAAAGTTTACAAGAAAAACACGTACATGTTCATATTTAAAGTAGGGAATTTTCGTAAATGTTGAAAATTTTCAAAAGACAAAACACGATTTTTTTTTCGCAGATAAAATGTTGTAGTCCTTCATTGAATATCCTTGTCCTGCTAAAGTTTGTTCATTGAATATCCTTGTCCTGCTAAAGTTTGTTCATTGAATATTTTTGTCCGGCTAAAGTTTTATTTCCCCATTTTTATTATAAAACGTTAATTTTATGCGGATGTTGGAAAGCTACTAAGCTTCGAAAACGTCATATATTCTACCAACGGCATTGCCAAATTATAAGTCGAAATGCTTAAGCCTTTATTTGATCGTAAACAAAAATAAGGGGTTGTTACACCGCATGTTATTGCCTTCACCTACCTTCAGATATTAACAAAGGTGATGGATAATAAATAATGGCTAACCGATCATATTACACATATTACAACCGACCATATGTGACATAAGACGGCGACTCTAGTTTCACAAGTAGACCACAATAATTCCTCGATATTGTGTTTATCATGTATAGCATAAATCAGATGTGTTCCTTGTCTGCTACATCTGTGACCATCTTTAACTTGTCCCATCAGATGAGGAGTACAATATTTCCCATTGGTTACAGCTGTGACGTCATTTGCATGCAAAGACGTCACAGTCATATATATTAACTTTCGCGCTCCATTTATGCCCTTCTTACTGTTGCTGAAATGCTATTGTCTTATTGGTCATTTCTGACAAAGATGTTTTTAGTTACGGTGTATTTCATCAGAAATTTAATGTTACATTTCCAGAAACCTATCGGATTTTTATCGCCGTTAAAAAACGGTCCTTGTCTTTCCTTGAAATAGGTGTGATTTAAAAGTTTATACAAAAGAAACTTTACACTGTTTCTACTAAACCGAAAGACTCGTTCTTGCTTCCAGAACGGGGCACGTGTGGCTCAACGTTAAAAACCGAGTTTCGATACCCGTGGTAAGCACAGCACGTAGCTACGCAGTATAAACCTCAAGAACATTAGAAAAGACTGATGAGAATACAAACAGTTGACACGTAGAAACACCCTCTATTGTATGACATATAAATAAATTAACATAATTCTTCAACATTAATTATGTTAAACTCACGCACGAAAACAACGTTATAAAGAGTAAATTAAAGCAGTATTTTGAAGTTAAAGAACCTTACACGTGCCAGAAGTTCCTGAATGCCTTCTTAAGACAAATACATTACGTAAATAACTAAAAATTGTTATTCTAATGGGGTAGCTAGTCGCGAGAGTCTGAACATAACTTATTAGTAGTAATATGCTATACTGGACCTAAACCGTGCAACAAAACAAGTCTCGTGATATAATACATGAAACTTACTTAATAAGAAGCTAAGTTTAGACCCAAACAGATTTCTCTGACAGTCAGGCTACATAAAGAATGAAAAAATAAATAATCCAAACAGTGTTAAAGGAACCTATGGAATCTAATATCAAAACAAAGAATGTCACACTACCAGTGAAACCTGCCGTAACAACAACACGAGTAAGCAACGTTGTCAAACTTCATAAAAACATTTCATGTTTTTTGTGTGTTTTGTAAATTCGTTGAAACTCACAAAGATATAAAGAAATTCAAACACGATTATATATATGATTTTGTATTGTTACAATAGGAATACGACGTTGTTAAACCTCACCATATCCTATTTTAGTGTTGTTTATTTTATTCTGTATTGATAAAATGTATTGTGACACGGTTGTTATGGTGTTTCTAGTACTGTTGTGTTTGTCGTGCCCAGCCGCCCTGATGAGCTCTGTATTCAGCAAAACGCGTCGTCGACAATGGATATAGCGTGCAAAGTCTGGTTGAAATAGTGTTATACCCACTTTTTCTTTATAAAAAACATGTAATGACTGAATGAAGAATGTCGTATATTATACACAGTAGGCCTAATACTAATATTCTATATACAATAGGACTAATACTAATATTCTAAATACAATAGGCCTAATACTACTATTCTATATACAATAGGCCTAATACTAATGTTCTATGAGAATCATGATTGATTACACGGACGTTATCAGTTATACAGATTCCAATAATTGTAATGCATTCTCTCACTGACGTTATTTGAGTTGCTTGTAAAAAGTTCAACGTAAAACTGAGTTTTTTATATGCAAAAACGGCTCGTTTGGGTTCAGAAAATATTTTAAATAGAAGAGCGAACAACGTTTCGACCTTCTTCGGTCATCGTCAGGTTCACAAAGAAAGAGGTAACTGACCGGAAGCTGACCACATGTTTGGAAGGGGTTGTGTAACTGAGTGTCGCAAAATAAACCAATATAAAGGAACGCCATTATACCTATATTAATATTATAGATAAAATTATATATTCAAACATCTAACCCCGCCCTCTACATTGCGACACTCAGTTACACAACCCCTTCCAAACATGTGTTCAGCTTCCGGTCAGTTACCTCTTTCTTTGTGAACCTGACGATGACCGAAGAAGGTCGAAACGTTTTTCGCTCTTCTATTTAAAATATTTTCTGAACCCAAACGAGCCGTTTTTGCATATAAAATTCTCAACAAGTGGATTTCTCGACATCACTGATTGTTAAAACTGAGTTTTGTAGTAAGAAACGAATACCTGATCAAAGAAATGTAAGCCTAACTAGTTCAATAATTTCATATAGGTGAAAATATGGTTCCAGAACCGAAGGATGAAGTGGAGAAACTCCAAGGAGCGTGAACTGTTATCCGCGGGTGGATCACGTGAGCAAACATTACCTACAAAAACTAACCCAAATCCAGACCTGAGTGACGTCAGGGTTGAACAGAAAAATTCTTCCTTCGACGATGATGTCATACCTAAGAATGGTGACGTTCCTCCTCCTAGTGGGCAGATGAGTAGTTCAGCAGGTCCAGACGAGAGTAATGAATCCGACATGGCGTCGGCGGCGGGAAGTCCCCTGGATTTGGAAGAGGACCACGTAAACGTGCTGTAATAAAGGTTAACAGAACAACAACAACAAAAACTGTGTTTTTGGCCATCGATATTTAAAAAGCTGGTGGCTTATTGAATGTCATCTCGCGAAGTTGAAAACAAACTGAAACATGCGGATGAGACTTTAAGAGATAAAAACCTGAAAATACGACTGAGTCATTTTTTATTATTTAAATTTTCTTGGGTACAATTTGAGTTTCAACACATCAAATTCTACCAAGAACACACCGTTTTTTTAAGTGTACGTGCCAAAACACATATGTGAGAGAATGAAAGATCCCAATAAAATACTAAAACATGATAGTGAATAGAAAGTGACATCACCTGTAGGCAACCAGGGTTAAGAGAAATTATCATTGTTTTTTAAGTGAATCTACAACTGACAATTATACGATAACGAATTATTCTTTAATAATAACAATTATAATCCAAATGTAGTTTTTAGTTGCTGTTTTAATGACGTAATAATTGACATGTTTTACGTAGTAGTAATAGTAAATAGGACTTGATAAAATGTAATAAAAGTAGCGTGAATTTTTTACATATTTTACTTCTTCTGAGTGTTTGCTTTTACTCAGAATAACAGCTCAGCCACAGTTCTGTTACATTGCGTAGACTTTCAAAACTACGAGTTTGTATTGTTAAAAAAGTCGCGTGTATGATTTTTAGAAAAACCACAAGTCTTTCGACAGCGGGATATTTAAAGAATAAGTCGAGATTTTTTAAACCAACTTATGGCTCAAAATTAATTTGTAACGTTTCTCTGAAACGTCTTTAGTTCTTGGTTTTAGTTTTCGTCGCGTGAAATGTGTGATTTTACACGTTACGTAGCAATTATTTCATTATAAACGATTTTAATTAAAAATATATTTTTACTAAATTCTTATGACGTCGGAATAATAGTGAACTAAATATATGGACGATTGTTTGTTTGTTTTTTTGCTTTTTTAACGTGCTCGGAAAGACTAAGGTTTAGTGACCATACAGAAAAAAAAATTCACCCATGTGAGTCCAACAATTTAACTTTAATTGAAACTAGAGAATTTGCATTCTGGTTTATTTTTGAATTAATTTTTTAGAGGGATACGGACGCGAGGTTCTTAGTAATCGTAAGAAGGCAATTAGTTGTCTGCCAGGAGATTTAATATTTGGAAACTTTTGAAGTAGAAAATATGATCTTGCTACAAGTGAGATTAAGAGTTTCTCGTAGGCCGCGAGATGGTGCTACGTTTAGCCAGGCGCAAACCAGGGACCGAGTAGAAGAGACTGAAAGCATATGGTAATGGTTTTGGCTTGAAAACATTGAATCAATAGCATTATTCAACTTTCAGTGACGACTTCATATTCTCCTGCCCGAGAACTGAAGCGAAAACATTCCAACTGAGTTGAACTGCAGAATTATGCATGTTTCTTCATAGCAATAAGGCATTATTAGGTTGCTTGTTCAATTTTAATGGTGGGGTATGGCCATCCTTTCTCGCCTTTTCGCATTATATTAACAAAGCAAGGGAAGGACTGGAACGTGTAATTAGAAAACTACGTAGTCGTGTTAGAAGGAATTTTTGTGTTTAAGGTAATGTGTAAATAAGATACGAAAGAGGCCGTGAGAGAAACGTTTCTGTAGTCTACTTTAGCGTATGAAATGTTTCACAGACGATAATTTGTGTTTTGTAAAATAAAAAAAAATTCTGTGTTATTGTTACAGTTCTGAGCTATCTTTGTGTTACAGATACACGTGTGTGTATATATATATATCAAACGATTTCAATAACATGTTGGTATTGTTGGAGTTGCCATTTAGATCGGTGTGGATAATACAAAGATAAATTACACTTCTCTCTCTTTCTAGGTGTGTTGTGTGTATTTTTTTTCCCAGCGTTTATAGGTACACTACAAGCATGTATGATTTAAAATGGGTTAACTTGCGTGTTGCAAATGATCAAGTTATTACTAACACGTGGGTTTAAAACCACCTGAGAAGAAGGGAAGGAACTGTGAAAAAATGTTAGAAACCAAACTGATTTTACTAATCTAAATAGAAGTTTCAGAAAAGAAGTAAAATAATGGAAAAATCTACCCAGGAGCTAACTATACAAGCTGCTATGTTCGTGTAATATGCATCATTAAGATGAGACTGAAAAGACTTAAATTTATATATATATTTGACATTTATTCTCCAGGGAGATTAATTTACATTACTGTATTCATTGTGATAATTCATCGGCGTACTAAAAATAAACATTTTAATCACACTAAAATAATTGTAAGGTATAAAAAAAATATTATTAAAATAATTATATATTTTTCCTTCTGTTTCGGGTCTGCTTTGGCCAGGTGGGTTAATGCGTGCGACTCGCAATCCGAGGGTCGCGGGTTCGCATCCCTGTTGCGCCAAACATGCTTGCCCCTTTTAGCCGTGGGGGCATTATAATATGACACTCAATTCATTGGTAAAATAGTAGCCCAATAGTTGGCGGTGGGTGATAGTGAATAGCTGCCTTCCTCCTAGTCTTACACTGCTAAATTAGGGACGGCTAGCGCACATAGTTCTCATGTAACTATGCGCGAAATTCAAAAACAAAATTTTTAGGTCTGACTTATGATTCAAAATTAACTTGGATCAATCATGTCAACGAAATTAAAAATAAAATTTGGCGAAGAACCAACTATGTTAGGAGTCTAACTGGTAAACACAGTGGAGCATCCACAGATAATATTTTGAAAATATACAAAACATATATTAGACCAGTAATAGACTATGCAGCTCCAGCATGGGTAACTGTAAGTAATGAAACAATAAAAACCAAACTACAAACAATACAAAACGCACTTCTCACAACAGCATACAGAGTTCCGAGAGCAATATCATCTAAATTCATCCATAATTACTCGAACATACCAATAGTATCAGATAGACTCCTAAATATTACAATTAGGTATTTTAACAAAAATTGGAAGAAAAATGATTTGTTATGCGAACTAGATAGGTACCTTATACATGATGAAGAAAATCCTAAATACCTCTCCCCAATTAACATATATATTAAACATAAAGAAAAAATAAATTAAAGTAAAATATGTATGTATATGAACTTTAAATCTTGTATTTATAGTTTACATATTTATGTATTTTAAAATATAATAATATTAAAAAAAAAAATGCCACCAGCAAGCTTGACTACTGTGAATAAGAGACTATAAATGGACATTGCCCTGAAAAGGACCTAACATAACGAACAGTTAGGGAAAATATGTTCAGGAAGGAGGAAGAGGTCAAAGTGAACCTGACCCTCCAGGGCAAATACCCAAATACCATTGACCAAGAAAGTGTCAAGCCCGATACTTTTCTCAAACTTACTTCTTACAGTTAAGTTCTTACAACTCATTTCTTAGAAGTATTTCATACTTGTAGTGTTTTCTATAATACGCACGAAAGTGGTTTAAAATATTCTATCTCCCCTCAGATCGTCTTAACAAATGATATGCATATAATTGTTCGTATTGTTAAGATACATTAGTAGAACAAACGTTTGTAAATACAATTACTAAATGATACAAACAAACCAAAATCGATGTTTTATCGAAATCTTGTTTTCTTCTCAGTCGGGTGAACATGCGCTGACATTCAACTGATACGTGAAACGGTCCCATAGAATGAGCACTTTATATATATATATATATATCATTAGTTATTGCGAATACGTCTTGGTCTGAACGTAAATATATAAAATCGGGCAGATTCGCATATTTTGTTTTTCTCTTCACAATGATAAATTACGATTACAATCAACAGCTTCTGTTCTATAGAAAACATTCTATATGAATGTTTCTAGGTATATCAATGAAAACAGTAGAACAATGAATAAATAATAAATGCCACAGTATTTATTAGAAGTCTCGCGTCTTAATGAAGACGTAACAAATTTGACAACGAATAATAATAAAAACGACATTTTGACTTGCACTTTTCCTATACATTGCGTTTGTTTGAGTTTTCTGTCAGTCTAAAATCGCAAGGAAGCAGTTTATATGTATCTCCAAAGTGGCACAAAAGAAAAAAATCGTTATATTAAGTTGAAATCATGAGGCAAAGATAACGACACATCATACAGAGCAGAAGTTACGTTCATAACTCATTACGTTTCATTAGGTTACCTGATATCATTAAGTGTAACTAATAACTGATACACGTGGAGCATGGTGAATCACGTTTGTTGTAACTTCCGTTTCTGTGTTTACATTACCTTCTCATAAAGACGTGATATACTAAGTAAAAATAGCGGGAAGCGTATTAAAAATCTATTTCAGTTTCGGAAACATCGTGTATAATTTCCAACAGTTTTCTGGACAAAACATACGAGTATCAAAGCACGTCTGTTGATATATAGTTTCCCTGGGACATGATTTCAATATTTGTTACAATCATTTTGTACAAATCACGCTCTTAGTAACAACCTGGACAGAAGACCTCTTGTTCCTATGAACCAACTAACGATGTATGACACACAAAGCTGCAAAAATGTCGCATTATTTTAATAAATAAATAATAAACAAGCGATACATTACACCTTAAGGACCTGTTACGAGGTGGGTGTATAATATCCATAAATTTAAACCAGTTTTCTCTTAAAGTTTGTTTTTTTTACCGAACCGGTTATTATCAAGAGAGTTATTAAAATGTTTCAATGCGAATTTCTAATTGAAATTAATTTATAGCGTGTTTGAAAACCGGATTAAACCGGTATAGCCGTCAATGAAATGATTACAAAAACTTTTTTTTAATTTCCGAGTAATTAGTTTACATGTATGCGTTGTAAGTTATGAACTAACTAAACAAACAGTCAGTAAGACGTACGAGGGCCCCGCCATGGCCAGGTGGTTAAGGCACTCGACTCGTAATCCGAGGGTCGCTAGTTCGAATCCCTGTCACACCAAACATGCTCGCCCTCTCACCTGTAGGGGCGTTATAATGTGACGGTCAATTCCACTATTAGGTAGTAAAAGAGTAGCCCGAGAGTTGGCGGTGGGTGGTGATGACACTACTAAATTAGGGACGGCTAGCGCAGATAGCTCTCGTGTAGCTTTGCGCGAAAAATCAAAACAAACACGTCGTACGAGACATGGATCACGTTTGCGTGTGTTTTCTTACAGCAAAGCTATATCTGGTTACCTTCTGTGTCCACTGAGAGGAATCTAACCCCTGATTTTAGCATCGTAAATTCGAAAACTTACCGCTATCCTAGCGGAAAACACTTATAAGCGTAACCGCCACTCTAGAATATCAGATGCTTTAAATAAGAAATTCAAAAAAAAAATGTGATTTTTGCCTTTATTTTCAGGCTTAATGATCAACTTTGCAATGTTTTAAAAATTTCTTAAAGATTTCGTTGAAGCGTTGTTTATTTGTGTGTTATTTTAATACCACGAAATTTATTTTTAAAAAAAGAAATTGTTTTTTATACAGAATTTAGCTATGACTGTAAGTTAGGTCATCCAATATGGAGTTTCTTTTATAACATACAGAAAGTTAGTTTCGATTTAGCCCGAAAGAAGTTTAACCTGTCTGAAGGAATGAAACCACGAATTTTTGCTTTATAAGCGTTTAAGTCTAGGGGTGAGAAACAGTGAGGAGGTTGTGTCTGTGTATGTGTGTTTTCTTATAGCAAAGTCACATTGGACTATCTGCTAAATTTTGTTTTTGTTTTTTTTCAATTAGGCACAATGCTACACAAGGGGCTATCTGTGCTCTGCCCACCACAGGTGTCGAAACCCGGATTTTAGAGATATAAGTCCGCAGACATACCGCTGAGCCACTGGGAGGGCATTTGCTGAGTCAAGCGAGGGGAATCCAACCCCTGATTTTAGCGTTGTAAATCCATAGAGTTACCACTGTACCAACAGAGTGTATGAGGAAGGCCTGATAGCGCCAGAATTTAGTGTTTGTTACACGTCTGAAGTTCTGATCGGTATTACAGTTGTCTCTTTTTAATTTCAAATAATTTACTCGCGTAATTTGTAAATAGAATATTTACCCCGAAGATAGAAGTTACATAACCGCTCACTGATCAATATCATAAATTTGTGAAGTTCGCAAAGAAATGATGATCAATCAGATGAGACGACTTTAACTTCTAAAATTTTAATAACTAAAACCCTTTACAAACACAAAGGGTAATTATATGTAATATCACTCGAAACGATCCACGTCTATATTTCTACTGTACAGATAAACCGATTACAATATTTCATAACTTCGTTTCATCGTATGGAAGCCTCATTACTGCGTACATATTATTTGGTTATGATCTGTGGTAAATCAATTCATTTTCCAATCAGGTTCATTAAAATGTCACGCAAAGCTACACGAAGTCTGTCTGCATTAATCGTCTCTTACTTAGCAGCGATCGAGAAGAATGAAGGCAGCTACTCAACGCCACCTAGCGTCAACTCTTGGATTACTTTCTTACCAACGAACAACGAGATTGATCGTCACATTATAATCCCACTACAGTTGAAAGGTTGAGAATTTTCTGTGGTTGAGACTGGAATATGCGATCCCCAAATTGCGAGTCATAATCACCAGGCCATATTTCCTGATCGAATTGGGACTGGAATATGCGATCCCCAGATTTCGAGTCATAATCAACAGGCCATATTTCCTGATCGAATTGGGACTGGAATATTCGATCCCCAGATTGCGAGTCATAATCACCAGGCCTTATTTCCTGATCGAATTGGGACTGGAATATGCGATCCCCAGATTGCGAGTCATAATCACCAGGCCATATTTCCTGATCGAATTTTCTACTTTAAATAAAGATCAGCCCAGTATGCCGAAGTGGTTAGGGCACTCGACTCGTAATCTGAAGGTCATGGGTTCGAATTCCCGTCACCACAAACATATTCACCCTTTCAGCCGTGGGGACGTTATAAAGTTACAGCCAACCCCACTATTCGTTGATAAAAGAGTAGCCCAAGAGTTGGCGGTGGTTGGTAACGACTAGCTACCTTCACTCTAGTCTTACACTGCTAAATTATAGATGGCCAATTTAGATAGCCCCCGTGTAGCTTTCCCCGAAATTCAAATACAAATAAAAACCATTTCTAAGAGTTTGCATATATTTAATTGATTGTCATTTGGTAATTAAAAAGAGAATATTTGTCTCCACGTTTCTTTGTTTGTTTATCATATTTGCAAGATATGCGTAATTAGAATTTAACGATACACATCTGGCACAAGGCATATCTATATTTACTTTTAATTTTATAAAAGCAAAATTCTAGTAATTTCAAACATTGCATAAATAATCTATTTGTAGGCTTGAAAATTTACAATCGAATTACGGCGTAATACATCAAATTGGACTTACAATTAGGGTTATGTTTATCTAAGGTTTCACGTAAAAGATTCACCATTACACAGCAAGAATCTTCCTTTGAAGTCAGAACAACTTACGTAAGCGATTGTATTGTTTGGTTAAGAACTCGTTCTTGTAATTTAGTAAGTATTTATACACACCAAGTATTTCCACAAAAGTGATTGAAGAATCACTTTTTATATTACTTCAAACTAAAGTCCTTCGAACCTAAAGTTTTAATTGTTTTCCTGTTAGTCAGCGCAAGGTAGATTTTCATGCGGTGTGTTAGTCAAAATGTCAGCTGTCATAATATTATATTTCGCATCATAACTTTCACGCAAAGCTTTTCGATCAATATAAAAATATTTTAAAGAAATTCTGTAGCAACAGAAAGTCAGAAACTTTTAAATAATGAGGACAGCTTTCTTGTAAAGAAGCGACACACCGTGCTAAAAGAAATGGAAACAGCATACGCTGACACAGAGGAAGGTCCACGCTGATGTCCACTCTAATAAGAATTGCGGCCGACTATCTCTGGCATCAATCATAGCCTGGAATATGTTATTAACACGATTATCATTAACCATTGTTACCCATGTAATAAAGCAAACATCCATTTTTCTTGCAAGAAGGCGTCTCTAAAGTAACAGGAATTGGGATTCTGTTCATTTTGTTCCTCGTACAACATCACAAAATCTGAAAATTCGAGCCAGTGTCCTGAGCCGACTAAAGTATATTTTGTACGAGATTTCTTTAACAAATTACTGCCAGATATAGCGTGCGATATGGTAACGTGATGAAAGAAGTCTGGTTCTTTATAATGGAATTTTATTAATGGATGAGGTTACGTTCATGGTGGTGTCTCAAGATAAAAAGGCATTCATGACTCTCTCAACTGTTTATAGTGAACTTAGTCAAAGCCAGCTAAAATAGGTCAACACGAAGATACATCAGTTATATGGGCGTCAAACTCTGAATGATTCACCAGAATTGAGTAATAAGTAGAGAAAACCATTATCCAACTATATTGCAGTTCCATTGCTCATCACCCAAAATAATGTCCAAAGGACCATTTTGGGGCTATGCCCATCTGCGAAAAACAGAAACATGGAGGAACATTGAAGTTGGATGAGTTCTAGCGATGTATGTTATAAGAATAAACATCATTTACCTTTTATATTTTTACACCAGGAGAAAATGTATATTTACTCTAATAAAATGTTCATTAGTTAATTTGAACGTAAAGCAAAAAAAATAAAGTCTGAATTTGAAATTTATGGGAACTTCCATATTTTACGAAATGCATTTAAGGTTATATATATATTTTTTTCCTTGTTATTACTTACTCATTTATTGCATTTAAATGTCAAAAAAAAACTTGTTTTAATAAATGCCAGGGTCATGAAGAAAAGAGATAAAAATGTTGAAATACGAAATCAATTTATAGTCGTTGAACAAAACGCAAGGAACTAGAAATAACGTCTAAACACCGCCTAGATTGCATGTTGGCATAAATACACCACAACAAAATCAGTGATGCCAACCTCCTACTGTTATTCACTCATCCATCCTTTCATCGAATCAGCGAAATGAAATCACTATTCGACCACGGCAAAAAAAACAACAACACACACAATGAGAAAACAAAAAGTTAGGTTAAGCTAAAAGCCAGCTAGAGAGTGCGATGTTGGACAGAGATGAATTTAGATTTTCTTATATAAATTTGGGGAAAAAAATAAGTATACGAAACCCAAACATTTTAATATATATAATAACACTGTAGAGTCTGTTGTTTGTGTTTTAGCAACCAAAACAGAATACTGTTTAACATGTGGCAAATGTCAACAGTACGGCAAAAATGGTCTTTCGACTTATGGGCCCGATATGGTCAGGTGGCTAAGGCACTGGACTCGTAATCTGAGGGTCGCGGGTTCGAATCCCCGTCGCAACAAACACGCTCGCTCTTTCAGCCGTGAGGGTGTAATAATGTCACAGTCAATCAAAATTAGCGATGGGTAGCAATGACTAGCTGACCTCCCTCTACTCTCACACTACAAAATTAGGGACAGCAAGCGCAGATAGCCCTCGTGTAGCTTTGCGCAACATTCAAAGACAAACAAACAAACAATCCAACTTATGGCCGAAAATCTGAACCAACGGACTCTAGTTGCGACATAACAAGACAGAAGAAAAATTTTGTTGGGACAAACCTGTTAAACTAGATGTACACAAGTAAGATTGTCTTTTTACTTCAGTCTTCCCGGTGTCACAGTAAAGAGGCTATTTTTCTTCAAGTGAAAACGTGATGCGAGTGTGTGTATTTTCTTATAGCAAAGCCACATCGGGCTATCTGCGGAGCCCACCGAGTGGAATCGAATATCCCTAATTTTAGCGTTGTGAATATGTAGACATACGGCTGTATTAGCTGGGGGCAGAACGTGATGCCTTGAAGAGAATTGTAGTTTGGAGTTTTGGTGCAATCATTCACATTTAAAAACGGTATATCTGTAAGGAACATGTTTTCAAAATGAAAAAAAAAATGGACATTTTGGGGCAAACAGAAAAAAATAAAATTTATGATAAATTGACATAAAGCTTTAGAAATGAAACTCTCAATTGTAATATTGGGAAACTCTACTGAGCCATTTGTCGCGTGGTTGATATATGTTAAAACAAAATGGACAGTATCTTGAGGTGTAATTTAGAAAAGACACACAAAAGAAACAGTCCTTATTTTGTACTGTTTAACACCTACGACATTTTAAAATCTGATTAACACATGTTTCACACACACACACATAAAAATCTTGTTTATTATTCCTAGTTGCTTGCACATAACTACGTTGGTGTAGCTTGAATTTCATGTCGGGGTTGTTGACAGCCGCTTGAAGGCGAGTGCAGAGTAATCAAGCTCTTCGTCGGGTTCTTGTGTTCAACAAAACCGCTCATCTTTTCAGTCGTCGCCACTAATTTTTTCATTCAGTTATGACTGAAGTATTTTGCTTTAAGAAGAAGCCATGCCAAGTTACAGCATAAACTACAAGATATTAAAATTGAACGGGAAGCTCTATGGGTAAACGAAAGCGTGAAAGGCCAATAATAGGAGTAATCATTCAACTGACACGGCGTCAGCTGAAGCTGTCTCGACTGCTTACAAGTTTCTTCCTATAAGCTTCAACACAAGATGGCGCAGGGAGCACGGGGAAGTCAGACTTAGAAGACGGGTCCATTATTTTCTATCTGAAAAAAAAAAAAGATGAAAAGATAAAAATAAAAAAACTGCTTGATTAGAAAGTAAGATTGCGATGACTCTGTAGGCATAACCCCAGCAGGTATTTTGTGAGAAGCGGTTATCAGAGACGTACGTGTAGAGTAGGTGGTTGTTTCACAGGAAGTGAAACGCACACAAATCAGGAGGAAAATAAGGTGGCGTTCACACGACACCTGCGTTTGACGGGCCCCGGAGGCAGCGTACGAAAGAGGGTGGGGAGGGTTATGTCAGCATGTGGATGTATAGAAGTGGGGATATTTGACAACTTAACTTTCTATTTTGCTGCGAAACGTTCATAGTGCTACCGACTGAAAATGAGAACTAAACCACTGATATTTTAACGGATTCAGACCGAAATTATATTTTTAAAAAGCAGCTCTAAAGCTTTGATACGACCAGGTCTTACACTTACAAACCTAAAATTGAACGCCTCACGACTTGAGGGAACTTATTCAGTGTACGTTTTACTGTCTTTTTTTGTTTTCTTTCAGCATGGAAACTACTTTTACGGGTGCAAGTCCCGCGGTGTCTGCAAACCAAATCATTTCTTAACATTCCAAACTTATGGAAATAAATTGAAAGATCCAGTCGGCTTTTATGTGTGGATAGCCAGCTCAATTACGATATATATTCCGTGATTTAGAACACAAATGCATGTAGTGTACGTTCCACGTAGGTAAATTCCTCTTCCACGCGATTCTCGCAATCTCGAGAAGCTAATATGAAAAGAAAGAAACTGAGCTGTGTTTTTTTTTTCACGTTTTATACAACTGTTTTTGAATGATACTGGAGATGAAATGTAAGTTAATAACAACAGAGAGCGTTGTAAATTTACATGCAACGCCCCAGCACGGCTAGATGGTTATGGCACTCGACTCTTGATCCGAGGGTTGCGGGTTCGAATCCCCGAGACACCAAACATGCTCGCCCTGTCACCTGTAGGGGCCTTGAAATGTTCAGTCAATCCCACTATTCGTTGGTAAAAGAGTAGCCCAAGAGTTGGCTGTGGGTGGTGATGACCAACTGTCTTCCTTCTAGTCTTACGCTACTAAATTAGGGACGGCTAGTGCAGATAGCCCTCGAGTAGCTTTGCGCGAAATTCAAAACAAAAACCAAAACAATTATGCAGACACACAAGTGAGAAACACGCAGGTTTAAAGATGGGCCCGGCTTGGCCAAGTGTGTTAAGGCGTTCGACTCGTAATCCGAGGGTCGCACCAAACATGCTCGCCCTTTCAGCTGTGGGGGCGTTATAATGTTACAGTCAATTCCATTATTCGTTGGCGGTGATGACTAGCTGCCTTCCCTTTAGTCTAACATTAGTAAATTAGGGACGGCTAGCTCATATAGCCCTAGTGTAGCTTTGCGCGAAATTCAAAACAAACAAACTATTTGCATCAGATTTAAATTATTTCAAAAGCATTCTGGTAGATTACAAAACATTAATACACAGTTCTGTTGCGTGAAATAACGTCAAAGGTTAAACGACTTTAAATAATACCAGCTCACTTGATTTAGTTTTCTATATTATTTTAAATCGAAACGCAAAAAACTGCATTTGCAAAATCCAATACAAGTGAATATGTTTAAAAATACGTCCAGTGTGATGGTTTATGAAGTAATAAATTATTACTTATTTTCATGGAAACTATTTTAAATGTTAATCACTAAATATCTATATAATAATCGCATTGCTGTTTCATCAACTTAGAATCTTTACCACTGAATATGAACATTAACATGTTAAACAACAAAGTTTCATGGTTATTGTTGTTTCCTTTGTGCAAACGAAGTATTTCCATCCTGTCCACCGTGAGAAAATAGTACCCTGAACTTCTGCGTTGTAATTCGGTTAACTGACCCTTGATGGAGTGGAGAACAAAGTATCATATTTTTCTATCCAAATAGCATCCGAATGTAACCGTTCTATTTATTAGGGTTATTAACCGATGAGTTAACAGCTGGTCTGAAATATGATAAACTTTCACTCAGGCGATGTGAAGTATTTTAAAAAACAAAATCCACAATCTTTGGTATAAAATATTTTCGTTAGAAACCCTTTTGGTATGGATTTATCGTGATGTTTAGAGTACCTCTCGAAGGATTTTCACAGTATCATAGAAATGGAGTTATTCTTTAAGGAATTATGCAATATCTGAAGATTAGGTCAAATTTGAAGGATTTCTACAATGCAGTAGAATTAGATAATTTATTTTAGGACTTATATAATAATAGTGAAACTAAGGACGTATTAAGCACGGCATGGCCAGGTGGTTAGGGCGCTCGACTAGTGATCTGAGAGTAAAGGGTTCGAATCCCCGTCACAACAAACTTGCTCACCATTTCAGCAGCGAGGGCGTTATTATAATACGGTCAATCCCGCTGTTTGTTGTTAAATAATAGTAGCCCAGTAGTTGGCGTCGGGTTGTGATGACCAGCTGCCTTTCCTCTTGTCTTATAGAAGACAAGCGCAGATTTCTCTCGTGTAGCTTTGAAGGAAATTCAGAAACAAACAAGTGCATATTCATAAACCGTTTCACCAGATATTACGTAAAGTATGAACAAGCACGTGGTTTATAATGAAATATTCATAACTTTGTTTAACTTCCTTAGGGATTCTGGTGACTTTGTGGAAGACCTAGGGGAAAAACGTTCTTAATGAATACAGAATTAACTTCACAACAAGTTTAATGAGTCCGAATGTTTATACGTGTTACACCTCGCGTTCGTTGAGATAATTTTAATATGAGTTCCAGGGAAATGTAAGAATCTCTTGTTATTTGTTTTCCAATGACGAGTAATATGAAGATGTAGTAACATTATTTTAGTCTTTGTCTGAGATGCAGTAATATTACCGGTATAAAAACAAACTTCTAGTGATCCTATTATCAGAGTTTACCAGAGCAGGGATTAAAACTACTAACTTGACGTTAATGGACTACATGCGTCTAGTTGGTTACACTGGGATTAAACAAGTCAAGCTAATAGGTCTAACTGTGACTACACAGGAGTACAGGTTAACCCTATGATTGAACAAGTTGGTACACTGGGATTAAACAAGTCAAGCTAATAGGTCTAACTGTGACTACACAGGAGTACAGGTTAACCCTATGATTGAACAAGTTGGTACACTGGGATTAAACAAGTTCACAGGTTGACACGACTAGCTGTGGTTCCTGTTATTAAACAAGTTCACATGTTGACACGACTATCTGTGGTTCCTGTTATTAAACAAGTTCACAGGTTGACATTTTTGTGATTGAACAAAGAGACAAGCTAAATTCAATGATTGTTTTAAATATTTAAACAGAATTAGGAATTAAAACCATCGATTACAATATGTCAGAAGAAAGAAGTTTAATTGATGTTTTAGTCAAAATTTTTACAGCTCATTGTTTTCCATATAAACCTCACGTTAATACGATCTTCAGCTAAGATTTTGACATTATAAAACCACGTGGTTTACAAACTGTGAGTTACGAATAGTTTGTACGGGGGCGCTCAACTCTGACTATAGGAATATCTAAATCATACCTGGAAGTACAAATTTAAAAAAAAAGTTTGAAAAACTGCCATACAAATATTGCTACTATTAAATGATACATTAATAATAATTAACATGAATGGTAAACATACAAGTAGGTTATACACGATGCGGGAGGGGGGCAACATAACGCATGTTTAGAAAGTGGGGCGTCGTAAAAAAAGACTTGCACACCGCTGCTGTAACAGCCCACGAGGCGGTTTGAATAGCTCTGTTGTCGAACGAAAGTTACAGCAGGTGGCGCCTACACCATACAGCCTTGGTAATATATTGTTCACGCAGTTTTCTTATTGAAGACTGGCTTCGGTCTGTTTATGAGAAATTTGTTAAAGTCGCTCGCAGTTTAATTGTGATTTTTATATTATCTTTAAACGACTTCACGGTCTGTTGACTTCAGCGTTATGCGCCGTGGCACTTTATATCTAATGCGTGATAATAATAAAAACGTACATATATTTCCATATAAAAACAAAATTGATTTTCGTTATTCATTATAAATACATTAAACTAAGTGTGTTACAGAATGTATTATGTGAAGCGAAACAGTAACTCAGCCAGTAGTCGGGTAATAAAGCTATTTCACGGTGAGCACGAACACGAGACTGTTTCAATAATTAACCCGTAGCACAGAATCCCAATCGAATAGGTTATTAAGTGAAAAGAAATACCTTCTATTAGCATAATTACGTAAAATAATTTATTAATCACTCTTCTGGATTGTAGAGTGTATTCAGTTTTGTAAATTTACACCCATTACCCTGACAAATAAAACAAATAACTTCACTTCGCTTCTGTATATGCTTATCTATTTAATTTTAACAAAAAAAAAGACATTTGGTAGAGTTTAACTGCAAAACATTTAATCGAGTTTATCTTTAAAATCTTAATTTGATTTAACTTTGACTTTTTATCGACCGCTGAAAGTATTTCGATTTTAGAAGGTTATTAATTAAAAATAGAAATTAACTACATTTCTGATTAAACTTAACAGTTAAAAAGTTTTCAATAATAGAATAACTTAATACAAAACTTTTGTTCTTTAACATTAGTCGTCAAGACACTATAAGGTTGATTTAACTACACTTCTATTTAACTACAAACTTTTACCAAACATTAAATTAATTGTTAAGCTTTGCCGATTAAGAAACAACGACTGAGTTGATAACATTTTCCTTTTTTAATTAAAATTAATTATTTTGCTTAAAATATGTTATTATTTTAGTAAAATGTGCGACTAAGAAGGAATACTTGTTGATATTAATGCTTCTGTTTCAGGCCCGACATGGCCAGGGTGTGTTAAGGCGTTTGACTCTTGATCCGAGGGTCGCAGCAAACATGCTCGCCCTTTCAGCCGTATGGGCATTATAATGTTACGGTCAATCCCACTATTCTTTGGTAAAATAGTTGCCCAAAAGTTGTGCGAAATTCAAAACAAACAAGCTTCTGTTTTAACATTTTAAAAATATTAAGTAAGAAAATAATAGCACATTCAATTTTATGTTATCTGTTAAATAAAATGTGATAGTTCTGCCTTAACCATTACTGAATTGAATTCAAAAAAACTAAACGCTTAGGTGTACTTAATGTGAAAAGAAAGTCCTGAAATTTAATTAAAAGGTAACGTACGCGTGACTAACCAGAAAGACGTAGGCAAGTCCAAAAAATTAATCTTTGTTCGTTTGTGTTTGTTTTTTTTTAATTTGGGGTAAAGCTACTCGAGGGCTATCTGTGCTAGCCGTCCCTAATTTAGCAGTGTAAAACTAGAGAGAAGGCAGCAGGTCCTCACCACCCACAGCCAACTTTTGGGCTATTGTTTTACCAACGAATAGTGGGATTGAGCGTCACTTCATAAAGCCCCCCACTGCTGAAAGGGCAAGCATGTTTGTTGCGACGAGGATACGAATCCGCGCACCTGGGATTACGAGTCAAACGCCCTAACCACTTCGGCATGCCGGGCAAATCCTTGTTCATCATGAGAGGGAGAAATTGTTATTTTTTCTTTGTTTGTATCATTACCATTCCCCAGTCACTCATCGTAGGTATGAATGCCTGTAACACTAAACACCGCGATTCGATACCCGTGATAAGCACATCACAGGCTTTGTGTATCTTAATGCAAACAAAAAACAAACACAGTAAGCGATATCGTAGTTTCTACAATTACTATGCTTTTCAGAAACAGCATTTCACTACTTGCAAAGTAACGTGCATATTTTAGAAACGAATTCTAGAGGGTCTGAATGTTTTAAAATTTTGCAAAGCTCATGATGATAGTTTGTAACTACTATTAACATACTCACATGATGATAGTTTGTAACTACTATTAACATACTCACATGATGATAGTTTGTAACTACTATTAACATACTCACATGATGATAGTTTGTAACTACTATTAACGTACTCACATGATGATAGTTTGTAACTACTATTAACATACTCACACGATGATAGTTTGTAACTACTATTAACATACTCACATGATGATAGTTTGTAACTACTATTAACATACTCACACGATGATAGTTTGTAACTACTATTAACATACTCACATGATGATAGTTTGTAACTACTATTAACATACTCACATGATGATAGTTTGTAACTACTATTAACATACTCACACGATGATAGTTTGTAACTACTATTAACATACTCACACGATGATAGTTTGTAACTACTATTAACATACTCACATGATGATAGTTTGTAACTACTATTAACATACTCACACGATGATAGTTTGTAACTACTATTAACGTACTCACAAGATGATAGTTTGTAACTACTATTAACATACTCACATGATGATAGTTTGTAACTACTATTAACATACTCACATGATGATAGTTTGTAACTACTATTAACATACTCACATGATGATAGTTTGTAACTACTATTAACATACTCACATTCTCCGTATGGATTTTTGTTTGCATGTGCCTGACAATCTGGTTTGATAATAAAAAACGGGGATAAAACAAAACTTAAATGCATAATAGGTTTAATTATACTTGAACAAATTTAACGACTGGTGAGCTGTGGATCGGAACATAATAATTATTAAATTCATCTGCTCGATTACTTCGTGAGAAATTTGTTGTTTTAACACGAGACTATATTCGTAGTGTTCATTCGACTTGCTTTTTGTTTTCACATAATTCTTTATTTAAATATGCACATTTGTTTGTTTATTGTTTGAACGTAATACTCTATCTGTTAGTGTTAACTCGATGGTTTGTTTGTTGTTTTAACACGGAAGTGTGTTTGTAATATTCAACAGTTTTTTGCTTTAACACAACAATGTATTTGCAGTATTTACTAGCCTGCGTTTGTTTCAATACAACACCGTATTTTTAATATCCAATAGTCGATTTATTTTAACATAACATAATATTCACTAGACAGTTTTTGTTTTAACATAATACGCTGTATTTATAGTATTTACTGGACAATTTGTTTGTTTCTTTATAACACAATGCAACGCAACTTTTACTGTTTCTTGTTCCTGGACAGAAAGTGTTATTTCCCAATTGCTTATATCTAAAGTAAATGGAAAAGACCTATTTTTCTCTTCAAACTTTGCTTTAACTTTACAAAGAAAATAGTTTAATTTCTAAATTTCAGTATCCAGGTCATAAAAGCAAAGTTTGAAGGGAATAATGGTCATTTTGTGTACTTTTACAACATAAGCAATTAAGAAATAGCACATACGATCCAGGAACGAAATTCGTGTTACATTGTTTTATTTGAACATAATACTGTGTTTATAGTATTCATTACAAAATTCGTTTGTTTGTTATTTGAGCATAATACTGTGTTTATAGTATTTACTAAACAGCTCCTTTTATTGTTTGAACATAATACTGTGTTTATAGTATTTACTAAACAGCTCCTTTTATTGTTTGAACATGATACTGTGTTTATAGTATTTACTAAACAGCTCCTTTTATTGTTTGAACATAATACTGTGTTTATAGTATTTACTAAACAGCTCCTTTTATTGTTTAAACATAATACTGTGTTTATAGTATTTACTAAACAGCTCCTTTTATTGTTTGAACATGATACTGTGTTTATAGTATTTACTAAACAGCTCCTTTTATTGTTTGAACATGATACTGTGTTTATAGTATTTACTAAACAGCTCCCTTTATTGTTTAAACATAATACTGTGTTTATAGTATTTACTAAACAGCTCCTTTTATTGTTTGAACATAATACTGTGTTTATAGTATTTACTAAACAGCTCCTTTTATTGTTTAAACATAATACTGTGTTTATAGTATTTACTAAACAGCTCCCTTTATTGTTTAAACATAATACTGTGTTTATAGTATTTACTAAACAGCTCTTTTTATTGTTTGAACATGATACTGTGTTTATAGTATTTACTAAACAGCTCCTTTTATTGTTTAAACATAATACTGTGTTCATAGTATTTACTAAACAGCTCCTTTTATTGTTTAAACATAATACTGTGTTTATAGTATTTACTAAACAGCTCCTTTTATTGTTTAAACATGATACTGTGTTTATAGTATTTACTAAACAGCTCCTTTTATTGTTTGAACATGATACTGTGTTTATAGTATTTACTAAACAGCTCCTTTTATTGTTTGAACATGATACTGTGTTTATAGTATTTACTAAACAGCTCCCTTTATTGTTTAAACATAATACTGTGTTTATAGTATTTACTAAACAGCTCCTTTTATTGTTTAAACATAATACTGTGTTTATAGTATTTACTAAACAGCTCCTTTTATTGTTTGAACATGATACTGTGTTTATAGTATTTACTAAACAGCTCCTTTTATTGTTTAAACATAATACTGTGTTTATAGTATTTACTAAACAGCTCCTTTTATTGTTTAAACATAATACTGTGTTTATAGTATTTACTAAACAGCTCCTTTTATTGTTTGAACATGATACTGTGTTTATAGTATTTACTAAACAGCTCCTTTTATTGTTTAAACATAATACTCTGTTTATAGTATTCACTAAACAGCTCCTTTTATTGTTTAAACATAATACTGTGTTTATAGTATTTACTAAACAGCTCCTTTTATTGTTTGAACATGATACTGTGTTTATAGTATTTACTAAACAGCTCCTTTTATTGTTTAAACATAATACTGTGTTTATAGTATTTACTAAACAGCTCCTTTTATTGTTTAAACATAATACTGTGTTTTTAGTATCTACTAAACAGCTCCTTTTATTGTTTAAACATAATACTGTGTTTATAGTATTTACTAAACAGCTCCTTTTATTGTTTAAACATAATACTGTGTTTATAGTATTTACTAAACAGCTCCTTTTATTGTTTAAACATAATACTGTGCTTATAGTATTTACTAAACAGCTTTTTTTATTGTTTGAACATGATACTGTGTTTATAGTATTTACTAAACAGCTCCTTTTATTGTTTAAACATAATAATGTGTTTATAGTATTTACTAAACAGCTCCTTTTATTGTTTAAACATAATACTGTGTTTATAGTATTTACTAAACAGCTCCTTTTATTGTTTAAACATAATACTGTGTTTATAGTATTTACTAAACAGCTCCCTTTATTGTTTAAACATAATACTGTGTTTATAGTATTTACTAAACAGCTCCTTTTATTGTTTAAACATAATACTGTGTTTATAGTATTTACTAAACAGCTCCTTTTATTGTTTGAACATGATACTGTGTTTATAGTATTTACTAAACAGCTCCTTTTATTGTTTGAACATGATACTGTGTTTATAGTATTTACTAAACAGCTCCTTTTATTGTTTAAACATAATACTGTGTTTATAGTATTTACTAAACAGCTCCCTTTATTGTTTAAACATAATACTGTGTTTATAGTATTTACTAAACAGCTCCCTTTATTGTTTAAACATAATACTGTGTTTATAGTATTTACTAAACAGCTCCCTTTATTGTTTAAACATAATACTGTGTTTATAGTATTCCCTACACGAAGTAAAATACCAGTTTCATAATACATTAATGAAGATAGTGGATTATTCGATTTGTGTCGGAAAAGCTAATGATGATAACAGTTTAGTGTCTAATTATGCTTGTATATAAATGTGTTGATTTACTATCTTCGAATACGATACTTCTATATAGCAGTCTTTGTTTTCTAGTTAAATCTGTCCTTTGAGCAGTAAAGACATTTTAGAAGAACTGAGGTTGACAGATGTGCAGTTACCAGAAACATGAAATGACTTCGCAGAGGCGTCTTGCTTGATACCCCATGAGAAGTCTATAAAGCAGGCCCGTAAGACAACATTAATTAAATAGGATTTGATTTGTTAACGTTTATCGGGTTTATTTGTCACCTAATATAACGTATAGATTTATTTCACTTACATAATTAAATAAGTAAAAAGAACGATACCCATACCCCGTAGATGTCAAATAATTAAAAAGTAAATTAATGAAAATAATTAAAGTTAATGAAGCTTCCATATATTCATTCTTCGTCGTAGCATATAAGTAATCTTTGAGAAAGAAAATATATTATGCAATAGAATATTTGTCAGAATATTTATTACCTTCAGAGGGCCGCCATAAAATCTTAAAATATTCAAACTTTACAACTCTAAATCTCTTACACATACATTTTTACACAACACTGGAGTGTATTCCATAACAAACAAATATATTTGTGTACGGTTAACCTGAAACATTTTTTTTCATCGTCAGAGTGAGAATATAGTTATATTTATATGATAAGAACTGAAGGTTTGACGTAACAATTCGATTCATTTAGATACTCTTAGCTCACGAAGTCCAACAGTTTCGGTGATAATTAAATCTAATAAATATTTACCAAATCATCCACACCTTTTGCTGTTTATTGTCTGATCCGCCATTTAATAGATCCAATAAAAATTACCAAAATGATAACAGCTTTCATTGTTTATTGTTCTGAAGGCCAACCCGCAGTAATTATCTATCTTTGAATATAGTCTATGTCTCAATACTTTTCACCAACACCAACACTGACTGGGAAAACAAACTGGAATGATGTCCCCACCCACTTTCGAGAAAATGCAGTTCGGGGAAAAATATCAGAAACTGTTAATAATTCTTCTTATCTCAAGTTATAATCAATATATACTGATGAATCATTTTCTATTTCACCACACAACACCACGTAACAAATTGTTACTCTTTCTGGTTCCTGGGCAAAAAGTATTATTTCCCAATTGCTTGAGTCTAAAGTAAATGGAAAAGACCTATTTTTCTCTTCAAACTTTGCTTCTGTGACCTGGGAACGTATAATGAAAACATGATGAGACACTGTATTTAGGGACTGATACATGAAAGTGATTTACATTACAGTCGAAAATCTCGAAAAAACTACTCACTTCTAAACATTTTTGTATAACTTTAGTATAAATACATGTAAATCTTGATTCATATGTTGTTTTATTCAGACCTTATGTAAATGAAAATGTGCAAATTTGCCCGTTTTAACAGAGAAAATAGTTTAATTTCTAAATTTCATTATCAAGGTCACAAAAGTAAAGTTTGAAGGGAATAATGGTCATTTTATGTACTTTTACAGCATAAGTAATTAAGAAATAACAATAACACATACTATCCAGGAACAAAATTTGTGTTACATTCTGTTATTATAGCAACAGAGCGAACTAATTCTGTCTCAAAGACATCTGAGTTATAAATAGAAATAGCAGATCATGGAAAGTTATCATTTGCACCTCAAAAAGATCTGTAAACACAAATATAAGCGCCCCGCTATTACAGCAGTAAGTCTACAAATTTACAACGCTAAAATTATGGGTTCGATGCCCCCTCGGTGGGCTCAGCAGATAGCCCGATGTGGCTTTTCTATAAGAGAAAAACACACGTACACACAAGTAGAAAAGAAAGTCATAACAAATTACCATCATTTAAGCCTATAATACTAAACGCATAGAAATAAGATGAGATAGATTTATATACTGTTTCGTTACGTGTGTCTACTAAGATTAATGTTGTTATATTAGTGAATGAAGCGGGGACACGTGAACCTGTCAGAGCAAATGCTTGAAAACCACTAACTGCAGTGAGAAGCCATATAAACAGAATAAAGAAGAAAGCTACAGAATGGGCTATCTGTGTTCTGCCTACTACGGGTATCGAAATCCGGATTTTAACTTTGTAAGTGTCCAGACATACCTTTGAGCCACTAGGGGGCCAAACAGAATAATAGGATTCATGTATGAATTAAACAAAAGTCGCGAAACACACGCTTTCGGTTATAAAGACAAACAATGTCCGTAGAAGGCTAAACTTAAGAGTTTGTACAACCGAGTTTCCTGCACACGAAAATCTTCACACAATTTAGAAACTATTATATACGTACAGCTAAATCTAGTAGATGGTAAATTTATCTCTTAAATCAAATATCTCCTACAACTTTAATAAGAATCCAAAACAGTTTTTGTCGAGTAAATCCAGCTGGCGCAACATAGAGTTAGGGAAGTCAGAGTTATGTTGGAAAATGTCACGATTGTAGATACAAGATAGTTTGGTTTTATTGTCTACTTCAAGACAATGGTACACACGTGCATGTCCGCTTTGTATTTAAAGTACGGATTAAAACCACACACGTTTTTATAACGTGATTCAATTATGTACAAAGACAAACAGACAGTGAAAATCGTCTTCACTAATCATAGACACGTGATTATCTTCATATATATATATTCATATACGTGTTTATAAAATATGAATTCACGAATGAACATTGGGGGTTATGCAGAACTCTTGCTATGTATACATTATGTCATTTATGACATAATAGTTCGCTCTGTTGCTATAATAACACTATGTAACACAAATTTTGTTCCTGGATAGTATGTGCTATTTCTCAATTGCTTATGTTGTAAAAGTACAAAAAAAAATAGCCATTATGCCCTTCAAACTTTGCTTTTGTGGCCTGGAAACTACGATGCTGGCGTGTGTTTGTGTGAGTGTTATTTTATAGCAAAGCCACATCGGGCCATCTGCTGAGCCCACCAAGGGGAATCGAACCCTTGTTTTTAGGGTTGTAAATCCGTAGACTTACCGCTGTACTAGCGGGAGGCGTGATGTTAGCAGATGTTTGATTTTCCAATATCCACCGATCGTTATGAGAAGAAAATCATAATTGAAATATCTTAAAGGTATTTAGAGCTGTATGAATCACATACGCATATATATAATGAGTGTATGTATATATAAATGTGCATATACAATCTATAAATGAAACATAACTTTGTATAAACAGTATTGATTGTGGATATTTGATCACACTACTATTGGCCAATTTATGTTTTATATAAAATCTTGATGAGGCGATTAAAATTCCTGTTTTACGGTGTTGATAATAATGCGAGTAACCTTATAACTCTTCAGAACCCTGCGTTGAACAAACTAGAGTTCTTATCTACTCTGTTAAATCTGTACTGAACAAACTAGAGTACTTGTCTACTCTGTTAAATTTGTACTGAACAAACTAGAGTACTTGTCTACTCTGTTAAATCTGTACTGAACAAACTAGAGTACTTTTCTACTCTGTTAAATCTGTACTGAACAAACTAGAGTACTTTTCTACTCTGTTAAATCTGTAATGAACAAACTAGAGTACTTTTATACTCTGTTAAATCTGTACTGAACAAACTAGAGTTCTTATCTACTCTGTTAAATTTGTACTGAACAAACTAGAGTACTTGTCTACTCTGTTAAATCTGTACTGAACAAACTAGAGTACTATTTTACCAACGAATAGTGATGTTGACCGTAACATTAAATCTCCCCCACGGCTGAAAGAGCGAGTATGTTTGGTGTGACGGGGATTCGAGCTCTCGACCCTTGGATAACGAGCTGTACGCCCTAACCACGTGGTTATGCCGGGCCTCGTAAGGTGGAAAGGAATATACTTATTTATCTCTTCCATTGTGCCCCCGCCCCCATGCCAGTGGCGCAGCAAGAAATATAAAGGCTTATAACGCTAAAAATCGAGTTTCGGTCCCCGTGGTGGGGACAACACAGATGATCCATTGTGTAACTTTACGCTAACGACAAACAAACCTTTTGGTTATGAATTTAATAAAAACAAAACAGCTTTTAAAAAAGAAATGTTTGAAAGCGGCTTGAAAAATACAAGTCGAGACCAGAAACTGAATATTGTTCTCTACGACCATAGAAAAGCCGTTTAACATGACTTTTTACAAAACAAATGATTTTTTTTTCTAAATTTTTCTTGGACTCGTGACATTTTAAAGTTTAAACCTTTAACTTGATAGACAAGCACAGATAACCAAGGGAACCATGCAACTTCGCCCTCTTCAGGAAAAGACTTTAGTGAAAAAATTTTTTTCTTCACAGAAGCACTTTGCTATTAAACCTTTCTTATCGTAGTAGCGAAAAAAAAAGATAATTTTTGTTCGTTTTTTAAGCATCTTACAAGATCGTTCATCACCACTAATATCAGTCCTGCCACTGACATCTGGTGGCTTAGAAGGGGATTAATCGTCTCTACCACCGAATCACAGAAAATCATTGCATACTGTGATTATCCTATTAGCCAACACGTTAAGAACCGCCACCACACGGCGTGGTCTAACAACACCCAGAGCCTTAGGAAGTTTATGTAATAAACGAAAGATAACTTTGTGATTGAGTAATGTGTAATCATTACCACGCAACGAACAACTGAGGTTTATGTGCGCGTGCTATGCGAGTTCAACTGGTCTGTCGTAGGTTTTTGCTTCGTTTTTCAAATGTAATGGTGTAGTACCAGAGAAGATAAGCGCTCTTTTGTGTTGCTAATGTTGAATTTCTCTGTCTCATTGAATCTAGTAAAGTTAAAAACGATATAAAAAACGCAAGGTTTTACATCTCGCTAACAACCTTAAAGACGTATTTGTAATATAATACATGACACAGACTAAATTAGTCCTTTAAAATCTGCAATATACATTTATTTTATTTTTTGCTGAATATTTACAAAGATAGCGTTATTGAATAAAATATTATGATATCTTCCGGAAAAGAAATTATATTGTATAAATATATAAAATTATTTTTTGTGTGCTATTCTTGTGTTTAAACTTTTTAGAACATCAAATTTTAAACACATTGAAATGTTATAAAATCGTACCATAAAAAACAACAACAACGAATAGTGTAGACCATGTTTATTACATTCTTGAGGGTGAGTTTTGCCTTTCGTTTGAGTTATAAAGTAGTACTGGTTTTTTATAAACGAAATTTAAAATTATTTGCTGGAATATTAGTCCAGGAAATACTTTGAGATTCGCTTTAAAAGATATCACCGAATGACCTCTCCCAGGCCCAGCAGTATGTCGAACAGCCTGTATCCCTGAAAACAGAATTTTGTAGTTTTGAGTTCGGCCATAAATAAGTAAGAACGTTGCTAAGTAACTGATTTGTGAATTAAAATTATAACATGTCCAGTGTTTGCTATTTCCGACTCAATATTTCGTTTCTAGGTTTAGTTCACTTTCAATCCTTGCTTATCATAGAGCTTATCAAAGGTATTTTACAGTGAATTTAATGTCGTTTGCGAGGTCTACAATAAAAGAATCAGGTTCAAAACGTTTATATTTCGGACCCTGGCAAGATCTGTTGGTCATGTCGCTCGACTCGCAACCTACAGCTAACGAGTTCGAATCCCGTCATCGTATCGGCTTGCTGTGTCAGACTGGGGTGCTTTATAACCACTTTTTTATTGGTAAAAGACTAGTTCAAGACGTGGAGATAACTACTGTTAATTAGCTGACTTATTTCTGGTCATACACTGCTAAATTAGGGACGACTAGCACAGATAGCCCTCGTGTAGCTTTGCACGAAATTAAAAATAACAACGAACAACAAGTTCGCATTTCGTCGCGGTTCTCAATCCTTCATGGTTCCTTGGAATACAAAACTCTTGGTATTGAAAATATTAATACTACCTGATAAGGTAATTAAATTTTCGTCACATGATTGCACGACATCGTTACATCCTGTTGTCCATATTCTCTCGAGATTTTCTTGTTCTGTATTTAAATTTCCTTGTTTGTATTCATGTCATGCCAGAGAAAGAGATACGAATGTTCCGTCCAAACACGTATCCATTGGTTTGGCTTCTCTTGAATTTTGCGCGAAGCTACACGAAGGCTATTTGCGTTAGCCGTCCCCAATTTAGCAGTGTAAAACTAGAGAGAAAGCAGCTAGTCATCACCACCCACCGCCAACTGTTGGGCTTTTACCAACGAATAATTGGATTGACTGTCGCGTTATAACGCCCCCAACGGCTGAAAGGGCGAGCATATTTGGTGCGACCAGGATTCGAGCCCGCGACCCTCGGAATACGAGTACAGTGCCTTAACCACCTGGCCATGTTAGGCCGTAGTACGTATGTTTTATTGTGTATACAATTCGTCGTATCATTTATATACGTGATTTCTGGCGTAATGCGCTCACCTACACAGATGACACTATGTAAAGAAAATTTTTACTTTTTCTTGTTCCTGGGCAGAAAGTGTTATTCCCAATTGCTTATGTCTAAAGTAAATGGAAAAGACCTATTTTTCTCTTCAAACTTTGCTTTTGTGACCTGGGAACGTATAACGAAAACATGATGGGAGACTATATTTGCCGACTGATACGTGAAAGTGATTTACATTACAGTCGCAAATCTCGAAAACCTACTCACTTCTAAACAGTTTTGAATAACTTTAGTATAAATACATGTAAATCTTGATTCATATGTCGTTTTATTCAGATTTTATGTGAATGAAAATGTTGAAATCTGTCTATTTTTACACTTAAAATAGGTTAATTTCTAAATTTCATTATCCAGGTAACAAAAGCAAAATTTGAAGGGAATAATGGCCATTTTCTGTACTTTTAGAACAGAAGCAATTAAGAAGTAACACATACTATCCAGGAACAAAATTTGTGTTACAGAGTGTTATTTACGCAGTTTCAAAATATCTTTCTCTGAAAGAGTATTTCCGGTCAGTTTGAAAAAAATAAAAGTTTGAACTTTGACAACAACAGGCACTCCGTGAAACTGATTTTATAAATCTGTGACTCTTTATCAGCCCCTGTTCTTTGTAAGATATTTGTTTTATCTCTCTTGTCTGGTAGTCGTTACAATTATGACCATATAAGAACGTTCCACTGGGTAGTGACGTAGCCATGGAACTGTCAATAACACGTGACACCAGATACAGGATCGCCTTTGGACATATAGCACATAATATTTGATCAAAGTAGTAATAAACTGTTTATAAGAGGTTAAGATACAAGAAACGTGGAATTTATATTTGTCTTATTGTTAACAACACTAAAGAAATTGACCAACAAACAAAACTTGGGTAAATAAATAATCACATTTCTATTATTTGATATTTACTTCGCTTCCAGCGAAATGCACAATAACCATTGGTTCTTCTGGTATAAAATGTTGGATATTTACAGTTAATGTAATTGTCGCTTTTGTGTCAGTCTCTTACAAATAACCGTGATCAGATTTTTTTATTCTAATATATATTTATATTTCCGTTCATAGTCACATTTCTATGAATTTATAGTCAAGTAATTTCTTTAAATTTTAGACCCCCGCTGGTCATATTGCCTTTATTAAGCGACTTAGTGTGTTTCGAGCATTCTATAGTTTAACTTTGTAGCTGTGATCAGATCATAATGAATTATTGATTCAATAACAACGTATTAACCTGTAACTGGTAACTCTGTAAGATAATCTTGATTTAATAACAGCGTTTTACCTGTAACTGGTAACTCTGTAAGATAATCTAGTCCGTGAAACTGTTACAGCTTTGAACTTGTAATATACAATGTTTATAGCTCTGAACTTGTAATATACAATGTTTGTATAACTTTGAACTTGTAATATACAATGTTTGTATAGCTTTGAACTTGTAATATACAATGTTTGTATAGCTTTGAACTTGTAATATACAATGTTTGTATAGCTCTGAACTTGTAATATACAATGTTTGTATAGCTCTGAACTTGTAATATACAATGTTTGTATAGCTCTGAACTTGTAATATACAATGTCGGTATACCTATGAACTTGTAATATACAATATCGGTATACCTATGAACTTGTAATATACAATGTCGGTATACCTATGAACTTGTAATATACAATATCGGTATACCTATGAACTTGTAATATACAATGTCGGTATACCTACGAACTTGTAATATGCAATGTCGGTATGCCTACGAACTTGTAATATACAATGTTTGTATGCCTATGAACTTGTAATATACAATGTTTGTATAGCTTTGAACTTGTAATATACAATGTTTGTATAGCTTTGAACTTGTAATATACAATGTCGGTATACTTATGAACTTGTAATATACAATGTCGGTATACTTATGAACTTGTAATATACAATGTCGGTATACCTATGAACTTGTAATATACAATGTCGGTATACCTATGAACTTGTAATATACAATGTCGGTATACTTATGAACTTGTAATATACAATGTCGGTATACCTATGAACTTGTAATATACAATGTCGGTATACCTATGAACTTGTAATATACAATGTCGGTATACCTATGAACTTGTAATATACAATGTCGGTATACCTATGAACTTGTAATATCCAATATCGGTATACCTATGAACTTGTAATATACAATGTCGGTATACCTATGAACTTGTAATATGCAATGTCGGTATACCTATGAACTTGTAATATACAATGTAGGTATACCTATGAACTTGTAATATACAATATCGGTATACCTATGAACTTGTAATATACAATGTCGGTATACCTACGAACTTGTAATATACAATGTCGGTATACCTACGAACTTGTAATATACAATGTCGGTATACCTACGAACTTGTAATATACAATGTCGGTATACCTATGAACTTGTAATATACAATGTCGGTATACCTATGAACTTGTAATATACAGCTGTGATTTTTAGTTTTTATCAGCATTAGGTTTCTATCAATCATTCATTTTAACTTATTCTAGAATATTAAAGTAAATCAACTCGTGGAAACTGAAACCAAGCTATCGTTTGGCTAGTGAATTAAGAACTATATTCATGTAAACCATTTTAAATTCATCAAAACTTTCTTTTTACTGAAATTTCGATCATTTCTTTTGTTCATTAGAACTTTAATTTTCCACGTGTTTAGTAGGACATTTGTAAACGACACATTAGAAATTTCCCAGACATGTCAATATCTCATTTCCCCGAAGTAGGACCAATGACAGTATGTCATTAGACACTAAAATGACGCCTTATGAGGGACGCTTAACATTGGAGTTTGCATTGTCGTGACGTCAGTGAAACGAGCGCGTGCCATGAATCATGGGAATAATTACATCTTCTGTAGGCTACAACACAGCGTGACGTATGTACTTGAAAAATAAGAAATATGTATATTTGTCACTATTAATTTTGGTTTCATTAACTCTTGAAACATAACACTTCTAAAGGCCCTGCGAAAGTACATCCACCCAGTGTTTTACAAGTCTAGTAAAGTTTCTAATAAGTCTATTTCACGCTCTGAAAATGTTATGACAGTTTATAATAGTTAAAAAGTATTATGATCCATTTCAAGGTTTTTGTCATATTTAATATATTTAATATTTACACTCCTTAAAACATCCTTATTTATTCACTTGAATTTTGGAAGATATTATCATATGGTCATTGCAATTCTTAAAGAAATGTTTTCGTCAAAAGCTATAGCGACTACACATAGTTCATAGTTTGTTGTAAATAAAAATGTTATGAAACAAATAGATTTTCCATGTGTCCCGACAATTTCCTATGAATTTTCACAACGTTTCTCACGAATTCGTATGAATCGTTAGTTCATTGGATTAATCGTATGCATCTTCGTCTGTTCGTCAGGACTCGACATGGCCAGGTGGTTAAGACAATGGACTCGTAATCCGAGGGTCGCGAGTTCGAATCTCCTTCACACCAAACTCTTCACCCATGGGGGTTATAATGTGACGGTTAATCCCACTATTCATTGGTAAAAGAGTAGCCCAAGAGTTGGCGGTGGGTAGTAATGACTAGATGCCTTCCCTCTCGTCCTACACTACTAAATTAGGTTCGAGTAGCGCAGATAGTCTTCGTGTAGCTTTGCGCGAAATTCAAAACAAACTGTTCGTCAGCTCGTGTATATTTTCGTCGGTTCACTATCACTTCCGAAAACAAACTAATATTCACTTGAAAACTTATTATTTAAATTCCTTGAATACATTTGTCAACTTCATATACTTTTTAAGTATTCACAATTAATCGGAAATCTTACAGATGTTGCCATTCATGCATTAGAAGTTTTGAAATCATACTATCAAACGAAGTATTAATCTGTGAAAGGTTGTATATAATTTTTCATTCATTAAAATTCAGTTTTAGAACCATTCGTCTTTTATTTCGCAGAGTCTCAAGATACACTTGTTATATACAGATTTGCACAGTACGCTGTGAGCAAACTATAGCTATAGAGTCTACATAGCGCCCCCTAGTGGCTCAGCGGTATGTCTGCGGACTTACACGCTAAAATCCGGGTTTCGATACCTGTGGTGGGCAGAGCACAGATAGCCCATTGTGTAGCTTTGTGCTTAATTCAAAACAACAACAACAAGTCTACATAAAACAAAATAAAAACATTAAAGTCAATATTTAGTGGCGAATGAATCACGTCTCCTCCACACAATATTACCATTGCCAATATTGACACTGAAAAGTATTGCAAAGATAGCCCTGCTTGTGTGTGGCCTGTAAGAAGGTACCTTTGTACCAAACCACATGTGATTTCGTTCTCATACGAAAACGCCAAATATTGAGCACAAGACCAAAACTTTGAAATTATCTTATATCTCTTTTGGGGATTCCATTGGTTTTTCAATTTCGCGCCACGCTACATGAGAGCTATCTTCGCTAGCCGTCCCTAATTTAGCAATGTAAGACTAGAAGGAAGGCAGCTAGTCATCACCACACACCGCCAACTCTTGGGTTATTTTTTTACCAGCGAATAGTGGATTATTCGTCACATTATAACGCTCCAACGGGTGATATGGTGAGCATGTCTGGTGTGACGGGAGAGTTGAACCCGCGACCCTCGGATTACCAGTCGAGTTCCTGTGTAAATTGGCTGAAATACGACGCAGTAATCGTTAAAATTCCGCAACTATGTTTTCTTTTTTGTGACGACCTATGGTTATTAATATCGCCATTTCTTTGTTTCAGTGTAAGGGACCAATAAAAAAAGAATCTTTGTACAAAATTCTATTTAAATTAATCACACCAATGCTGAGTAATTGGCCAAAAAAAAACCCAAATTATACTTTTTTTGTAAACTCTGACCCTTCGAAAAAAAACACTCAAAATCTATAAATCAATGTTTTTTACAGGCAGTGTTGTGGGTGTATGAAAATTGATTGCTCCAAATATGACCACATAAGAATACAAAATATACATTTTACAGTTGCTTGACCTTTGACCTCATAAAATCCTTTTAAAAAGACCCTAATAAAAAATAAAAACGCATCTGGGCGTAATGGACCAACTTATAACCCTGTCAAGTTTCAAGTCAATAAGCCGAGAATTGAAGGAATAACTCTTGATTGAAATGTGTCTGGAAGAAAACAAGCAAACAATATGTCCATCTGCAGGAACATAGAAACATAAGTCTGGTGTACAAGAAACAAAGTATATGGGGCGTTTACAACTGTACATCGCAGTATATGTATTACAAACCAACTCCTACAAAAACAACTGACATGATAAGATACACTCACACACACAAATATATATTGTCTTCACAAGAATTAATATTTCTTTAGCTGAATTTATTGTTCATCCTACCATCAAATAATTATTTACGAATTAGCTATTCTGGAATCATAGTTTCAATTCACGGCCGTGGTCAGAGTTGAGATAGGTCCACTATGTGGCTTTACAATAAAACAAAAACAAGTAACCTCATAACTACTTTTCTGTTCTCACAGCTCAATAAATACGCGCAAACAGACCCAGATTAATGTAACTGAAACATAATCTGGACGACTTGGAGAATTTATTTAATATGTACACGTTTGTTTTCTCAATACATTCATTTTGTATTCCATTTTAAATGTTTCCGACGTGCTCAACAGATAGTTTGTTTTTTGCTTCTATTATCGATAGAAAATTACAAATGATATGAAAAAAACAAACAAAAAAAACATCGTGAATCGATTATCCAGTTTTCCGGGCCTTTATTCTTCTTGTGCACAACGGTTCAAAATTGTCGTTCCCATGACGACGTTCTCGGGGTCATCAATCTCGAGTTACTGAATGGAGTTGAATCGGATTGACAACCGAAACATTACATTTCTTTACTTAAACGGCTTGCATTAAAAACAAGGATAAAAAACAACAACAGGGTTAGTTATACAGCCACCAGGGTTACAAAGTGTGTGTTTCCTTATAAGGTAATTAGTTATTTACAAATAAAAACATTACAGCAGAAGACAGAGTTAGTTATACAGCCACCAGGGTAATAAGCAGATCAGAGAATTCGGGGCTCAGGCAAAAACCCTGATTTAGAATTCTTTATCAGAAAGATGGTTACCAGTCAGCAGCAGTCTTTCCATAAGGCTACTATAAGCCGAATATAAGGATTGACTGTCACTCTTTTTACGCGTGTACAGCGGTATATCCGGGACTCAATTCTTAGACCTAACAATCCGCAGTAAGTAATGTTGATATCTAGGGATCTTTTTCTTTGAATACAAAGTTGTAAGAATAATGTACCAGGCCTACTGTAACTGATAAGAAACTATTATTTTTTTATCACATTACTTGTTTAAACCCGTCACACCAAACATACTCACCCTTTCAGCCATGGGTGTGTTATAATGTGACGGTAAATCCCACTTTTCGTTGGTAAAAGAGTAGCCCAAGAGTTGTCAGACAGTGTTGATGACTACCTGCCTTCCCTTTAGTCTTACACTGCTAAATTAGGAAAGGCTAGGGCAGACAGCTCTTATATGGCTTTGCGCGAAATTCAAAAACAACAAACTTCTTTTTTAAAATATCATACAATCAAAATATCCTCACGCGTGACAGTATTTTTACAAAACAAGTACCTGAGAAACTCAGTACTTCATTGTTTATGACATACTGTGAACAACGTGTATAAACAGTTATTGTATACTACATTGTATCATGATGGCTTGGTTTGTTTGCTTTTTTTAATTTCGCGTAAAGCTGCACGAGGGTTGTCTGAGCTAGCCGTCCCTACCTTAGCAGTATAAAAATATAAGGAAGGCAGCTAATCATCACCACCGGTAGCTACTCTTTAACCAAAGAATAGTGGGATTGACCGTAACATCATAACGCCCCCCACGGCTGAAAGCGCGAGCATGTTTGGTGTGACGGGGACTCGAACCCACGACCTTCGGATTATGAGTCGAGTGCTTTAACCACCTGGTCGTGCCGGGTGTTATTATTATTGTATTCTATGTTATATTTTATTGACTTTGTTCTGCTACTATGAGATATTTATTTCGTCAATCATGACATACAGAGCTGTGTTTTACTGTTTATGATTTACCATATTGTACATGATTGTTCACACATCCTTCACTACCATCAACCGATTGTTCACACATTACAGCTAAAACCACCCCTGTCTTCAAGTCAGCACCTCTAAAACTTTGAAATAGATCCGCCTGAAAAATAATAATTCTAAAATAAACTTTTTTTTCCGGAAAAAATAATTATAAAATAAGTCATTGTTATTTACTATTCAAGAAATAACAATTCTAAAACAATTCTACCTTCTCCTGTTTCAAGTCAGTAATTAACAATTCTAAAACTATCTTCTCCTGTTTCAAGTCAGTAATTAACAATTCTAAAACTATCTTCTCCTGTTTCAAGTCAGTAATTAACAATTCTAAAACTATCTTCTCCTGTTTCAAGTCAGTAATTAACAATTCTAAAACTATCTTCTCCTCTTTCAATGCAGAAATTAACAACCCTATAACTCTTCTCTTCTTTCAACTCAGGAAATTATCAAATTTTCTCGCTCTAGTTAGAAAAGTAATAATTCTAAAAAAAAACAACCTTCTTTGAAGATAGAAGACCAATATTTGTGATATTGTCCCTGCTTTACATTTTAATATTATATTATGACTAAGTTTGTCTTTTGTAACCAAAATTCTTAAAGCTTAGTCGTATTTGGCAGGTTAAAAGTTATATAACTTCGTGTATTAAAATGGAACCCATAACTTTATCCCTTCGCAAAATGGTTCTACATGGTTTTCAGGTACCTTAATTTTCACAGCACAATATGAGAGCATTAATTTGGCACGTAAAAATTTCACAGATTTGCGAGCGTGGCACTGAAGATATTAACTTTTGTGTTTTCTTAATATTTCACTTTATTCCTAACTATAACAAAAAAATAATCGTTAATGAACATTTGAGGGCCATCTATTGAATTATCACTTGGTGAAGACTTTTCTTACAAAATCCTGTATGAAATAATATTTTCAATTATTAAACAAAATAAATTCCTCAATGGTCCCGGCACTTGAAATTCTTTTATGTGGAATTAGAGTAAATTAATGAATGTGACCTTTTCTCTTTACAAAGTAATACAACTTGTGGGGGCGCTCGTGTAGCCGATTCAGTTTTGTTACTCATCAGCTTACTCTTAAATTCAATATATTTTAGACAGAATTAGAGCATATTAACATACAAAGACTTGGGGTTAGTCAAATAAATTAGTCTAAAAGATTTGGCCTGCTGCGTCCAAAGCTGTAATTAGACTGGTCAAGAGATGACTGAGTTATAAGCTGAAAGATTGTACTTGAAAAATCAGAGCCATTCTACGAGCCGTTATGCCGCGGCTAAAAACCATGTTTTAATTTATTCAAAACACGAAAGAAAGTAAAAGAGGAAATATAAATATTTTTATAATTTCGATGTGTCGAAATCTAGATGTTTATATATGTTGTTGTTTTTCAAATCTACAGAACATTTACGTTCCTTCTGTTTACATGTTTAAATATTAAGCTCGAAATGCTTCTCGAATGTTTGCGGAATTGCCATTGGTTTAAGATCAAAATTCTTATGAAATGAGCACAAACCACTACAATCTCCTACCGAGCAATAACTAAATATAAAACTACGTGTTTCACATAACTGGTTTATTTTGTTTTGAATTTCGTGCAAAGCTATTCGATGGCTATCTGTGCTAGTCGTCGCTAATTTAGCAGTGTAAGACTAGAGGGAAGGCAGCTAGTCATCACCAACCACCGCCAACACTTGGGCTACTCTTTTACCAACGAATAGTGGAATTAACCGTCACATTTTAAGGCCCCCACGGCTGAAGGAGCAAACATGTTTGGTGTGACGGGGATTGAAACCTGCGACCCTCAGATTACGAGTCGAACGCCTTAACCACCTGGCCGTACCGGGTCTGGTTGACAAGTAAGATGTCACTTCAAAGATATAAGATATCTTTCATGCCGTATATTTTTATGTTACTGCAATGATAAAAAAGAAAGAAAGAAAATAGTTGATACGGTAATTGGTTGTTCAGCGTCTTAATGATGAGTTGCTAAGCGTGTTTATTGTGATCTGACGAGCTCTCTGAATAATTGTTTTTACCAACAGATTTGGCGCTGTATTCACTGAGTAGAAAGGTGCTTTGGAAGTTCTTAACGGCCCAAAAGCCTCACAGCTGTGACATCTTTTACATTCAAGATATTTACGTTCTTAATGTCCATACCGTCAAACAATCTCACTGGAAAGTCGCATAACCGCGGCTGAGCGAAGTCGTTAATACAACCCGCTGTCAGCTGTTTGCTAGTCGTTTGAATGTATGGTGCTATTGGCTAGTTCGCCTATGATTTTTCATTTAGTTCATGAATGCAGGGGCTAAGGCCCTTAGTACAGTCTGCCGTCATGTGGAGGAGATGGTTAACTTGGCCACTAACAGTTCCAGTTTAGGAGAAAGTTAATACAACATGCGCGTTTTGTGGAGTTCTCCGTGCACGTGGAAAAAGACGCTCAGGTTGAGTTTTAAAACGTCGCACGAGCCAGCTGGTACCACCACGCATGGCTCACTTCAGCCGAGTTCTCTGCGCTTGAGTACTTGTTATGATGGAACGCTACAGCGTAGAAAAGTTGAAAGCAATCGTTTCTTTGGTACGGCTTTCAGACTTATGGCCGATAAGTATATAAAGACGGAAACGACTCTCACACTTCAACTGATCGACCAGTATCTCTCGTCAGATGTGTCGTGATAACTAACTGATTGAAACCGCAGTAGAATGGACGTGCAGGCCAAAACGAAAATCAAACGTTAGTGAATAATGCGACACATAATTTGTCATGCCTCTTTATGTCTTCCCTAATTTTTTGGTTCGTAACTCAGGCTCACTCAAATCTCCTAGTTTTAGATAAATCATGCACAAGACGTGAATCTGAACTCTTAACAAAAACAATATCGTTAACATTTTTCAGTTATGTGGGGCCCGGCATGGCCAGGGTTCGAACCCCCGTCACACCAAATATGCTCGCCCTTTCAGCCGTGAAAGCGTTATAATGTCACGGTTAATCCCACTGTTCGTTGGCAAAAAAATAGCTCAAAAGTTGGCGGTGGTTGGTGATGACTAGCTGCCTTCCCTCTAGCCTTACACTGCTAAATTAGGGACAGCTAGCGCAGATATCCCTCGAGTATCCTTGTGCGAAATTGAAAAAAACAACAACAACAATTTGCCAATCACAGAAGACATGCTTTTCGTTTGATTTCAGGCAATTTTTTCCAATACTAGTAAACCTAATAAACTCAAATATGTTGAAGAATAGCCAATGTATATAAGGAATTTTGTTCTTATATTCCCCTTATAAGAGTTTCTGAATAAATAAATATATAAAACCCCTCAGAATCATAGCTGTATATCTTTCAACTTAGAATGGTTGTAAACCAGGTTTTTCCATAGCCGTAGTGGGCAGAGAACACATAACCCATAATATCGCTTTTCCTTAACTCCAACCAAGTGACAGGCAGAGCTCGCAATGTCTCTGAACAATAATTCGTCACTGCTGATGGACCCGCATGAATTATGCAAACAAATGTCTTCTAGCTCATATCGGAGGGCCTGATAGACTGAAGAAGGCCTGTTGTACTTTGTTTATTAACCTTTCACTGCTACATGGTCACCAATATTTAATCACAAGGAATGTCAAGCCTGTTATTAATGCAATAAGGAAACGTACAGAGGTCTGTTCACCGAGAATTGGTGTCTAATTACCACCGACATATTAATTACATTAATTAAGCGTTGTAATTAAGTACCGTGCAAGGACGTAACCAGGGCTACAGAAAATTGCTACTAACAAAGCATAACTAAACACGGGTTGTTAATTTTACGTGTATTTATTGAACGAACTCATATACTCTTATATAACAATATGTGTATATAAATAGATTATACGTAGGACAAGAAAAAATACAATGAAAATAGGGTAGGGTTTCCTAGTAGCTAATAGCGGTTTTGATTGTAGTGACGTAATAACATTAACACAGTTATATTACGCTTAAAGTGAATTCTAGACCCATTACGTCGTGCTCAGATATCAAAATATATGTGTGTGTATATATGTATGTGTAAATAACCTTTTAATTAATATTTCTTTTTTCAATCTCTGATGTACATCTGACCAATCAGATTACGTATAATTCGTTAGACTATTGGTAATTACAGGTTTGAACCACAGACAGACAAATCATAAGATTTTAATCTCAACTAATGTCTGGACAATAATAAAAACGAGTTAAAAACCTGCTCTCTACCATATAATATCTGTCGGTGTGTTATACGAGGCATAAAACTGCTTATTACAAATCTTATGGAAAACACGTGAGAATATAGAAATTCAGCGGTCATTTAAAAAAATTGTTATTGTGATAAACGTTTGATTGTTTGTTTTCTTGCAAAATTGGTAATCCAAAAGAATTTTGATTACGTGCAAAACGTACTTTCTGGGGCACAGTAACATTGTATCGATCGTCAACTAAAACTCAGTTTTGTTTACGTTTGTGCTTCCTGAATGTGTTTTTCTTATAGCAAAGCCAATAAAAGGCTATCTGCTCAGCCCACCGAGGGGAACCGAACCCCTGATTTTAGTGTTGTAAATCCGGAGACACACCGCTGCACTAGCGGGGGGCATATGCTTCTTGATCGTGTGAGTTTTGTTTTGTTTCGAATTTCGCGCATATATGCACGAGGGCTATATGCACGAGCAGTTGTTCCTGTTAAGAATTACACTAACAGGATACTCACAGCAAAACTTTGGGATATTTTTAAATTTTTTGTTTGTCATTATATTTTCTTAAATAGAGCAGTAACTAATTTGGCCCGGCATGGCCAAGCTTGTTAAGGCGTGTGACTCGTAATCTGAGGGTTACGGGTTCGCATCCCCCGTCGCGCCACACATGCTCGCTCTTTCAGCCGTGGGGGCTTTATAACGTTACGATCAATCCCACTATTCGTTGGTAAAAGATTAGCCCAAGAGTTGGCGGCGGGTGGTGATGACTAGTTGCCTTTCCTCCAGTGATATACTTCAAAATTAGGGACGGCTAGCGGTGATAGCCCTCGAGTAGCTTTGTGCGAAATTTGAAAACAAACTAATAAATTAACAGGCATCGTTATTTTGATAAACAGAATTTTGTGTTGTTTTTTCAAGGTAAATGATTTTTATTCTGTCATTTCGAATAAGCCTTTCAATGATAATATTTACGTCTTCGTATTTTTTTTTAACCACTCGCGTCACGATATTAGAATTAATAAAATTTCTTATCGTGTTACATGTCATAAGCGAAAGTTGGTCACAATAAGAAATATTGATCGATTTTTAAATATTCGCGATAAAATCTTATAACAAAAGTTTCGATGTTTATCCCGAAGGAAAGGAGAGAGTTTCATTTTAAAATTTAATGATTTTTTTTTTTAATTTTTCGAATAATGTTAGTCCATAAAAATCCACCCTTAGGACAGGATATTATTACAAAGAAACTTCGGCGTTTGTTTATCTCACAAAAGACGTTTACATCAAATCTCATTGCCTTCGGGATTACATTGTAATAAGCTTTTCTAAGTGATTTTCTTTTGGAATAGGTCGAACAGAACTAGTAGGCTATATGTCCATATATATATTTCTGTTAATGAGATGTATGTTTCACAAGATATAAGAAAGTTTCGTTTTAATCGGATATTCATTCAGAAACCTAAGGTTGGAGTACATAAGATGAAACACCTGGTTTTGTTTTCGAATTCAAAGCCCTGAATTTACATTTGCATAATATCTTAGCACGTCACTAACAGCACCGTATTTATAACACAATCTCGCTCTCCTACACTCAGTTCGTTTCAGGATACGATATTGTTTTACATGCTGTTATTATATTATAGAACTAGCTGATAATGTCAAAGGGAAATACGTTCTACTTAAGTGACAAAATTTCCTATATATATTCTATCGAAACGTTGAACGAGTCATTCAGCTGCTTTTAATACTTTGAATAGTTTTACTTCTACCACACGTGACTCTTAATATCAGTTTCACTCCATGTATTTCACACGTTACTCAACAGTTAATGCTTAACACGTGTTTACCTTCCAACCCGATTTACGAATAACACATTTATTTTCGGAAAAAGTCACTAAACAAGATAAAAAAAAAAATCGACTCTATAATTAGAGAAAAGAACGACTACACGATTATCTTTTAGCCCATTAGAAATGTAAAATAGGCCTATAAATAGTCGTTCTACAGGGATCTTTGAAAGCGTCTGAAACTACACATAATTTCTAGATTTTCTTAATTTCAGAAATGGCCGATTGTGGCGCTGTCAAAACACGAGAAAATCGAGTTAATCCTGTTGTTATTTTAAACTTGTTTCGAATTACAAGGACAGCACGTGGAACACTCTGTACCATTCTTTGAAGTGCCGTACTTTTCGAATATCCTATACACTGCATAAGTCTCGTAATTCTTGTTGTTTGCATGTTTATTGAATTTTGAGCCTAGAAACTCGAGAGCTATGTACAATAGCATTTCCATTTTTGAAGTGACAGCCAATAGGGAACGTAACTAGTTAACATTATCCACAGCCAGCACCTGAGTTTACCTCATCAAACCAAACAGTAAGATTTGTCTGTTTGCTTGCTGTTGAATTTCGCGCAAAGCTACACAAAGGCCATTTGCGTTAACCGCACCTAATCTTACAGTGTAAGATCAGCGAGGAGTTAGTTATCACCACCTACCGCCAACTCTTGGGCGACTCTTTTACCAAAAAAATAGTGGAATTGAACGTCACATTATAACATTCTCATGGTTATAAGTACAAACATGTTTGGTGTGACGAGAATTTGAGCCGCGACCCTCAGATTAAGAGTCGAATGCCCTAACCACCCGGCCATGCCGGGCCTTAAATTTGTCTGTTACTCTTCTAACGCATCTACTGTTGTTGTTGTTGTTGTTTTGAATTAAGCACAAAGCTACACAATGGGCTATCTGTGCTCTGCCCACCACGGGTATCGAAACCCGGATTTTAGCGTGTAAATCCGCAGACATACCGCTGAGCCACTGGGGGGCCAACGCATCTACGATTATAATGTATGAAATGTGATTTTTAGAGAGCTGTTTGTTTGAACGTAAACGCAAATCTATGCTCTTCCTGCCTCGTGTATCTTAACCTGGTTTCTAGCATATTGCAAGTACTCAGCGCGCCAAACATGCTCGCCCTCTCAACCGTGTGGGCGTTATAATGTGATGGTCAATCCCACTTTTCGTTGGTAAAAGAGTAGCCCAAGAGTTGGCGGTGAGTGGTGATGACTACCTGCCTTCCCTCTAGTCTTACACTGCTAAATTAGGGATGGTTAGCACAGATAGCCCTCGAGTAGCTTTGTGCGAAATTCCAAAACAAACAAACAAACAAACAAAAGCAAGTACGCAGACATTCCGCTGTGACACTGGGAGGGGAGAGTCTTTTCAGAGAGGAAAGGTGATGAGGCTTCAGAAACACCACATTACATCAGCAGATTTAATATTATATAGCTTTATTTGTTTTTTGTTTGTGTTTTTTTTAATTTCGCGCAAAGCTATACGAAGGCTATCTGCGCTAGACGTCCCGAATTTAGCAGTGTAAGACTAGAGGGAGGGCAGCTAGTCATCGCCACCCACCTCTAGCTAGTGGGCTACTCTTCTACTAATGAATAGTGGGATTGACCGTCACATTATAACGCCTTCATCGCTGAAAGAGCAAGCATGTTTGGGGTGACGGGGATTCGAACCCGCGACCCTCAGATTGCAAGTCGAGTGCCTTAACCACCCGGCCATGCGGGGGCCTGATATTATACAGAGTAACTGTAAAAACAATCCCTTATTTAAAATTGTTATACCTTGAAAAATACCTGTTTCAGAGAAATGCAGTTTAGTCAAAGAGCACACTGAACGTTGTGTAAATTAGTCAAGAAAAACTTTCACAAGGTACAAAGTTTTCTGTGATTTTTTCTCTTTTTTCAAAACACTTTTATTTTGCGTATTTAAATTGCTCTTTAAAACACAAACTTACTAACATTAGATCTGTTTCTTTCTTTTCAACAATAAGAGATTTGAGAGTTAAATAAAATAGTGTGAGTGTGCAGAATATTCCGCGATCAACGAACACACTGTCCAGAACATGTGGTACTTGTTAGCACTAACGTCATTTCTCGATAGGTTTGATGTGCTGATGGAGAAAAGCAGAAAGCACACTGAACAGTTGCTTTGACAGCTTTTGAAACAAAACTGTTCTTGGTTCAGATTTTAGTGAACAAATCGTTAGGTTCTCAACGTGGTTCTTCTTGAACGAGTAGCCTTAAATATGTTATGATTTAAGTAGGTATATCATTATGTGTGTTTTTATTAAAGTTAAATATATTATGATTTAAGTATTATATAATTATGTGTGTTTTTATTAAAGTTAAATATATTATGATTTAAGTTTGTATATCATTGTGTGTTTTTATTAAAGTTAAATATATTATGATTTAAGTATTATGTCATTATGTGTGTTTTTATTAAAGTTAAATATGTTATGATTTAAGTTTGTATATCATTATGTGTGTTTTTATTAAAGTTAAATATGTTATGATTTAAGTATTATATAATTATGTGTGTTTTTATTAAAGTTAAATATATTATGATTTAAGTTTGTATATCATTGTGTGTTTTTATTAAAGTTAAATATATTATGATTTAAGTATTATGTCATTATGTGTGTTTTTATTAAAGTTAAATATGTTATGATTTAAGTATTATATCATTGTGTGTTTTTATTAAAGTTAAATATATTATGATTTAAGTTTGTATATCATTGTGTGTTTTTATTAAAGTTAAATATATTATGATTTAAGTATTATGTCATTATGTGTGTTTTTATTAAAGTTAAATATGTTATGATTTAAGTATTATATCATTATGTGTGTTTTTATTAAAGTTAAATATATTATGATTTAAGTATTATGTCATTATGTGTGTTTTTATTAAAGTTAAATATATTATGATTTAAGTTTGTATATCATTGTGTGTTTTTATTAAAGTTAAATATATTATGATTTAAGTTTGTATATCATTGTGTGTTTTTATTAAAGTTAAATATGTTATGATTTAAGTATATATGTCATTATGTGCGTTTTTATTAAAATTATACTTTTCAATACACACTGTTGTTTTAATAATAATTTGTTCCGATACATTTCTTTTACCAAGATAAGTTTCACAACAATACCTTACTTATTAAAATCCTTACGCGGCGATGGGTTTCGTATAAAATTCACGATTGTTTGTTTGTTTTTGAATTTCGCGTAAAGCTACATAAGGGCTATCTGCGCTAGCCATCCCTAATTTAGCGGTGTTAGACTAGAGGGAAGGGAGCTAGTCATTATCACTCACCACCAACTCTTGGGCTACTCTTTTACCAGCGAATAGTGGGATTGACCTTTACTTTATAACGTCCCTACGACTGAAAGATCGAGCATGTTTGGTGTAAGGGAGACTCGTACTTGCGACCCTCTGATTACTAGTCGAGCGCCTTAACCACTTGGCCAGAAAAGTCGTTAATTGTGTGAACTATAACTTCTAATGCTGAATGTGTATCTTAACTTTCTAAGACTTTCAGTAATGTTTCCAAGTCTTCCGTACGCTAACGATCAGAACTTTTAATTAAGAATTTGTAGAGAAAACTTATTTGTGAAAATATCAAGTGTGTTTTCTTACTAGTTTGAACGTGATGTGATTTTGATGTCATGATTAAAAAAACCTATTCACCGTTAAAAACAAACCTCGAATATTATTTGGATATATATATATTTATATAACCTTCTAAGTACATTTGAAACGTTTGTTATTTTTTCTATATTAAGCATAGGAGGTCTGTAAATTTGACCAATCTCGTAACCACCATAAAAAAAAGGAAGTAAATATAAATTGTACTTTTTTCTTTCTCGAATGACTACATATTATAACACAAAAACATAAATGCTTATTCTAAACATCTTAAATCTAGTATACATATTATTTTTATTATATTGACGTTTTTGGACATAATATAAAACAGACCTTTCGTCTTTACGAAGTAACCTGTCTTGGCTGTGTTTTATTGAATTAATATTTTATAAAATACAGTCACATTTTAATTATTACACATTATAAAAATATTTGTATAGATTATTAATATTCATAAACAAGTCCTTAAACTTGTTTATCTTAAAACATAGAACAGTAAATAAAGAAAACGATTATCTTTTGTTGTTATTTCGTTTTACGTTCTCTACGTGCGAATTTTCTTAAGGCTTAGCAACTTAGCACGTGCAGAATGTGAAACGACATAATTTACTTTTAAGTTTTATATACACATTTGAATGACTAAAAATCATGAATTACTGCATAGAAACCATGGAATACCATTAAAATTGATCGATTTTAGTAACTATATTGCATTTCGGTCTTTAAAAAGAAATGAACTTTCCAGCAGAATAAAAACAAAACCTACTTGATTGTATATTGTTTCAAAAGAACAAAATGGCGTCCTAATACACGAAAATGGCTGAGAATACCACAAGAGGGACATTCTGAGCTTTTGATTGGTTATTCACGTATCGTATACACAAATAAGTGTGCATAAAGTTTCCAAATATGGAAAAAGGTGAACAGAGCTACTCTGAAAGAGATATCTCACTAAATAGAAAATATGGAGTTTTTGTTTTATATTCGAACTTGTTAAAATCAATAACTTTGTTCCTAATATTTAAAAATCTGCAGACTTAATACTTTGACACTTACTATGGACCAGTGCTGCATCCAAGATATCATGTGACACACAAAAAATTATGTTTAAAAATCTGCAGACTTAGTACTTTGACACTTACTATGGACCAGTGCTGCATCCAAGGTATCATGTGACACACAAAAAATGATGTTTAAAAATCTGCAGACTTAGTACTTTGACACTTACTATGGACCAGTGCTGCATTCAAGATATCATGTGACACACAAAAAAATGATGTTTAAAAATCTGCAGACTTAGTACTTTGACACTTACTATGGACCAGTGCTGCATCCAAGGTATCATGTGACACACAAAAAATGATGTTTAAAAATCTGCAGACTTAGTACTTTGACACTTACTATGGACCAGTGCTGCATTCAAGATATCATGTGACACACAAAAAATTATGTTTAAAAATCTGCAGACTTAGTACTTTGACACTTACTATGGACCAGTGCTGCATTCAAGATATCATGTGACACACAAAAATGATGTTTAAATATGTTGTTTTGTTAAATATTTACTTTTAAATTAAAAATTTGACTAATGTATCATACTAGTACATGAATTATAATCGCCACTGGTTACGGGTCAGAGGTCATGTTGTTTTGTTTGTTGACTCGGATCAAATTTTTTTGAACTACTAATTTTTTTCAAAACGTTTCTTTCATCAAAGTGTAATTCATATCTCAGTATTATGTAGTATTCAGTTTCTTAATTCATATCTCAGTATTATGTGGTATTCAGTTTCTTAATTTAAGATCAAACAGGTTAGCGTCTTAATGAATCACTTTTACTGATTTCCTGATCTATCACAGATAGAAACGATCCCGAGTAGCGTGTTTAAGAAACATTTACGTTAATTTAAGGGTAAAGAACGTTGTTGTTATTGTTTCTGAATTAAGCACAAAGCTACACAATGGGTTATATGTGCTCTGCCCACCACGGGTATCGACACCCGGTTTTTACCGATGCAATAAAAAAATAAAATAAAAATAATTAAATGCATCGATAGAAGCTTTTAACAGGCCAAAAAAATCCCTAAATTCATGGAATGTGTAAAAATATGGATTAAAAAACAAACAAAAAAGTTCACGCGCTCAAGTTTGAACTAATTGTCAATTCGAGCCAATGGGATTACATTTTAAGACATTATGAAATGAGGTAATTTACTTAAGTCTAAAAGGGCGATCTTCCTTAAGAACCAGTCCTACTTAATTTGCCTCTGTTTAATGTTACAGATATAATATGGCGAACAAGAAACTTATTCTAAATACCATTCCATTCGTTATGTGTCAAGTGAAAACCGACTGAACAGAATTGAGGTTATAAAGTTAGTTTAGATTTCATTTCTTATACTTAGTAAAATTACTAATATTTTTTGTAAACTTAACCTAATCTCGTTGCTTGAATTTATTTCAACTTTTTAGTTCGACTGAAAATGACAATACTTATTCGAACTACATATATATGGGTAGAGATTGTTTGTTTGTTTTTTTTAATTTCGCGCAAAGCAACAAGAGGGCTATCTGCGCAAACCGTCCCTAATTTTGCAGTGAAAGACTAGAGGAAAGGCAGCTAGTCATCACCACCCACCGCCAACTTTTGGGTTACTCTTTTACCAACGAATAGTGGGATTGAGTGTCACATTGTAACGCCTTCACGGCTGGAAGGGCGAGCATGTTTGGTGCGACGGTGATTCGAACCCGCGACCCTCGGATTACGAGTCGAACGCCTTAACCCAAATTGATAGAGTATGTAGCACTCATATTTCTTCATACCTGTTTGCTGTGGTCGATTATAATGGTTTGAATAATAAGTATTTCTTATTCTGTACAGAAACTAGGCATTAATTTCAGGTAAAATAAGATTTGGTATATTTTATTTTATCATTATAGAATTGTCAATAGTTTTTATATAAAGTCAGCGTTTTTCAAATTGATGGTCAGAGCATTTTTTCTTTGGAAATTATTGTTACCAACTTTTCAGGTTAATGTGTGCAAATAGGGTTATACTCGATAACGTGAAAAAATCGATGTGTAATGTGTAATAGATCAGTGAATTAAAAGAAATTCAGAGAGTGCACTGTTGAGTCATTAAAAGTTGGTCAGATGGCCAGATGGCTAAGACACTCGACTGATAAGCTGAGGGTCGAGAATTCGAATCTCTGTCGCACCAAACATAGTCGCTCGTTCAGCCGTGGGGGGTGTTAAGGGTTTTATTAAAATGCTCACGTGTTTGGTCTTAGTATTTTTTTTATGATAAATATTATTTTTCTTGGGCTGTATTTATTAAATATATAACCACACATAATGCACAAATATACATATGTTTTTATAAATCTAAAAAAATCACTGTCATACATTTACGAAATAACATACCTCCCACCTTATAATAGTATTACACTTGGAGAAAGAATTTCGTTTTGAACGCATATTTTTGTAAGATATGACCGGGCGTGGTCCAGTGGCTAGCGTGCTCTGTTAATAGGAGTGTCTATTACCTGTGTCTTGTGGATGCAAAAACAAACAAACAACAACACACAAACAAACAATACAACGAAAACTCGGTTCGAGCACGTTTTATGGCCATGGGTGAGTTATAAGAGTAACAATCAAATTCAACTATTACGTCAGCTGCGAGTTGTCTCTCGGTTCTGTTGATTAATTTCATTTACCTGATTCAAAGGTAAGAATGACTATGCGCGAAAAACACACACTTAAAACAACCAAACACAATAGCTGCCAAAATGAAAATATCTTATAAATTACGACTATTTCCCGACATAAGAATTCGCGACCAATACACTGTATCTCTGCTGGCCTAGAAAATTATTGGCTTAAATTCTTTCCTTCGCAAAGTCTGTAGCTCGCACGTTCAGCTCAACTGGTAATTTTTCACTCGGGGTGAATTTAGTTTCAGTTTCAGTTCTAGTACACGTGTGTATCACGTGGATTTGACAGTTGTTCCCGCAATATTTACACTCACATACGTATAAACAAGGTTTTCACTTTAACTTACTCTCAACGCTCTCATATTTATATATACATATGTAGAAACACAAACACACATATTTATACGTTGTTTAGAACAGGCGTTGGTAGCAAAGTTACACACAGTGTACTTGTACACAATGTTGCTCCACGTACGATGCATATCGTGGCGATTCCCCATAACGCCTGAGACAGGAGCGATTTAATTGTGTCTATTAATCTAAGCCCTCTCTCGACAAGCTCAGCTTAATCTTTGTATTGTGCTCGGATGTGCCGGCTGTTTCAGAAGAGGCTGCCGGCGAAGTCAGGCGTGGTTACCGTTGATGTCGTTCCTCGTAATTAAAAGGACACGAGTTCGATCCCCCAATCTGTAGGCATTGGCTTGATACCAATAAAATATCATCAGATTTCAGTGTTTCTCAGGCAGGCCGAGACTGCCACAGCTGTCGGTGACAGCAAGAACTGATAAATGAAGCACCCCCTGGCGGGTTTCCCGTCAACGAAAGCTTGAACTTATTGTCCTTGTTGAGAGATCTGGCGGCGGATTGCCTCGTGTGTTTTTTTTTTAAATCGCTTTCCATTGGACATTGAAGGAAGTTTTGTTTTTGTCCTCATTAATCGAAATCGCAAATTCCAAATTAGGATAAAAATTTCTTTTTACAAACTGTCATTTTAGTTGCTTTCTGAGGCACACTTTTTATGTAAAATGGACCCTCCCCGATGGGTAAGCGATTTGTTATGGGTTTTCCAATTTCCGAGAGCATTCAGCACGGGTAAACCAATCTGTATCTTTAAGCTGAAACAAATAGAAACAAATCACAAACGTCTAGGAATATTTGAGTCCACAGTGACTCTCCAATTTTTACAAATTCAGTTACAAAAGTTAAATGTTGTTGCTTACACAACTATATATCACATGTTTCAATAAAATTGGTATTGAAAAATAGTATACAGTAATTTACTGTGCACGAAACATATTAGTTCATTTAAAAGTTCACTGCGCATGTCAAGAAAAACAGTACACAATAATTACTTCATTAGATTCTCCCACACGCATTCGTTTAAAACTTATTTATATATGAAAGCGAATTACGTGATATGTTAAATAATCAGTTGGTAATACCAAACATATCTTCTGATATTCCGAACTTTTAGAGGTTTAATAGAGGGCGTCCTTGTAACAGATGTTGCGTCAACAAAGACCGTTTTTGAACTCACTGCTAATGTACAAATGTAAGAACAATCCACCAAATAATATATGTGCTTTGTCAAAATAAAATCACGTCAGGCTATCTGCTAAGTCCACCGAGGGAAATCGAACCCCTGATTTTAACGTTATGACTCCGTAGACTTACAAAGAGAAAAGCTGAAATGAACATATGTGTCGAACCGTGTCTGTCCCAGTTGACTGATTGGGGTGCAACTGACATGTAAAACACCACAAGACTTCCACAATTTCACAGATAACCAATTTCTTCAGATGCAGACAGAAATATTTTATTAATAACACTAAAATCTAAAAAAATTAAAAAAAATGTCAAATATTTAAGTATAACAATGAAAAGAAAAACACAGATATAGTACAAACTGGTTTTAGTCCTAACTATAAAGTTTCAATGAGTGGAGGCCTCAGTTGTTGTCTGTTGAATATAAATTTAACTTTTCTGTGTCCACCGTCAAATACAGACAGAGCGAACCCCATAAACAGTCTTATAACATCACGCAAACGTTCTCATGTTTAATTACTTTGGAAGAGAGAATAATTTATCTAACGTACTTAACGTTACCTAACAGTTACTTGTATCTCACTTGTTACAGAACGTTACCTAACAGTTACTTGTATCTCACTTCTCACAGAACGTTACCTAACAGTTACTTGTATCTCACTTCTCACAGAACGTTACCTAACAGTTACTTGTATCTCACTTCTTACAGAACGTTACCTAACAGTTACTTGTATCTCACTTCTCACAGAACGTTACCTAACAATTACTTGTATCTCACTTCTTACAGAACGTTACCTAACAATTACTTGTATCTCACTTCTCACAGAACGTTACCTAACAGTTACTTGTATCTCACTTGTTACAGAACGTTACCTAACAATTACTTGTATCTCACTTGTTACAGAACGTTACCTAACAGTTACTTGTATCTCACTTGTTACAGAACGTTACCTAACAGTTACTTGTATCTCACTTGTTACAGAACGTTACCTAACAGTTACTTGTATCTCACTTGTTACAGAACGTTACCTAACAGTTACTTGTATCTCATCACTTCTTTATTCATCGACAGGTCTTCTACAACTCCTGTATTAGTCATGCCTTCTTCAGTCTTGTTTCTATAGCTCTTGACTGGTCTTCTCTGTCTTCCCTTGTTTCTCTAGCTCTTGACTGGTCTTCTCTGTCTTCCCTTGTCGACTACTGGCAGTTCTAATGCTCTCCTTATCGCTCGTTTTTTTTCCTCACGTGACTAATCCACTCCAGACTTGCATCCCTTGGGTTGTCCTCTGTGCCACAGAGTTATGACATTTCTGTAATTTTATTAATTGTTCTATTCTCTTCAAACTGCCATCTCAACTTTCTTATTTCTCTTTTCACCTACAAGCCTCCTTTGTTCTTCTTCACCGTCGAGGTCTTTGCCCAGTCTAATCAGAATGATACGTTTTATCCTTACAAAGAATGCAACAATTTAATAACTTCCGCACTTGTTATTAACTGCTTAGAAGAGACTTCTGCTGTGTTCTTCTTTCAATACTGCCGACAGACCTCACACAGATTTAGCACCATGATCGTCTGCTGATATCTGAAAGTTATAACAGAACATCTTAAATGTGGTCGGTGATTTGAGTTTCGAACTAAGGATCTCAGTTTGCGTTGCTCTGCTTTACAACACCATCAGCGTAAAAACAAACGCACTCCACATTTGGAGGACCGTGGGTGTGTTATAAGAGTGATGGCTTAATCTTCTTATTCGGTCTTGTGAGATTTGTTCACAATTATTTGTTTATTTAAGCCAAAAGCTATATAAAATGATTTTTTTTCCCGTGCACTGCGGAGAATTCTAAGAACTCCGTGGTAAGTTTGGGCAATCCGTGATCTGCCCACCACGGGTGTCAAAAAATCTGGTTTCTTGTGGTATAAGCCCGCAGACATTCTGTTCTGCAAAAAAGGAGATTGCATTAAAAATCATTTCATTAAAACAGGTTAGTTTAACTATAATAGGCCCTCTAGTGAGTAATCGGTAAGTTTATTTATAATAGGCCCTCTAGTGAGTCACCGGTATGTTTATCCATAATAGGCCCATCTAGTGAGTCACCGGTAAGTTTATTTATAATAGGCCCTCTAGTGAGTAATTGGTATGTTTAACTATAATAGGCCCTCTAGTGAGTCACCGGTAAGTTTATTTATAATAGGCCCTCTAGTGAGTAATCGGTATGTTTAACTATAATAGACCTTCTAGTGAGTCACCGGTAAATTTGTCTATCATAAGCTCTCCAGTGAGTCATCGATAAGCAAAGGCTTATAACGCTAAAAACCGGATTTCGATACCAGTACGGAGCATAACACAGGTAGCTTTGTGTTTAACAACAAACAAGCAAAGTCTATCAGAGAATATAATGATACATTTTCTTCATAAGAAATAATGAAGCTAAATGTAAGCATAGTTTTAAAAACATGGAATTATAACTGAATAGCTTTATAAATTATGTGACAAAAGAGATAAAATACAGCATGAGAGCCCCGGCATGGCCAGGGGGTTAAGACACTCAAATCGTAATCTGAGGGTCGCCCCAAACATGCTCGCCCTTTCAGCCGTGGGGGCGTCATAATACGACGGTCAATCCAACTATTCGTTGGTAAAAGAGTAGCACAAGAGTTGGCGGCGGGTGGTGATGACTAGCTGCATTCCCTCTAGTCTTACACGGCTAAGTTAAGGACGGATAGCGTAGATAGCCCTTGTATAGCTTTGCGCGAAATTAAAAAGAACAAACAAAGAGAACTAGCGTCATAATACGTAAATACCAGATCTGTATGCAAACTGAAGGAAAATAAACACAGCTTTAACAAGAAATACTATATGTATGTATGTAAAAGTCATTGAAACACACAATAGATACACTATTTTCCTTTTCAAGCATTTTGTCGCTCGTGTGCTTTTTGTGAAACAAAAACTCTGTTTTCTATTAACCGTATCCATCTCAACGGCTGATTTGTAAATAACGACTGGAAAATCTATTTGAACCACCCCAGCGGACGTCACCTGTCTCACCTGTTTACTCTTAGTCGTAAGTATGAGAGATGTACTTTGGTATCACGTGTCTGCTGTACGAAACAGTAAAAGCTCTGAGCTCAGGATTGGCCATTCGTTTAGTTTGTTTTTGTATTTACAAAAGATACAATTTCCAGCTTGTTAAGCCGTCTCTTCTATAAACACGTCCCTCGCTAGTGAACAAAGATTCGCATAAAGAAGAAGGTTCTGAGAACCTTTAGTAGTTAATAGGTACAAACATTCAAGTATTCTCTAAAGAACCAATTGTCTGGCAGAAAGAGCCTGAAAATGGATTCGTCCCTCGCCGTCCCCGACATGTACTAGAAACCTTTATTGCGGAATGTTTAGAAACGTTAAATATCTATTAAAGGCGAACGTATCAATAACATAGAACGTAAACAATTGCTTCTATTTCTTCTTTTTATACTATGAAAGACACGAATTCAAAGTCTGTTCGGTTCTTGCTTGTGATAACGATACCAGCTGGGTTTGAAGTCTATGTAAGGAAAAGGCTTCGAGATATTTAATTTAGAGAAATGAAACATGTATTTGAGCGCCATCTATATACTTGTCTTATTAATTATGTTTCTAGAAAAATTTGAAAGACAAATAGGTAACTTCAAGTAGTCGATTTTTTCCTTCAAATAAATTTGCTTTTAAAAGTATGTTCCAAGATAAGTAATCAGCTTTTTTATTTCTTGTCCAAACTTTGTTTTTCTGTATACTCGTGGTAAGTTTCCTTACCGTTTCTTTTCCTTCGGCTTTTATTGTTTGCCCCCCAGTGGCTCAGCGGTATGTCTGCGGACTTACACGCTAAAATCCGGGTTTCGATACCAGTGGTGGGCAGAGCACAGATAGCCCATTGTGTAGCTTTGTGCTTAATTCAAAACAACAAAAAAAAACAACTTTTATTGTATTTCACGGTCTGTTCATTTTTTCACTAATTTCGCGTGAAGCTACACGAGAGCTATCTGTGATAGTCGTCCCGAATTTAGCAATGTAAGACAAGAGAGAAGGCAGCTAGTCATCACCACCCACCGTCAACTCTTGGGCAACTCTTTCACCAACGAATAGTGGGATTGACCATCACATTATAAGGCCTCCACGGCTGAATGGGCGAACATGATTGGTGCGACGGGGATTTAAACCCGCGACTCTGAGATTAACCTACCTAGCCACGTCAGGTCTGTTTCAAGGTCTAAAAATGAATTAGATTAAAGTGTAAAAACATGAAAAAAAGACATGATTCTTATGTTAAACTTCATGTATGTCGTGTATTGAAATAGAATGTTTTTTCTTATTTTATTGAAATATGTACCACTTGTTTTAACATGAATTATCGTGCTTAGATATGTTAAGATCTGATATACAGAAATTACCATTATCTGGAAAACATCTTTCTAAAGATAACTTTAGATTAATAACGTCTGTTAGTTCTGAATTAATGCAGTAAACGCCATTTAAAATTTTGAAATATATCTGCTATATCAATATCTTCTTATGTAAAGGCTGCATCCCAAAATCTTACTGGTTAATCAAATGCACAAGCTATGACGTATGAAAAATAACTCGGTTCTATAGGTTGACACTATTTTTTTGTTCGTGGCCCTCTGCAGCTAAACTTGGATACCATAGTAACTCACAAAGAAATTTCACTGAGTTTATAACCAATAACGGTCATATTTTTAAATATAGTAACCTTGTTTGTTAACGTTTATTTCAAAATAATAGGAGAAACCTACAACATTTTCGTATTTTCTACATACAAATTGCATCATTTTAACTTCTCGTTGACCCTAATTCAGACGTCTTTGTCCATCAGTGACGTTGTGAAATGTCCTCGAGTTAGGCTTCGCCGCATCCTATGCATGTTTAAAGATCAGATACGATCACGTGAAACAGATGAGCAGTGAATTTGCTTTACAACTGAAGTCGTTTCTTTTTATCACTAGAGTATTTTACTCTGATTAAAAAAAAACAATTACGCCAAATTAAAACAAATAATAAACAATTTTATAAGTACAAATACACATTCCGTAATTAATACAAAATGCATTTTTCAAAAACAAAATGTAAAAGTTAATTACTTTAAAAAGCAAATTCGTCAACAAAATTTAGTGGAAGGTGTAAAATTAACCTAGAACGCACCCAATACATTACAACAGATGAGTAGCTTTGTGCGAAATTCAAAAACAAAACAAAACTAAAAACGTCTTGGATACCTTTTGGTTTCACGCAGTAGTTATTCAATACGCTTGACTTGGGCTGACTTAAAATAGGTTGGAAAGATCCAATTATAAAAACGTTTCGCAAGGAATACATATATAGGCATAAGACTAAACTCTTTTAGCTCAAAAAATATCTTAATCCATTCCTACTTGGCAACTGCCATCTAGAAACCCGAATTTTTTGCAGCGCGTTCTTTAGTTATAAAGGGTTAATTAGATTGAACCCAACGGTCCTGTTAAGACAGTGAATGATCAACTTTAACTTGATATAATGCCCAGCAATGAAAATGTTGCCAGCCTCTCATCAATGAAGAATATTTTTATAGCGTACTCGGCGGAGACCCGCCCCCTGGCGGCTGACCTAGTCGTCGATGGGTTTGGTCATGCGGATAAGGTTTAAAAATTTAGCTTCGTGGTGGGTAAGACTTTCATGACGTTATATGATAGCCTGTAATTACTAGCAGTGATGCATCACCATACTTCAGAGTAAACCTAATTTTTCAACCAGGTGAATGACGTCACGTGTCATATCACACCCACCTTCAGAGCCTCCGTTGAATCCTAATTAGTCAAGAGGCCGACTCTGGCCATCACGAGTTACCAAGTGAACAAGTCTCTGGAGGTTCAAAAGCTTACTCAACCTCCATGACACACAGTGGGTACTGCTGGTCAGCAACCCATGAATGCACATAAACAGTGTCTCACGTGAGCTTTGCTGCATGAGAAAACAATAAAGGCAGTTTTGTAACTCGTAATTCGTTGACACAACGTTTTAAATGATGCATCTCACGATACTGTTCCCTGATCAATTCCTTCTGTTGGTTTCAAATGTCTTCCTTATGTTACACCAACTGACTCGAATAAACTATATGGTTTTTCATTCTGGTACATAATGACAGATTTTATGAAATTATAAAAAAAGAAACACATTTCTTGGCGTCGATAAAATCTTTTATAACTCGCTTCATGGTTTTCAAATTATTCCCAGTGCCCACGTGACTATTTGTGGAATGCGTCAGATCATATTTACCAAGTTACGAGTGCTATTTTACACAATTAATCGCTTTAAAACTTTGAAATATTAAACGATTTCTATTTAGAAAAGGCCGTAGCCTCGAGGTTATCTTTACACTGTTTTGGGTGGGGGCGCCTTTGCGAAAAAAAAAAAATGCACGTGCATTTTGATATTTCTCCTAACGAACCTGTTGCGAAAAGGCTTAGGACTGTATTTTACACCCTTTGTCGAATCACGCCACGTCCATACGTCCAAATAATTATAACTTACAAATATTAAACAACAAATATAATATAATACGGTGCAATGTTTTATTGAGTCGTTCACTCCTGTTTGTTAGCTGCATGAACCTTGTATTAGGTTATCCAATCCGGACATACGTGGCCTCAGAACCAAGACGATTAAGCCAATACTGTTGAGCGTGTTTTCCTTTATTAATCGAGCTTATCCGTGCAGGATGTAATTAGCTGTTTCTGTCAGAAACACCCTTCTTAGCTGACGTGAAGATGAGTATAGCGTCAGAAGGCATCCCGCAACACGGGAAGAGAGGGTCGACCCGATAGATCAAATATAATTATACGTTTATTCGAACCTTAGTGCTGAGCTCATCACAGGGCAAAGCCTTGAGTACCATCATAACCATCAGAGGGGTAATGAATAGATGGGCCTAGAGGGCGCTTTTTTAATAAATTCAGTCATCATTTCAGATTATAGTTTTATTTAACAACCCAAGTTACAGTGTTCAGCAAAAATATTGTCGAAATCATCAAGGAAAAGCCAAGAGAAAAAGAAGTGTGTGTCTATTGGAAGATTTATTATGGCGAACAAATCTTTGCGTAATACCAGCTTTGATTTTAAATTTATTACACGTAACGATCTTATTAAACTTGAGCAAACGCGTTTGAGAGTGAAATACTTTGTGAAAACGAAGACGCTGGAATCAAACCTGCTTTTTAACCCACACTTTTGTTCGTAAGTAATAAAACAAGCGACATCTTATGCAAATATCGTATAGGTAAAAAAAATCGTAACGACACCAAGTCATTTAAAAATGTTGAAACGTATGGAAACCAAGTTGGTATATTAAACATAGTTCTAGACTCTTAGCTTCAAGTAAAATTAACACTTTTATATCTGTTGTCTTCGCATTCACCGTAAGAAACGATCCAGGATGGCCAGATGGGTTAAGACACTCGACTCGTAATCTGAGGGTCGCGAGTTGGAATCTCCGTCACACCAAACAGGCTTCCCTGCCTTTTCAGCCGTGGGAGCCTTTTAATGTTACGGTCTAAACAAACTATTCGTTGGTAAAAGTGTAGCCCAAGAGTTGGCGGTGGGTGGCGATGACTAGCTGCCTTCCATGTAGTTTTACACTGCTAAATTAGGGACAGCTATCACAGATAGCCATCGTGTAGCTTTGCGCCAATTTTTTTAAGAAATTGTAATTCTCACAACACTAATTCAAACAGTGTTAGTAACAATACCAGTGTTCTTATTTTAAGTCATGTTTTACAAATAGATTTGCTAAATTGTTAAGTCAGGTAGTTAATTCGCCATTTTTCAAAAGCAAATAAACAAATAATTGTACTTCAACACTTTCTGGAAAATAATTAGTTAAGCCTGAAATTTGTAATACACAGTTTGAGTACGTTATGTTAAAATGATTTTGGAGCCTCACCATTTTATTATAATCTAATATCGCAATTTTCAGTCATGGTTTATCTAACAACTTCCATAACAAGACTCGATCGTAAGGCCATTATATACAGAACACACTTTTTGTACCTGATAATTTTCCATAATATATCTATTGTATAAAGAAAACTATTTCTCGATGCAAATTTTAACAGCTAATGATAGAGAAATCAATAAATGCAGCATATTATCAATGAATTGAATGAACGGAATCTCATCTATTACAAACTACCTGCTGCAGGAAGACCTGTCGTATTCTGGTTGTTGTGTAGGATAGTGAATAGAAAGTCCACGTTTTGCGTCGTCTTCAGTACTTTGGGGCTGCGGATGCATTATAAGAGTTATGATCAGTTACCCTTATTCAAATAGTCCAAAATTTGGCGGCTGGTCTTGTTTACTGACTGCCTTCTCTCTAGTCTATCAGTTCAAAATTAGGAGCTACTAGCTCTCGTGGTCCTCGTGTAATTTTGCGTGGATATTTGAGAAGACAAGCAAACAGGCCAATCACATTTGAATTTAAGACCTACGATCTGAAAACACAAGCCAACAAGCCAATCACATTTGAATTTAAGACCTACGATCTGAAAACACAAGCCAACAAGCCAATCACATTTGAATTTAAGACCTACGATCTGAAAACACAAGCCAACAAGCCAATCACATTATAGTTTAAGAGCTGCGTGTTGGAAGTTGTGTCTTCGTTCTGTTAAGATGTCAGAAACAGAAACAACAATCGTGTTAATGATGGACACAATGCAGCAACAAATAAATGCGCTGTATATAATATTTTGCCAATTAGTAGGAAATCTCTCTCTCGGGATTTGGATGATCTTATGTACCCCGGAGGGTCAGGTACGTTTTGACCTTTTCCTCCAATATGAGTTGTTACGGCTACTGCTTAAGGGTCAGAGTGGTCTGAGTTTACTCCTACCATTTTCAGAGCAATGTCCATGCATTAGTTTCGTACATTTATGGATATGATTTGCCCTATCAGTAGAAAGTCTGGTTATATATATGTATAATTAATTTCTTTTTGTGTTTAAAATATATAGGACTATCTTTATCATGTATGGAGCTCCTATCCAGTTCGCAAAATAATTCAATTTTCATCGAAATACGTTAGTGTGTTATGTAGGAGTCTGACTACTATCGTAGGTATGTTTGAAATATTTGTGTATGAAATCAAATTATTTGGTTCTGTGTGCTGTTGTGAGTTGTTTGTTTTTGATTATTTTGTCACTTACATTAATCCAAGTTGGAACTGTATAGTCCATTACAGGCTAATTTATGTTTAGTAAATTATCAGAGTATTGATGTCCCACTGACTTGTCAGCTAGCCTCCTAGCAGAGTCGGTTCTTCGCTTGCAGTTTGTTTTGAATTTCGCGCAAAGCTACACGAGGGCTAACTGCGCTAGCCATCCTTAATTTATCAGTTCGAGACTAGAGGGAAGGCAGCTGGTCATCACCACCCACCGCCAACTCTTGGGCTACTCTTTTACCAACGAATAGTGGGATTAATCGCACATTATAACATGCTCACGGCTGAAAGGGCGAGCATATTTGGTGTGAACGGGGATTCGAACCCGCAACCCTCAGATTACTACTCGAGCACTCTAACCATATGGTCATGCTGGGCTTTAAAAAAAACGGTAAACAATTAAAGTAAAACATAATGAAGGAATGAACATATCGGTTTGAGTATTTGTACTCACACACAAAGCTACAAAGCGGGATGGCTATCTGTTCTGTGTCCAATATCAAAATATAGCAGTATAAATCTTCAGAAATACCACAGTAGTACTGAACATATCAGATGTGGCTACTTTCTAATTCTCTACATCTTTGTTGTTTTGTCCGAGAAAATTACAAGTAGAACTTTTTCACGGTGGAACGAAATTAGACGTAAAAAAAACAACACAGCTTAAGAAATTCACGAAACCGAATTAGTTTTAAAGCTCCACCGTTAAACTGCTGAGAAGAAATCTTAAGCCTGACATCTTTATCGGTGACATTCTACGTCTAACTCAAACGGACGGGGATTTTCTTGATTACCTACTTGTAATTAATGTTTTCGTGTGTTTTTGACACACAATGGGACTTCTTTCTCGGTTCAAGAAACAGTAGAGCTATAAAACAAATAATTAAATTTACAGTTGTCTTGTCTTTATGTATAGTAAAGACTTAAACCCAATATTGCTAACAAATATTTCAGTGTTTTTTTTAATAACGTGCTTTATTCTATTTCGCGTAGATTTCTTTACGGGTTATTAATTATCTTATTTAATCAGTTATTTGCTTTCCGTGTTGTTTGTTTTCGAATTTCGCACAAAGCTACTCGAGAGCTATCTGTGCTATCCGTTCCTAATTTAGCAGTGTAAGACTAGAGAGAAGGTAACTAGTCATCACCACCCACCGCCAACTCTTAGGCTACTCTTTTACCAACGAATAGTGGGACTGACCGTTACATTATAACGCCTCCACAGCTGAAAGGGTGAGCATGTTTGGTGTGACGGGGAATCAAAACCGCGACCCTCAGATTACGAGTCGAATGACTTAACCACCTGGCCATGGCGGGGCCTTTTCCGTATTGAGAGAATCTTTCTTTAAGCTTAATGTCTGATTATAATGCGTGATACTAGTTATTGAATAATATATGACAATAATAGCGACGTACACACGCGAAGTACACAAAATAGTGCATTAATAGGTTAACTATGAAAATAAAATAAACATTCGTTGGCCTTAATTACAGATGTTTCGAAAATTATTTGCTTAGGTAAAATGTATCGCAATCTCTCCACAATGGAGCGTTAAGAATGTAAAACTTTATTCAGAAAGCTCGAAACTGGCACAAAGTATTTCATTGTGTATCGAAACCTCTGTAATCGTTAACATTACTTTGTTTCTCTCTCTTTTAACGTTACGAGATTAACAGTTAAGAGTCTGCCAGTTGAATCAGTGAACATTGCTCAGAACAAATTGTGCTAGCATTTGGTTCGTTTTGAAAAGGCGTGTTGTATAGATTGAGAACCGCATCGAGATAACGTGAAACACTCTGAGCCACGTTCAAAATATTCCCTGATCAAACACGATTCTCAGTGTGAATGTGATGAAATTTAGTTTTCACAGAAGAAACTTCATTTTACTCTTAACTGTCCCTCCTTCCACAGGGGTACAGCGGTATGTCTGCTGACGTAAACGCTGAAAATCGTGTTTTGATACCTGTTGTGGACAGTTTAACCTTGTGCTTACTTACGGACAAAATGCTAAAATTCAACGCAAAGTTGAAAGAATTGTCGATGTCCTGCCATCTATTGGAAAGCAATGCAACTATTAGTTTTGTAAAGCGAAAAACAAGAAAAGCATTTTAAAACTTCAGATAATGCATGATGGAGTTGCTAAAACACCCCCTATATCCAACTTATACATATAAACGTTTGTATTAAATATCGGTATACTGCTAATTAATGGATACTGATTAATAAACTTGTTATTATGAGATTAACACTCTTTTAAACATCTGTAGCGTAAGATGTTCGGCAGACTGTATTAAATTATGTTGTATTGAAAACTATTTCAAGAAAGATACTATCATATTTTGTATTCGAATTTTCAAATGATTTGATTTTTAAATGTTTAACGTACACAATTTTAAAAATGCAATTGGGATATTTCTTTATACATACATATATCCGTTATTTCGAAAATGTAGATTATTAAATTTGTATACTCCGAAATATGTAATAGATTATATGAGTACGGAAACTAAGAAATGTGAATACAATATGGATGTGCCTTAGTTTTAGTTTTCGTCCGTATTAAGCATGGTAGACGAGGTGTTTTGAACATACGTTGATATGACAGTAATTAAAATTCTATACAATATTTAAAATGGAGGATTAAATAACAAAAACTGCGTACAATACACTATTGAAATATAAACATGAAAGCGACGTTAGTTACCTAAGGAATATCTTAAAGTTATTTTACAAAGTTTAGAAAATAACATCCAATAGTTAAGTTTGTTTTCTTTATTTCCTTTTTATACCACCAGAGGGTATCAGTGAAACAAGAGGGGAAAACGACGCATTTTGTTTTAGTAATTTCTAAGAATAGAATTGTTTTCTTATTTGTTTCTTCAGTTTTGCGGAAAGCTACACGAGGGCTATCTGTGCAAGTCGTCCCTAACTTAGCAGACTAAGACTAGAGGGAAGGCAGCTAATCATTACTGTTCACCGCCAAATCTTAAACTTCTCTTTTACCAACGAATAGTAGGATTCACCGTAACATTATAACGTTCCCACGGCTGAAAGGGGTAAACATGTTTGGTGCGACGGGGATTCGAACTCGCGAACCTCTGATTACGACTAAAAACAGAAGTGTAATATATATGCAAAAACAGCTCGTTTGGGTCGAGAAAATATTTTACATAGAAGAGCGAACAACGTTTCGACCTTCTTTGGTCATTGTCAGGTTCACGAAGAAAGAGGTAACTGACCGGAAGCTGACCACATGTTTGGAAGGGGTGTGTAAGTGAGTGTCGGAATGTAGAGGGCGGTGTTAGATGTTTGAGAAATAATTTTATTTATTATATTAATATAGGTATAAAGGCTTTCCTTTATATTGGTTTATTTTGGGTTTAAGTTGTTGTATAAGTAAGGCTTCTTTAATTTTGCGTTTGTTTATGTGTGTTTCTTTATTTAGTATTTTAGTGTTTTCTATGGTTATGTTGTGTTTATTTCACTTGCGGTGTTCGAAAACGTCTGAAGGTGACTTTTTTATGTTCTTTGAATCTGGTTTCCATTTTCTACTTGTTTCTCCAATATAGAAGTCGTGGCAGTTATCACATTGTATTTTATAAATAATGTTGGTGTGGTGTTTGTCAGTGTAGTTCTTACATAGTATAGACCTCAGTTTTGTGCCTGGTTTTAGAATAAATTTAGCATTAACTGGAATGTCATATTTTGTTACCAGTTTTTGCTAAATGTCGGTTATTTGTCTGCTGATGTCAGGAATATATGGTATACAGCAGTATATGGTTTCGTGATTTTTTGACTCGTGAGATATATTTACTTTTGTTTGTTGATTTTGCTTTCTGTGTAGGTGTGTGGGTATAATGTTTTATATGGTTTGTGGAGGAAACTTATTGATGTTGATGAAGTATTGTTTTATTTTGTCTAATTTATCGTTAATTTTATCTGGTGAGCATTGTTTTATGGTTGTGTTTATTCGATTTCTTTGTATGTTGGGTTTTTGTTTTGTGTCATGTGCTAAAAACAATCTTACAAAAAGAGACATTAATTCCATTAAAAACCTAAAACAAGACAAAAACATAAAAATTCTAAAAGCAGATAAAGGTAACGCTATAGTAATAATGAACACGAATGAATACATACAAAAAATGAATAACATCCTATCAGACACGAACAAATTTAAACCAATACACACAAATCCAACAAAGACACACGAGACGCAACTAAACAAATTACTACTACAAATGAAAAAAGCCAACACAATTTCACCAACACTTTATTCCTACCTACGTAAAACCGACTCACGCACACCGCAAATATACGGCATCCCCAAACCTCATAAACCAGATTGTCCATTACGACCAATAATGTCAACATATGAATCGTTTAATTACAATCTCGGTAAATACATAGCATGGACATTCTCCAAATATGTAACATCAGCCAGCTCATTCAAAGAATCTTAATTTCAAGTCTAATCTAAATCAACTTAATCATAAAGCCTTAATGGCCAGTTTCAATGTTATATCACTCTTTACAGAAGTTCCAACCACTGAAGCCTGCAAGATAGCCTTAGAACTCTATATTCGAGACCCTAACCCATCTATAGACATTCCCAGTAACCAGTTAGCAACCCTCATAGAATTCATCACAATAAAGACAAACTTCATGTTCAACAACCAAAACTATATACAAACAAATGTTCTAAGCATGGGGAACCCAGTATCACCAGTTCTAGCCAATATTTTTATGACACAAATTGAAACACAAGCAATTAATACAGCATTACATCCACCACTATACTGGTACAGATATGTAGATGACACGGTTGCGGGATTCGAATCTACAGAACACATACTTAACTTTTTCACTCACATTAACTCTGTACATCCCAACATTAACTTCACATGTGAACAGGAAGAAAGCAATCAAATATCATTTCTTAACCTCAAAATTATAAGAACCGACGCAATTCAAAACAGAAATCCACCGGAAAATAACCCATACTGGACTATACATTCCTTGGGACTCAGCACATGAAACAAAACAAAAACTCAACATACTAAGAAACCAGATAAACACAACCATAAAACTATGCTCACCAGATAAAATTAACGATAAATTAGACAAAATAAAACAATACATCGTCAACATCAATAAGGTTCCTCCACAAACCGTAGAAAACATTATACGCACACACCTAGACAGAAAGCAAAATCAACCAACTAAAGTCGAAACGTTGTTCGCTCTTCTATGTAAAATATTTTCTCAATCCAAACGAGCCGTTTTTACATATATATTTCTCTACAAGTGAGTTTTCTCGACGTCACTGATTAGAAGTACGACAGAACATTTCAGAATATCCAACTTATTCTTCACATCAAATGTTGTTTGCTGACGACTCACAAGTGAATTAGGAGTCAAACTAAACGTAAATCAGTTTCGTAGCTCCTGAATCAAATAATGATTAGCAAAGCGAGTAACGACTTTACTTTGCTGTTCATACATTATCACCTATTGGTTGAGCTAAGGCCCAATCATGGGCCTTTCTTAAGAGAGTTTATTGTCATGTTTATCTTTTCATGAGGTGTGAACGAATCAGCCAAGTGATGAAAGAAGAAACCATTTCAAATATTTCTTAAACTTGGCTTATTTTTGTGACATCTTGTTGATACCTTAATGAAAAGCTTATCCGTTCAAAATATTATATAATATAATATTATATTATATTATATAATGTTTTTTAAGTTAATAAAACCATATATTGATTTATTCTTTATAAAAATAAATAAGATAACGCATTACAAGTAATGCTAATCGTTTTCGTACAAAATATTATTTCAGTTAATGAAAATACTTCAATTTATTTTTCTTTCCCCGTGTATTTGGGAATGAATTTCACGTATTTCCATGTGTTATCTCAATCCAACACTTTGCACTTTAACCATTTTTATTTAACCAGACCATTAAGGGGAACCAATCTGATTCGTAAGAGGCAGACCTGTATATTACTAACATTGCACACTCTATCCAGCAGGGCCCGGCATGGCCAAGCGTGTAAAGGCGTTCGACTCGTAATCTGAGGGTCGCGGATCGCACCAAACATGCTCGCCCTCTCAGCCGTGGAAGCGTTATAACGTGACTGTTAAACCCACTATTCATTGGTTAAAAAGTAGCCCCAGAGTTGGCGGTAGGTGATGATGATTAGCTCCCTTCCCTCTAGTCTTACACTGGTAAATTAGGGACGGCTAGCACAGATAGCCCTTGAGTAGCTTTGCACGAAATTAAAAAAAACCTAAACAAAACTATCCAATAGATTACACGACATTCGAAAGATAACAACATGCAGTGCGAAATGAATTCTGGGAAGAAGAGTAAACGGATTTGTATCAACCTGTGTTATTTCTCATTCATTGATAAGTATTTAAGCACAAATAACGTTCAGGGTGAAGTGAAACACTTGTCGTTTGTAATTCTATTATAAGTGTGTATAACACGTAAACAAAATATATTTTCATTTTTATTTTAACTGCAAAACTAGAATTTTGTTTGATTCGTTACCATCCCTTTAAGGTGGCTGTAAACAGCTATTGACTAAATCAACGAACTATAACATTACAGATTTTCTGATTTATTGAAGTTTAACAAATCTTAACACTTCAATTTATCTTTATCTGGACTTACAGTTTTTGCTGTTGGACGAAATATATCGGCCCCCTTCAGTAGCACAGCGACATGCCTAAAGACTTACAACGCTAAAAACTGGATTTCGATGCCTGTGGTGGGCGGAGCACAATTAGCCTATTGTGCAGACTTGTGCTTAACAACAAATACCAATAACGTAAGACACCATTCTTTTATTGTATCGAATAGTATTCTCCGTATGTTTTCAGCAAAGCTATTGATTGGTTTCTTCAACTTTTTAAAGAGATTTCTAAGGATATCAAACCGGTTCTGAACATCACACGAATGTTATTACAGTTTTAGTTTTGAAGACAATTATAAAGTTAATTATAACACGCCTTATTTAACAATTTACATAGACTGTTACTCCGTGACATCGATTAAATTAACCAAAATACTTAAAATATTTTTAATTAAATAACATGCTTGATAACATATATCAAAGATAAAGAATATATTTTAAGCCTTTTACTATGGTAAACAATATCAAATTTGATTTTTTAAGATAATCTAAATAAAAACAATTTAAAATATAATATTTTTAAATTCAAATTTTCCTCGATCTGGAAATTAATTCCGTTTTTGTGCTGCCATCTATTAAGTAAATATTGATCTATAATATACTTTGTCGTATTGGTTTCAAAAATGCCTCTTCCTGGATCAATTTGTTACTTTTGTTGATACAGGTCTTTCTAAGTTACTGTTATTTTTCAAGTAGAGTCAAACTTTCTTTTTTATAGACTATCAACTTCAAACTAAATAAAGTATACAAGATTTTAAAAATATTTTTGATGATTAAAATGGAAATGTAAAAAAAGCGTTATTGTGAAGACCAGCTATCCGACATTTTGTTTTTCTCGTTAAAATATTTTGTATTAAATCTAAAACGATAAGTAACTACGTAAGCAACATCCAAGCTTTGTTAGTTTTATAAGCATAAACTTCGATATTTTATTTATCGTTTTCATAAAACAATCTGTCATCATGAAACAGGAAACCTTGTTAACAGAATGGATTCAGTTCAAACTTTTAAAAATAAAACATCGCGTTTAAAAATTCATTAATATTTGAACTTTCTCACTTATGTGATATATATAATGTCTGTCAGTATAAAATGTCTAATTTGATTTAATGTTTGTTTCTTTTTTGAATTTCGCGCAAAGCTATACGAGGGCTATCTGCGCTAGCTGTCCCTAATTTAGAAGCGTTAGACTAGAGGGAAGATTGCTAGTCAACTCTTGGGCTACTCTTTTATCAATGAATAATGGGATTGACCGTCATCTTATAACACTCCTACGGCTGAAAGGGCGAGTAGGTTTGGTGTGACGGATGTATGAATCCGCGACCCTCAGACTACGAGCCTTAACCATTTAGCCATCCCAGGCCTCAACTACACGAGCCTTATAATATAAGGTTAATCCCGATGTTTTTAGTAAAAAAGTAGCCTAATGGTTGGCGGCGGGTGATGATAACTAACTACCTTCCCTCTATTGGAGATACCTCAAAGTGTAGTTTTGTGTGAATATTGAAAAAAGATAACTGTCCATGACAATTACAGGTCCAAAGCCTTAAAACTCAAATATTTGCGATTCGAATCCCGCGAAGAATAGAGTGTTGATAATCCATTCCAGATGTTTGCACTTAGCAAACATAGACAGACCTGCTAAAAGTTTACCCACTGGTAATGATTAAAATCTTAACAGAAGTGTTACTAGCGTCCTCTATCGTTGGTTATCTTCATCACGTTTGTGGTTTTGCAACCGAAGAACACACATTAGTGGTCGTTGTTACTGCTTTCGATTTTACCTTAGACAGAAAGTCTGCCTTAATCAACACGTGACATAAAGAAAGTTACAACACCATTGACTTAATCAAACCTTACCCTTCAGCAGTCAAATTATGTCCAATTTTAGACTGTTATACAAACGCCGGCATGTTTAACGAGTATTTCCTTTTCCAACCACGTGAAGAATCACTTGTTGTTTGACAAGTTTCATTACAAGCTGACCTTGTTCTGTGCACAAACTTTAACAAATAACATATTCAGTTTCTCGAACCCAAAAAGTAATTCGAAACATAAGTTTTTGCTTTTTTTAAGCTACTCTTTAACACTCTAAAGGTGATATGAAAGTTAACTGACAGTACATCCACATAACCCTAAATTCAACTTCAAAGAATCAGTTAAAGTGATTCAGAAGTGATAAACCACTGAAATTAAACACTAAATTAATTATTTGTATTTATAATTTTTAAAGGATAACTGTTCACGACTCTCAAAGTGTGTGTGTTTTTGTATAGCAAAGTCACAAAGGGCTATCTGCTCAGCCCACCGACGGGAATCGAACCCCTGATTTTAGCGTTGTAACTCCGGAAACATAATGTTGTACTATCGGGGGGGGCGACTTTCAATGAGTTAGGTTAATTGATATTTAATGTATAATTAAACTCATATTGTGGTAATATGAAAATTCTGTGTCAGACGGAAGAGAAACTACACATCAATGTTCAAAGTAATGTCTCAGGTTAAACAAATTTAATTTTAAAATAACGAATATCTTAGGCCTAGAGTTGCTGATCTTTACAAATACGTGTTGGCTTCCCTGTAATCTGTCATCGCTAAATTAGGGACGGCTAGCGCAGATATCCTCCACGTAACTCAGCGAGAAACTGGAAAAACAGAAACATTTAAATCGGTTTTGGTAAAGAAAAAAAATGTTTGTCGTCCAATCTAAAATGCTCTCACTGGGCCAATGGTGAGTCTCACGGCTTAAAACACTAACAACCGAGTTTCGATACTTGTGGTAGCGACAGCACAGATGTCCTCTTGTGTTGCTTAACGCTTGAACAGAAAAACAAATCTATTTACGATGTTTGATGAACTCTCAGAGTGACAAGTCGCTCGAGTTCGGATTCTTGTTTGTTTGTTTTGGAATTTCGCACAAAGCTACTCGAGGGCCATCTGCGCTAGTCGTCCCTAATTTAGCAGTGTAAGACTAGAGGGAAGGCAGCTAGTCATCACCACCTACCGCCAACTCTTGGGCTACTCCTTTACCAACGAATAGTGGGATTGACCGTCACATTATACACCCCCATGGCTGGGAGGGCGAGCATTGTTTAGCGCGACCCTCGGATTACGAGTCGCACGCCTTACGCGCTCGGCCATGCCAGGCCAGTTCGGAGTCTGTTTTTGCTTTCCGTATGGCTCAGCGGCAAATATAAGGGATTATTGTGCTAGAATTCTGACTTCGATACCCGCAAGGGGAAGAGCTGAGATAAACCACCGTGTTACTTTGTGCTTAACGGCAAACAAACTGACTCTATCGTGTTTTTGAAAGACGGATTTAGACCATTTGTCAACTTCTGTACTTTCCTTCCAGGGCGTATCGAAACCCGGAATATAGCCTTGTGAGTTAACAAATATACCGCTGGGCCATTATGAGGAGGGAAGGGATGTTATATATAAATATGTGTGATATGACACTTTTTATTTTTATCGAGCCAACTTAACAACAAAAGGAAATTTTTTTGTTTTGAATTTAGACAAAAGTGATTTAACGTCTTTATTACGTTGGTACTTAAGCAAGACGACACCTGGTGAAGCACAACTGATATTGTTTTCCCGACACATTTATGTTATTTTTATGTTAGATTTATTTAACGCACGTTTACAGAAATAAATTTAGTTACTAACTGCTTTCGAACAAGAAAGAAATATATAACTTTGAAGCGCAACATTTAGACTCAGGATCACGTGAGATGCAATACGCATCTCAGTTTCGAGAGTCTGAGCGAGTTATGACTAACCACATGATTCTTGTTGGAATCAGAGAGTCCGTTAAGCGAATGTTCTTCTTATTCACGTCTGCTTCTCAAGTGTGATCCCAATAAATGTTCAGTAGATTCCTTGCTGATCGTGAAGGGAGCTTTGCTACTCTTTGCTACGTCGTAATCAGTGACCATAATTCTTCTGTGAACTTGTGTGGAGAAAGCTCAAATATTTTCGACTTGCAATTTTGTTTTCATCTGCAGTAGATTCGATTTTCGTAGAGTTTAATTCTACAGTCTTTATGTCCTTGTGGTAAGTCCACCTATGAATCTCAAAAAATGCCATGTCGACACCAGAAAATAGGCGACTCCAGTTTGACAAGGACAGTAGTGATAATAGTAACAGTTTTCCGCTAGATTTGCAAGTCAAGATAAAGGTCTCTAACCTTAAACAGACAATTAAAAAGGTCGTGTTATTTTGTTTTCAAATAAAAACATGGTCCTCAACCTTCAATGGACATCAGACAAAGGTTGTGCAACGTGATTTGAAATTAGGAAAACGACAGAGTCAATTCATATTTGTGACAGTTTCTGATAATGTGGTGTGGCTACTTTTGAAACTATGCGTCTCTTTGACTGCTCATAACTCCCGACTGGGAAAAGTTGCCATAATATAGATAAGATATTCTTATACGTTACAATAATATAGATAAGTTATTACGATATGTTATCATGATATAGATAAGTTATTCTGATACGTTACCATGATATAGATAAGTTATTCTCATACGTTACCATAATATAGATAACCTATTTTGATACGTTATCATGATATAGATAAGCTATTCTGATACGTTATTATGATATAAATAAGCTATTCTGATACGTTATTATGATATAGATAAGCTATTCTGATACGTTACCATGGTATAGATAAGTTATTCTGATACGTTACCATGCTATAGATAAGCTATTCTGATACGTTACCATGATATAGATAAGCTATTCTGATACGTTACCATGATATAGATAAGCTATTCTGATACGTTATCACGATATAGATAAGATATTCTGATGTAGCAGAGTCAGGACTTTCTAACGATGTATGTATGTTTAATCCAACAGAACCACTTCATTATTAGGTTTATTATAACGTACTGTTACAAAATATGACAGAACCACTTTATTATTAGGTTTATTGTAACGTGTTGTTGTAAAATATGACAGACCTAAGATTAATATGTTTCGACAAATACAGTTATTTATAATCATGATTTTCCAGCTTACAAAAGGCTTCATATCTTAATATTTGTAAAATTTGTATAATCTTATTTTTGCAATTAATTCCTTGCTCTCTTGTTACTTAACATTATCTATGTTACCTATTTGTCGACATAAAATAGGCCCAGTCTCGTTTCAAATAGACCACATTCATACACTATCTTAAGTTTAGATAGTTATAAGTTTATTACTTTAATATTAGCTCGATTAATGATTGATTTTTTTAGACCTCACTTAAGTTGCACTCAGCACCTGGTTATAAGTTTATTTTTATCAGATAATTCAACCAGATAATTCAACCATTATTTGTTATTTTTAATGCTTTAGTTCAGCTTTACATGCATACTTGTTTACAAGGTAATTATAGCCTATGTGCACTTTGATCCTAACACTTAGTATAACCTATTAAGGTTAAGTATTTCCTTTCATCAAGGCAGTATACAACATAGCAAAGTCACAAGGTTAAAAGTTAACACTTTATTTTTAGGATCGTATTAATACTAACTACTTGAAACAAATGGTAGAGTGTGTTTGCCTGTGGTTAAGTAAAAAGTTAAGCAATGGGTTATCTGTGCCGTGTTCACTACGGGTATCGAAACCCGGTTCCTAGCGTGATAAGTCTGCAGACTGTGTTCTTGGGGGGGGGTTGATAGAGCAGATTAGATGAGGCAGAAAAACGACTTTCCTCCCACTCTTTGAAAACGTTGGGTTGAAATAATTGAATAACGTGAAAAGTAAGAAATGACTAAAGTAAGCCTGAATAAGTCGGGGCCCAGCGTGGCCAGGTGGTTAAGGCATTCGACTAGTAATCTGAGGATTGTGGGTTCGAATCCCCGTCACACTAAACATGCTCGCCCCTTTCTCCTGTGAGGGCGTCATAATGTGACGGTCAATCGTTGATAAAATAGTAGCTCAAGAGTTGGCAGTGGGAAGTGATGACCAGCTGTCTTTCCTCGAGTCCTACACTGCTAAATTAGGGACGGCTAGCGCAGGCAGCCCTCGTGTAGCTTAGCGCGAAATTAAAAGATAAAAAAGAAAATTAAATCAGTTGGTTTATTTATTGAAGGATTTATAAAAAATACACTTTTCAAAAATTGTTATTTCTGAAAATTATTTTAGTCTTAGTTAAGTTAACAGTCCGTCTTTCCCATGAACATTAATTTCGATAACATTTTAATTGAATAATTAATTAAAAAAGAACCACTGCCTGTCACTTGAAACGTACAAGTATACCTGTCACTGAATATTTAAATAAAACAGGTTGAATTACATTCAGACACATAAATAATACCAGTTTATACTGTACCAATCCAAAGTAAACTTAGTTATAAATAGAGTCATAATAAAATGTTGGTCTGTGAAATCTGACACAAAATGCGCAGTTTGGTCGCATTTTCTGCGAGTTTAGATTTATTTCTTTTAGCTTTTTTTGTTGAAATTCGCGCAATGCGACACAAGGGCTGTCTGTCTTTAAAGTTGTAGTGATACACGAGAGGAAAAAACATCACTCACGGTTAACTCAAGGGCTATTCTTTACCAGTATTGTAATGGTTCGTAACATCACAACGCGTCCACAGCCTAAAAGGTGAAAATAGTAGTTGTCGTGTTTCGAGCCCCCTATTTATTATTAAATTAAGTTAGGAATTTTACCACATCATGAGATTTGCTTTAAATATACATGAATTAACATTTAAGTGATATGTTGTAAGTATACAGGAAGTGTATTAATATTTATATTTGTTCAACCTGTGAGTATATAAGGTGAAAAACGGAACGACGTCCTTGGATCAAATATATTCATTTTTAATTTGTACGGCCTACTGTTCTGTATTGTCCTGTCTTCATTAGTTCACCTCCAGGGTGCGCGAGGGTAACTGAAGAACAGTAGAGAGTTGTTCAGTTTGGAAGGAAAACATGAGAGGGTTCGATTTACAGTTTCAGGTCAGTGAACCACGTTACTGTTCATAAAATACAAGATCAACACCACGTAGTGAACCACGTTACTGTTCATAAAGTACAATATCAACACCACGTAGTGAACCACGTTACTGTTCATAAAGTACAATATCAACACCACGTAGTGAACCACGTAACTGTTCATAAAGTACAATATCAACACCACGTAGTGAACCACGTTACTGTTCATAAAGTACAATATCAACACCACGTAGTGAACCACGTAACTGTTCACACAGTACAATATCAACACCACGTAGTGAACCACGTTACTTTTCATAAAGTACAAAGTGAATTTCGCTCATAGCTACACGAGGGTTATCTGCCTAAGGCTCCCTAATTTAGCAACGTAAGACCAGAGGAAAGACAGCTAGTCATCACCACCAATTCATGGGCTACTGTTTACCAACGAATAGTGGGATAGTCCGTCACGTTATAACACTCCAAGGCGAGGATACTTGTGTGACCGGGAATCGAACTTTCGACACTTAAAGGACGTATCGAATGTCCCTGACAATTTGGCCTTGTCGGGACACTATGCTAAACTTACAGTTGATTTAAAAAGCGACAGTAAATAGTCAGTGGGTTTTTCTGAGATTTTTTCTCGTGGAATGATCACGAGACTTGTAATGACGAGATAAAAGTAACAACAAAACAACCTAAGTTCGTTGAATTCCGAAACGTCACTAAAAAAACGTGTTTCTGTAATACATATCTGTCTGTAATAACTCTTCATCCAAATAAAATTTTTCCTTTTTCTTGTTCCCAGACAAAAAGTGTTATTTCCCAATTGCTTATGCTTAAATTAAATGGAAAAGACATATTTTTGTCTACAAAATTTGCTTTGGTGACCTGGGAACGTATAACGAAAACATGATGGGAGACTATACATTTGGGGGCTGATACGTGAAAGTGATTTACATTACAGTCCCAAATCTCGAAAACCTACTCACTTCGAAACATTTTTGTATAACTTTAGTATAAATACATGTAAATCTTGATTCATATGTTGTTTTATTCAGATTTTATGTAAATGAAAATGTGCAAATTTGTCCGTTTCTACACATAAGATATGTTAATTTCTAAATTTCATTATCCAGGTCACAAAAGCAAAGTTTGAAGGGAATAATGGCCATTTTCTGTACTTTTATAACTTTTTTATATTTAAGTGTTATTTAGGAAATAACACGTACCATCCAGGAACAAAATTTGTGTTACATGGTGTAGTGGTAACTAAAGTTGTCACTGGCTGGAAAGACGTCATCCACATTTACCTAACAGTTATGTCCTTTATTTCAAGAAATATTCCCCTCAGCTCCATAGTCGCGTGTCTGCGGACTTATACTGCCAGAAACCGGGTTTTCGATACCCGTGTTGGGCAGAGCACAGATGGTGTATTTTTGTGTTTTATAGCAAAAAAACGACTTAAGGTAAAATACGCTTCTGACTAAAATAGTTTTGTAGCAGGTTACGTGCCTACTTTCAAAAAGTCTGGGACACAGTTTCAGCGATTGAACAATCAACAGGCATGTTCATTACACACACAGTCATGGACAGCATGATCTGTAAATCTCAAATCTATTTAGTTTTAGTTATAGGCTACCTAAAGTCATCAACCTTCTGCTAGTGTCATGATCGCCCTAATTAGTGCAACACAAGATAGAACGTTAAGTGCAATTGTTAGAAATAATACAATATTTCTAACTCTGTGCAACATTATTTCAATAATACAAATAACAGTGGGCATGAAGAACGAACACTGTTAGCATGTTGACAGTGTAAACCAACTACCCTATGTGAACGTTTTTAGGAATATCCACATTTTAATGACCGTTCCACTGTGAATCAGTAGAGTTGATAGTCACAATTAACCTCTTGTTGGTTTCCTGAAAACAAATGAAGTCAAGTGGAAAACGTGTCAACAATTCCGATTCTGATTGGATTTCCCCATCCTCATCAACCAATAGTCGTTCTCTGAAGACATTCGAACTGTTTTCAAAAAGGGTACATAGACGCGGAATACGTGTCGCCATAGAGAGAGAAAACTGAGTTACATCATTTAAAGTGTTGTCCAGCCAAGGTTAGCGATTTCTTCTAAAGCCAGTTATTACAGTCCAGGTCCAACTCTTCGTGTGGATCTTCTGGGAGAAGTTCAAGGATAATAAACGATCTCTAAGAATGCAGTCTTGGAGTCATACTCATGACTTTCCATCTCAGTTTTCGCCAATCTTAAACGTTTCTTTCCCTGTTTTTGTTTTTAGAGTAAGACGTTTGTAAACACTTTAGAATAACTCAAGATGTTTACGCAAAAAATATAGGCTCTAAACATCACGCCCCTCGTGGCTGAAGCTGTTTCAAATCTACTTTCGATGCTTAACAAACCAACAGGTCTTCCTGGTGAAGAAAGTTCTGCCTTTTGGAAACTCATCGGCCACATGGCTCTTTATTATTTCGTGGAAGAACTGTCAGGTGTAAAACCTACAGCTGAATAATGTATTTGTCTTTACTTAGCACGCGAAGATAGACGAGAAATGCTTGATAGCAGCTTGTCAGGTAGTTGGCTAATTGGAAGAAAGAGTAAACCTGTTTATTTGATTTATATATGCATGCCAATAGCGAGCTACACCCTGTAGACATGGAAGTGTGTTATGTAGCTTAGCATGTAAAAAGCTTTTACACGCAACTGTCAAAACTGATTGGTCACTAGTTCAGTTTAACGGAAAAATTCTACCATTCGATTAAAGTCGACAAATAGTTGGTGGGGAGTGCTGTTGACTAGATGCCTTCCCCTAAAGTCTGTCAGTACAAATCTTGGGGGTAGAGCTTGCTTGATTATGAGCGAATACGTGAAACAAACAAACATACAATTATGAAGAGTTAAAGATCTTGCCTTTGGTGAGACTTTAGAATTAGATTTTCAATACCTGTAGAATCTACGGTTGTCTGATTATCACTTTCTCTAGTAGAAAGTAAACTTTGTGAGAACGGAATGAAATTGTGATTAAAAATACACAAATATGTAAACATTCGACTCTGTTTGTTCCCCGTTGTATAGCAACAAGTTTACGGATTTAAAACGCTAAAATTAGGGGTTGGATTCCCCTCGATGGACTCGACAAATAGCCTGAGGTGGCTTTGCTGTAAGAAAACACACACAAACACACTCACTCAACTACCTTTACATTGTCTCCAAGACACAGTCTTGTATTTCCACTAAGCACTGCTGAACCGTCGTCCAATCAAATTCTTTATTTGTACCAGACTTTGCCAAACTGTCGTCCAATCAAATTCTTTATTTGTACTAAACTGTCGTCCAATCAAATTGTTTATTCTTACAGATCACTGTTAAACTGCCCTCTAATCTAGTTCCATATCCTTATTAAACATTGTTGGACTGCCGTCTAATCTAATCCTATATTCGTTTTACACATGCAATATATTAGTAACTTTTACAGTCAATAAATTAGTATAATTTGTATTGGTACGTTTCATATGGACAAAAAAAAATGTCCTACAAATTCTGAAATTAACGTGGACAATTCACTGATAACGTGTTTACAAAGACCTAAGAAAACAGACGTTACTATAACATACACTATATTTATACAACATCCTTAGTTTACAAAGTTTTTCAAAACGACATTTAAAAAATGACAGCAATTGCTCTCTCGTGACATTACTTTCTTCCAGCTTCCGGAACGTCATGCCTACGTAATTAGTAACGAGATTTCTATTGGTCTATTAGTAGGGCAACTCCAGACTAGACATTTAGATAGCAGGTAAGACGAAGTAACCGACGCATACGTGTGGCCGAACATGTGGAGCGCCGGATACCTGTTGTAGAACTTTCTCTCTCTATTTACTTCTTTTAATTATCAAAAAATTAGAGCTACGGTTAATTATGTCGATTTAAAAAGTTATTTACTTCGTTATTAATCTTTCCTTCAAAACTGTGAAGAAATCATTTAGTTTATATCAGAGTTCTTATTAAATTTTATTCAGTAAAATCTTATGAAACTCATTAGTCACGGATCTTGACAAAAGATATTTTTTACATTTTCACAACGTCTTGATGAACGGATTTAAATGCGATCCTAGGTCGCCGGAACTGGAAAAAAAAATTAGGTAAGAACATGAGTTACTTCCGACTTTTACGATACAATATTAAAAGAGTTAAGGCGATAAACTATAATGCCTGAAAAGGAACGGGCGAGGCTTAATGTTTTAAAGCAAGTTCTGCAGTAAAAATTAGGTCAATCGCTCGAGGCTAATGAAAATAGCCTTGTTCGAACTGTCCCTTTGTTCTGGGAGTGTAATGACTGTAATACGTACGTTAAATAGAGTACGGAGGACTCAGACATAAGGTATTCGTTATTAGAATACAAACGTGTAATTGTTTTAACCAACATACGGACACATATTTGTGTATTAACAAAACGTGGACTAATTTTGTAACGTCCAAAAAATGGTACCTTTTCGTCATTCTCTGACCCAAGGAGCAGCTTGGTTGGACTTTAGGTTAGTGTGAAACCATTCCCTGACCTTTTGTACTGTGACCAACGTGATTAAAATTATGCTTCTGTTAATATACAGCTGGACTCTTTGCTGTCATTATAAACTAAAAGTACGCTACATAATTTTGATTATATATATATATATATTTAAGAAATAACTTGCTTATTCAAAACAAACCATATTTTGTTTTTTTACTATTTTTCAATTTATTGTTTGTTGTTTCTTTGGGATTAAACATAAAGCAGCACAATGAGCTATCTGTGACCTGTCCACCACGGGTATCGAAACCCGGTTTCCAGGGATGTGAATTTGCAGACATACCGATGTGCCACTGAGGGGGCATTTATTAATTCAAAAACATTTCAGCGTCGTGTCTGGAAAGTATTTTCCACATCACTTTCAAACTACCAACATTTTACGTCCGAAAACTAGAATACTGAAAATGTCACAAAACGAGCCTCACAGTGACGTGGACTCAGCAGATAGCCCGATATGGCTTTGCTATAAGAAAACTCACAAACACACACGTACAGTGGCGTAAACCAAGAATTCCAGGATTTTCTCAGTGCAAGCCCCTCCCCCACCATCCCAGGACATTCCACAACATGACTGAGGCCCCACACCTCTTGAATCTACATATACGGGGTACTTTAGCAGTATTGTGTAACGTGTGTATATGTGAGGTCTCGAGCTATGAAACTAGTGTCAAACTTTTAAAGTGTCGTATTTGGCGATTCTAAAAATTATATTCGCATTAATTTTTTAAGGAATCATATCTATATACATGTGTTTTTGAGGGATCATATCCATATATGTGTTCTTAAGGGATCGTATATATATATATATATCTTCGTATTAGAAGCAGAAAAATAGTTAATATATGTTAACCTTGAACATATGTATAGGTATTTAATTAATATTTTTATTATTTAGATCTAAATGTGTTGTTTCTGTATCTCTTCTCCTTACTTAAGACTTACTAGTTTGGAAAAGAAATTTCTCGCACGAGTTAAACACGATCTTGGATTTCCGTTTACTACCTTCCTGTTATGTCAAATCTAGTTTTTGCTTTTCATACGTTTTAACGTCACTGAAACTTCGATTTAAAAAAATCTATTTAATTTATAACTTAAATAAGGGTCAGGATTTATAAGCTGTAATTTAATCCATGGCTTGTGTGTAGATTTATTATTAGACCAAATTCCTTCCATGACGAGTTGGCATGAATGAGCCAGTGCCTAAACTTCGGCTAACTTACTTATAAAAAGAAAAATACGATGCAAACATATTTATGAACATAGAGAAACAATTGTTGGAATAATTAGATTTTAATCTGTTGGCTTCGTAAGATATTCAGTCTTGTGTTAGACAAACGGGACGTATGTGAACCTTTCAAATAATATGATTAAAGGAAGATTTGTCACACTCCAGAAAGATCGATTTGTCCTCAGGATGAAGCACAATCAAGCAGCTGAAAATTATTTCCTTCCTTCGCACCAAATATCATCATCCTTTCAGCCGTTTGGGCATTATATAATGTACCAGTCAATCCCACTATTCGTTGGTAAAAAAGAGTAGCCCAAGAGTTGGCAGGGAGTGGTGATGACTATCTGCCTTCCCTCTAATCATACACTGCTAAATTAGGGACATATATCGCAGAAAGAGCCCTCGTGTAGCTTTGCGCGAAATTCAAAACCAAACCAAGTCCTTCGTTGTTCCATGTCTAGGTGGGTCCTTGTGCCCCACCTAGAAGAGCCACCTTCTTCGCGCATCCTCAGAGTAGCATCTAGATAACGCCTGGGAAATTAAAAGAAAGCCAAGGTAGCCAAGACCAAGGTTATGTCCTTGGCCTCTGACTCATCTTGTATACTTACAATACGTTAGTGACGAATTATACTGAGATAATGAATCAAATACGTAGTGAAGCATTCTGGTTTTATACACCGATGTTTCTTTGTGTTACAAACCACTTGAAAGCAAGAGCTGTAGTGTTGACGGGATACCAAATGTAGGTCTTCGTGTGTGACACGTTAGATCGAGTGGTATGTTTGAAACCTGTTAGCTCTAATTTTTTTGGGGTTCACAGTACAGTTGAGCCAGTAAACTGTTTATTTGTGGGAACTTTTAATACGATAAACTGTTCAAATTAGTTGCACTTACTTGAAATGTTGATACACGTTACTTGATTTGAAAACGTCTTAAAAATTGTTCGAACCGAGGAAATTTCCTAGTGGTTTCTAACAATTGTTGTTATTTTCATTTCTTATCTGTTTTTCAGTTGTATGAAAAATGGAAAAGCGACACCACGCCCGTTTATTAACCAGTTGTTCTAACAAGCCTCGAAAGTTAGAATGTAAAGTGGGCGTGTGACCTCAGTTGGAAACTTACTCGAAATTAGCTTACTTTATAAAAACTTAATAAAACCTTGTGTTAAATTTAACGATTCTTGTCATTTTAAAACGGTTCCACTTATGACCGCTAGATTATTCAGGAATTTCGATGGTGTTTTTACGTGCGCGCAAGTTTTAACTTTCGTATTTTCATATAGTTTCTGTTTATTTGTACAATATTTAAAGTGTATTATTCCCTCATTGGTCAATTGAATGCTGTAGCCTACAAACAACATGACGTCATTCGGCTATCGCCAATCAAAAATACGCTAAATTTGGGATTTTGGAAACCGTGAATAGGATTTTTAGTGAGCCAGATGTAAGTTAAAAGCTAAACAACCTGAAACTGCGAAACTTTACAAAACGGAATTAAGAATTGGAGGAAAAAAACTACCGAAAAATAAAAACACGGGCCAAAGTAGGGTCCATGGCCTGACCTAACCCCTTCCGTTTAGCCCAATGCTCATGACCGTGTGTGTTGGCTGTACTCTACTTTCGATTACATTGCACGAATTTCTTAAGATAATCGATAAATTATGTTTACATCCTACATGCTTGTCAGAGGTAGAGTGATGGTTTTGTTTCGAGGTGAAATAAAGAGTGGACTAGCGAGTGCATCGAAAAGTGCTTGTGACCTATAAGTGACCTGTTTTGTTTACTGTATTTAGAAACTAAGTGTTTATTAAGTTCATATAATTTTTATTAGATAGAAGAAAGTTTGGACATGAAACTATGTATGGGTAATCAGTGATTTTTTTTCTGTTTTACCCTGTATCAATTATCCAAGGTGAGCACGAGGACAAGACTAGATAAGCACGAGCCACTTTGATCTATATTCTGGTGATATCCTTATTATGTGGGTTTAAAAAATTGGGACACCGTTCCTGGGCTCTCCGACTTGTATTTTTTTTGAACATATATATGTATGACTGTTGATATTATATGTATGCTGTTTCTAATGTTTCTGCTCTCATAAATGTAACTAAAATCGCTTCTGAAACGAGTATTTTTTAATGGTAAGCTACAGACCTATTTATATTGTCTGCTTGAGACACGAATCTTTCATAATGATAAATTATAGTTCTATTTGCACTGTATGCAATCATATGCACCGCTAGATGTAAGTCTAAACAGTCAGGACATAATTGTATAACCACACTAATTAGGATTCAGTAAATGAACTGTTTTGATGCTATTGTGAGTTAAATGTGACTTACTGTTCACAGTGTGAAACCAGTTGTGTGAACATGTGGTTCTGTTGAATGTTCAATTAAAAGGTGTAATCGACCTCTTTTAACGTTGTAATGTTAAATATATTGATCTGTGTAGTTCTATTTTCACTCAATTAAACTATAATGTCTAATGCTGTTTGACAGAGGTGAGTGAGACTAGTTAGGTAAGCACACTCAATATAAACTATAATGTATAATGCTGTTTGACAGAGGTGAGTGAGACTAGTTAGGTAAGCACACCCAATATAAACTATAATGTCTAATGCTGTTTGACAGAGGTGAGTGAGACTAGTTAGGTAAGCACACCCAATATAAACTATAATGTCTAATGCTGTTTGACAGAGGTGAGTGAGACTAGTTATGTAAGGACACCCAATATAAACTATAATGTCTAATGCTGTTTGACAGAGGTGAGTGAGACTAGTTAGGTAAGGACACCCAATATAAACTATAATGTCTAATGCTGTTTGACAGAGGTGAGTGAGACTAGTTAGGTAAGCACACCCAATATAAACTATAATGTATAATGCTGTTTGACAGAGGTGAGTGAAACTAGTTAGGTAAGGACACCCAATATAAACTATAATGTCTAATGCTCTTTGACAGAGGTGAGTGAGACTAGTTAGGTAGGATTTTTTCAAAGATTTGTTTAATTTACTTTAGTTTTGTATGTTTCTGTTTCCATTGAGTCAGTGCCCGAGATATATTAAAAAAGTATTTTAAGAAGGCATGATTTTGCAGCGATACACATTTACCCACAGATTAATTTTATATCTAAATTATTCGAAATTAAATTTTCTTAGATAAAAGAATATCACTTTGGTGTCATTTTATTGTCAGTAGAATTTTTACAGACTGGAATACGTAAGTTTCTTTGTGAAATGCAATGTAAAACACAGTTTCGTTCTTTAATCACACGTGAGAGATGTTTCCGTATAACGAGCAATCTTTACATCAGATTTTTTAGAGATGTTCGGTTTTGAAGAACACAAGTCCATGATCGGAAAGTTTGTCCTTTTAATGACGTAATTAAGAAGTTCGAAATTACTGAAATGAAAGAGATTTGGATGTTGTAGCAAAGAAGAATAAAATTAAACATATCGATGAACGAAGTTTCATTTTGAAGATTTTTGTGACAGTATCCACTGATTGTGCTTAAAATCTGCTTAAGTTACTGTGTTCACTTATAACCAGATTACATGAGCAATTTGAATGCACGGTTCAACACATTGTTAGTCTTAGAACAAAGGAAATTAATTCTAGATCATTAGGGCCTGGCATGATTTGGGTGACTGACTCCCAATCTGCGGGTGGCGGGTTAGGAATTTGGTCCCACCAAACATGGTGGGGTGTTGTTAGTAAAGTGATGCTAGTTTATTCCTACTATTAGTTGGTAAAAGATTAGCTCGAGAGTCGATGGTGGGCGGTGCTCATTAACTGCCTACCTTGAAGCTTTCCACCAGTAATTTAGGCAAGATTAGCGCAGATATCCCTCGAGTACCTTCGCGCGAAATTCACAATAAACGAAACTAATCTAGAACCGTCCGGAAAGAGAGCTAACATAAAATGATACTGCATGCATGCACGCGCACGGACACACACGTAAATACTTTACCATACGAATGTTTTCTCTCACCTGGTGTGTTTCAATGCAATATCTAACAATGTAGCAACAGAATAATCGACTAACCTTTTTGTTTTCTACCTAAATATTAGTATGTCTAGCATAAAAATTACAAACAATTCTTGCTTCAGTTATTTGTCATACTCAAGTCGCTAAGTCCAGTTGTCCTCTTTGTCTCTGCCCGAAACGTTTTTTTAATCTGCTAGTCTTCCGCTAACTACGCCATCTATAGTCACTATAATAGCTAGTTTTAGCAGTTTGGAAAGATAGTACTTACTGTTATTTTTTAGAGGAAAACCAGTCAGACCTGAATTACTTTGAGCATAAATGATAACCTAGAAACGTTTTTACACAAAATAACCTGCTTGTTATCTCTGCAGAGAGCAGGTAAACCTTCCAACCTGTTACACTTGTACTTTACTTAATTCGACCCTATGTGGGCACAATACATTTTATGCGTGTACTAGATACCTTAAACAGATCCGGTCAGTCACTCGCTGCTGGCTTGAGTCACGAAGAAGGTGTGGTGTAAGAGGACAAATATGTGGTCAACCAACAGCTGTACGAATTGCTTATATTGTTCTAAGCCTTTTATGTTCCTTATCGACTTACAAAAGGGTAGCTAGCTCGTGAGAGAAGACCCTTTTTAATCTCGTCTTGTTGAATATCCTGACGTGTCTAGCGTGAAGCCTGTAGCCATGATTAATTATTTGTTTTTTGATTTCGCGCGAAGCTACACGAGAGCTATCTGCGCTAGCCGTCCCTAATTTCGCAGTGTGAGACTAGAGTGAAGGCAGCTAGTCATCACCACCCACCAGCCAACTCTTGGGCTACCCTTTTACCAACGAATAGTGGGATTGAGCGACACATTATGACGCCCACACGGCCGAAAGGGCGAGCATGTTTGGAGCGACAGAGATTCGAATCCACGATCCTAGCTATTCGAGCGCCCTAACCACCTAGCCACGCCGGACCTCATAGGTGGTAGAAGACCATTGTAATGGTCAATAGAAGTCCACTTTTAAACAGCTGTATTATAACATGGTTAAACTGATATTCGCATAAATAGTGTTCTACAAACATGTGTGTTCATAAGAGGGAGTGATCCTAATAAAATAACTAGCCGGTATGGAAGTTTCCGAAGTTGATTATCCAATTATCTTTATTTTTATCAAGGTCGCATTGTTGGACAACTATTAAATGAACAACATGCTGTTATTCTGTCGCTTAATTACAGTAGAGAGAGAGAAAAAAATCGTATTCACAGAACTGTAAAGCTTTTAATATTTGGCAGAAGAAAGTTTGGAAACATTTTTCTCTGGAGACCGAATTATTTAATTACAGGGATAATTAATTCACAATGTGAACTAGCAGACAGTAATTTCGTTTCGTTAATATAAAGAGTTGTCGTGTCAATTACCACCGAAAACTCAGTTACGTTTGAAATGAAATAAGTTTTAATAAATAAACGAGGTGTTCCGAAAACTGTTTAATTTTGAGGTCAAAGTTCAAGGGAGGTCCAGTTTAGTCCACACTTTGATCAACGTGTGTTAGCCGGTTATGCTTGTTTCGGAAATTCAATTGTTCTGAACACGAGTTAACCAAAGAAAGATAAGCTGAATTTATATCACAGTGAGAAGTATCAAACACACTGTTGTGTGAGTGTGCTTTGGAGTTATTGACACGGCATGGCCAGGTGAGTTAAGGCGTGCGACTCGTAACCTGAGAGTCACGGGTTCGCATCCCCGTCGCACCAAACATGCTCGCCCTTTCAGCTGTGGGGGCGTTATAATATTACGCTCAGTCCCACTATTCGTTGACAAAAAAATAGCCCAAGAGCTGACAGTGGGTGGTGATGACTAGCTGCCTTCTCTCTAGTCTCACACTGCTAAATTAGGGACGGCTAGCGCAGATAGCTCTCGTGTAGCTTTGCGCAAAATTAAAGAAACAAACAAACAATATTTATTGGAAAAACAATATAGAAATAACAGCATTGCTCTGTAAAGAATAAGGTGTGTGTGATTTTTTTATAGCAAAATCACATCGGGCTATCTGCTGAGCCTACCGAGGGGAGTCGAACCCCTTGATTTTAGAGTGGGGAATGGGAAAGATCGATTTAATTATTTTATATTTATTTTTATGAGACAGATTGAAACACTTGAATAACTTTCGTCATCTAAATCTCGTTTTTAGATTTAGTGCTATGATATTTTAGATTAAAATTAAACTGTTAACCATGTCGTGTTCTTTCATATTTTAGTTGAGTTCGTGACACTCGGTTCTTGTAAGAGAATGGGCAATAATCACTGTATTTATAAAAGCATTATATAAATATTAATTTGCATACCAAAGTGTTGCTTAGAAGGATAATTTGGAGGTCTGCAGATGTAAAGTATTGTTGTAATACTCCAACCGTACAGACTGACATGAAAGACAAAATGTGAAATTTTATACGTCCATAGGTTAAAGGTTATCAAGGCCAACGTGTTGTAAGAAAGGTAACAAAAGAAACACGTCATTAAGACTTGCTTGGTTTATTGTTTATATATTCGACATGTCAGACTATTGTCAGCAACACCAGTGACTCAAGGGGTTTTCCTACAAAGTGTGGCTGTAGTGTAGAAACTTTAAGAACGAGTATTTTCGAAAAGTTTGTTCTCACACACAGACCAAAGGAATTTATTTTTGTTTTCTTCACGACGTTCGATATAACTACGAGCTTTTGAACTCACACTAAGAGAACATTATACATTCTTACAGCAATTTCCGGTTTATACTAAATCAGGAATTTATATATATGTACTATATTTACTGTTTTGTCAGGATTTAGGGTAATTTGAATATGAAAGCTTCTTAGAAGACGTTTTCTCTATTTTTCAGCCAACAAATTTTCTGACCGGATTAATTAATTAATTAATTGTTAGTTAGTGTGTTATGTGTCGTAGAAACTATAAGCAGCATCAAGCCCTACTTAGAACTCAGAACCAATTAATAACACAATATAACACAAATTTTGTTTCTGGACTGCATGTATCGTTTCTTAATTGCTCATGTTCTAAAAGTACATAAAATGACCATATTCCCTTCAAACTTTGCTTTTGTGACCTGGATAATGAAATTTAAAAAATTAAACTATTTTCTCTGTAAAAACGGGCAAATTTGCACATTTTCATTTACATAAAATCTGAATAAAACAACATATGAATCAAGATTTACATGTATTTATACTAAAGTTATACAAAAATGTTTAGAAGTGAGTAGTTTTTCCGAGATTTTCGACTGTAATGTAAATCACTTTCACGTATCAGTCCCTAAATACAGTGTCTCATCATGTTTTCGTTAGACGCTCCCAGGTCACAAAAGCAAAGTTTGAAGAGAAAAATAGGTCTTTTCCATTTACTTTAGACATAAGCAATTGAAAAATAACACTTTTTTCCCAGTAAAAGTTTTGTTACATAGCGTTGTCACACTTTATGTTATTATATGTTGAACTTAATGTGTGTTTCAGTTGTTACCATAGAAGTCATGTTTTACCCCGTGAACTTTGCTGAAACAGTACAAATAGGGACCGTTTAAAGTTTTAATATTGGGACAATTCAGTAATATGTATTTTATCTTTTTGATTTAATCACTACTGTACATCAAATAAGTGTTGTTCTTTTTTTAATAAATGTATATATTTTAGCAGCCCCTCCGTTACACTGCCATTGTCTGTTAACTGTAAATTAGAACTTCGGTAACCATGCCACCAGCTCAAACTATGATGGGCAAGACACACGCATCTGATGATGAAAATTCCTTGGATGAAGATGAAAACTCTCCCTTGAATGAAAACACTTATGGAAGGTAAGTGGATGGTGTGATTTTCATTGTTTAACCCTAAAGGTTTGTATGTCAAATTGGAAACATTAAGTGTGTGGTTTAATTTTCATTAGCACTTAAAGCTTATATGTTAATTGGCGTGTGTCTGTCTGTCTATATTCTTCTTATAGTAAAACCACATCACGCTATTTCCTGTGTCCACTGAGGGAATCAAACCCCTAATTTTAGCATTATAAATTCGCAGACTTACAGCGTTCCCAGGGGAAAGTATATTAATGGAAAACGTTAAGGACGGGCCCCGGCATGGCCAGGTGGGTTAAGGCGTTCGACTCGTAACCTGAGGAAAGTGAGTTCGAATCCTCGCCGCACGAAACATGCTCGCCCTTTCAGCCGTGGGGGAGTTATAGTGTTACGATCAATCCCACTATTCGTTGGTAAAACAGTAGCCCAAAAGTTGGCTGTGGGTGGTGATGACCAGCTGCCTTCCCTGTAGTCTCATAATGCTAAATTAAGGACAGCTAGGGCAGATAGCCCTCATGTAGCTTTGCGCGAAATGAAACACAAACCAATCGATACAGCAGTCATCAAGTCCAATAATTTTGTTCAGAATTTTGAACAGTTTCGTATGATTAATAATAAATTGATTTCTCTTTGATTTTCATGAATTATTTATGAGTGAAATTATTGATGAGTTTCTAATTTGTCTCAATATTCTTCAAGAAAAGTATCGTAAACACGATAGTACTCGTAGTAGGAATGGGTTTGTGTGTACAACACATGAAATACAAATTGAAATCTCAGTCACATTTCAAACAGCACATGAACAAAACTTTATAAACACATTACACACACACTGTTGAACACTAAACAAACCAACTGCAGAATAACAAACAAACAAAGCACTTGAAAAAGTAAGTAAAATGAAAAGAAACGTTTCACAAAATCATAATTTTATTAATCCAACTGAATGACTGACTGACATTGTTGGAAAGGCATAGCTATTTCCTGCCTTCATATGTGCAAATCTGAATGTACATGATTGAAACTTGGCTAAAAGCGATTTTGTTCTCTTGCCTATAACATTAGTAGTAACAAGTAATGAAAATAATTATTTTGCGACAATACTTATGAGCGAACAATATGCAAGTACCTATATTATATCATTACGAGCACTGTCTGTGAGTTGCCGAGAAACAGCTTTCTCTCGTATCACGGGCGGATGTATTATTTCTTATGCGCACACGTTATGTGATAAGCATGCAGATGGATCAACTAGATATAAAAAGATGGGCTTTGTACATTCTCTAGATCTAGGATCTAACTATGATCTAATCTTGGAAAGCTAATTTTAAGTCCTATATATCTGTCTCAAGAGTTCTGTTGGACAAACAATTCTATCGTATCAGCCCGTACTGAAGAGTCTCCTACATGAGGACAAACGCTACCGCTGTCGAAGTCTGACACGGCTTTGCTACAGCACTATAGGCTTAAAATAAGAATGACTATTTATATAATTTATCTTTGCATTATTTTCAAACTATGTGTGACCTAAATACACCTAAGGTTGTACTTGAAACAGTGTGCATTTAAAATATAGCTTACAGGAGAAAAAACGAGAGAAAAGAAGAAAACCGTATGTTGATAACTTTGTAAAGTCATTGTTTCAGCGAATAGAACATTACTACAACAATAAAGATAAGTAACAGTAATAGAAATATTAATACTGAATATGCGAAACAAATCTTAGCCATTAATTCGGCCAAAGAAGATGTTGTTATCCTGGCTAGATGGAAGAAAAATTTTATCAAAGGTGTCAGCAGAAGCCATTAAATGCCGATGAATAGGTCTATTAAAAGTAAAGAGAAGTGTAGGCTTAGCTCTCTCTAGAATAGGAATGACACAAGTGTAAAAAAAAACTTTTAAATGTTTAGGATAATTTTACTATTCAAATTCAAGGTCGGGTCTAATTGTTTGTTTGTTTCTAAATTTCACGCAAAACTACACGAGGGCTATCTGCGCTAACCGTCCCTAATTTAGCAGTGTGAGACTAGAGAGAAGGCAGCTAGTCATCATCACCCACCGCCAACTTTTGAGCTGCTCTTTTACCAACGAATAAGGGGATAACGCCTTTACCTTTACAGTTGAAAGGGCAAGCTTGTTTGGGGTGACGGTGATTCGAACCCGCGACCCTCAGATTGCCATGTCAGACATCATAGGCAGTAGCAGAACACAGTAATGGGTAATATAAGTCCTCCCTCAAATAGCAGAATCACAACATATGATTAGCCACCTGGCCATCGTGTTTAATATTGTATAATAGCCCAAAGTGATATTAAACGACTTTGAATAATAACAGTACTTTAGAGGTCACATCCGAGTGTTATCCCCAGCGTGTCATCATCATTGTATTACGGGTAATCTGTATTTAGTCTAATACTCGTATGCAATCCCGTGCTTGGGGAAGGTTATCCCCAGGGCTCTGTCACACTGCGTTTACAAGTTATATGCACCAGTCTCATGATTTTCCTGTCCTGGAAGACAAGGACAGTATTATGACACACTATTATAAAAGGTGTGACTGGGGCTGAGTGAGCGGATTCCAACTGACATGTTCTTTGTTATTAACAAACAGAGAATCACTAAATGCTCACATTTAAAATACATAAAATTTCCAGATTCGTGTCGTGTGTACTTATAAAGAACGTTATGTAAGAAGCACGTGTTTATCATATAACAATTTGTACTGTTGAGTAAATCATTTACGTCAAGATAATTATACGATTCAAAATGTTGTGACCATAATTACTTGTTAGGTGGCTGTAAATCTTCAAATTGTACACATTTACAACTCGGCTCATGTGATATTTTATAATTTGTGGCTAAACGGAATAATTTTTTTTTAAACAAAGGTTTTTGTCTGCTTTATTCGAAGTTAAGCTCAAGGGTACACAATGAGCTGTCTGTTCTATGCCCATCACGGGCATCAAAATCTGGTTTTTAGACGAGGGTGAAAGTTCATATTATTCTCTGTGTAGCTACTGTAACTTTTCTTCCAGGTACTGTGTAAAGTCAAAATCTTTTGTTATAGTAACCTTGTTTTGTAACAAGGTTATTAACAGAACTGCTCGGATGATTACTTCTCTATGTATTCTACTTGATTACTTCTCTATGTATTCTACTTGATTACTTCTCTATGTATTCTACTTGATTACTTCTCTATGTATTCTACTTGATTACTTCTCTATGTATTCTACTTGATTACTTCTCTATGTATTCTACTTGATTACTTCTCTATGTATTCTACTTGATTACTTCTCTATGTATTCTACTTGCTTGTTTTAATATGCTACAGTATTTTGAAAATATAACAAAAAGAAACGAACACCAGACATTAAGTTCAGGTAGATAGAGGAAAACTGGTCCATTGAATCTGTTGTTTACCTTTAAGCACAAAGCTACACTGTCCACCACGGGTATCGAAACTCTGTTTCTAGCGGTGTCAATGATTACAGTTTTAATAATCAATTATACATTATCTTAACAATTTCTCAGTATCTGTATGTATACGATTTATATTATTGATATTTGTGCATTGTATTCATTGCTTATTTTGTCCAATGATTTCTAAAATTCGGAGATTTTTCCCGTAGCGTACACATCGCACATGCCCTAATATGTATCTTTGCGCCAAAAGAAATAGATAAATAAACACAGAGACAAATAAAAATACAGAGAGAACAAAACATTGCCCCCCCAGTGGCTCAGCGGTATGTCTGCGGACTTAAACGCTAAAATCCGGGTTTCGATACCCTTGGTGGGCAGAGCACGGATAGCCCATTGTGCTTAATTCAAAACAACAACAAAACATTAGAAATTTTAATTTCCATATTTGGAGTTTAATAACTTCAAACTAATTTAGTTTTATACCTTATTCTGTATCTCGTTAAAAACTCGTGTTTATTCTGGACAAGTTTGAGCTAATCTGATCGTTCAGTTAATTTGTTTGTTTTTGAATTTCGCACAAAGTTACACAAAAACTATTTGCGTTAGTAGTTCTCAATAATGGGATAGATCGTAACATTATAACGCCCCTAAGGCTAAATTGGGAGAATACGTTTGGTGCGTTAAGGGGTGCTCTTCGTAATCTGAGGGTCGCGCGTTCACATCCCCGTTGCACCAAACATGCTCGCCTTTTCAGCTGTGGAGGCCAAGAGTTGGCGGTGGATGGTGATGACAAGTTGCCTTCCTTCTAGTCTGACACTGCTGAATTAGAAACTGCTAGCGCAGATAGCCTCGTGTAACTTTGCGCGAAATTAAAAAAACACACAAAAAACTAACGATTATTTCAGAGCACATAAATCTTGAGTTACCTGTAGTTATAATATTCTGTGTAATTATTCAGCTAAACCTAACCTATAATTTACTTTCTTGAAAAACAAACAAACAAACAATAAAACAAAATAGCTGAAGAGAAATGGTAAGCCTAACAGACCTACATTTTAGAGGGTGGAGTCTGATTCCGATGTGTATGTAAACCAGTCGAGTTTGGGAGGGGTTATTGTACATGTTACAACAGTAAAGATTCAAATCAGATTAGGCCTAACAATCATTGCGTCAGGTGATGTGTCTGGTAATTTAACAGCTCTCAGACCTAAATTAGAGCATGCTATTCTAGGGCTATTTATAATTTGGGAAGTTTTACACCTATATACGTATACGGTAAAATTGGAATTTTGAAATTCGTAAAACTTATGTCACGTGTTTTTTGTTGTACACGATTTTTTGTGGTGTATGCAAAAATGGTTTCAAACCGTTGTTCAAAATTGTTCAAGCTTACATATATCTCACATAATCAAGTGATACAGTTCGTATGTCGCGTTTAAGGTCATGTTAATAAAACTGACTGTGTATATTTCAGAAACAATCAAAAATTAGTATCTACGCATTTTTTAACGTAATTCCCTAACACGTCATAGAAGTTTAATTTTAAAAACTGTAGGCTGTATCTAAATAGACACTCGTTTTCTCGACGTCCAAAGAAACTGATTATAGCAATAGAATAAAATTTCGAGAAAATATTTATCAATGCAGACAAACATATAATTTGAATAATGCGGTTAAAACAAAAACAAAAACCAGTTTCTCACTTGAAAATAATTGTGTTTAACGTGAACGTTCGAATCAGTCATTCACTGTCTTAGGTGCAAGGTACCGAAACGATAAAAGAAACGGCATATTATTGTTGCGTTTCTCAGTTTAACGCCTGTTTTGTGAATATATATTCGTATTAGTAAAGGCTGCCGTAGCCCAATAGTTGGTGTGTAAAACCACACATACTTTTAGAGCTACGAGTGCGCTGTAAGAGTGACAGTCATGTCTCACTACAGGGTTCGACAAGTGCTGTTGGTTAACTTGCATTATACATGATTATACTCAACACGGATAATTCTGAGACTGCTATTTTATTTGTACCAAACAACTACAAAATCTTCTGTGTAAATATATATATGTATATACACATATAAAGGATATATAAATTACTTTTTTCTATATTATCGTGTTTTTAATTCCTAAAGTTGTAGTCCTTGAGACAATTTCAGTCCAGTCTTATGTTGAGTTGCCTTAACGAGGAGTTTTGCAGTACAAGGCCACTTTTGAAGGTCGTTTCATGTTCCGTCGACTCAAAAAAAACCAACATCGTTTACGTCATGTGTATAGGGACGTTTTATCTTTTTTTTTTCTTTAAGAAACGCAGTTTAAAATCAATTATTGGTTCCAACAAACCAAAGAAAAATTGAAAGTTTTCAACTAATTAAATTATTAGAAATGTAGGTAAAAATTATTCGTGAAACTTTGCAGGAAATGATATCACACGGAAGGAAATATTTGAGTGTTTGACTCGATCGTTTCGCTATACACATTATTATTACAGTTAGATATTTGTCTATTGGCCGGTCATACTAAAGGAACGAAGGGGCGTGAAACTCACTTTGTCTACGCAGGACGTATACTAACCTGAACAAAGAAACATCGTGTTTTAACAATTGATAACCTTATGATACACATTGTGCACACGACCCACATACACTAGTTTCTTGTATCCACTGTATATTTTCCCTCACGAAGCGTGCTAAATGTATATTTCACAATGAGTACTGTTTTTGCGAGGTTTAACTGTAAGCCAGATCAATTCTCAGAGATTAATTACACACGCTTTTCATAGTAGAATAACTAAACCTTTAACATAACACTTGCGAACAAATCATTATATACATTTTTTTTATATTCAGCCAAAATGAAGTATCAAACCATTATCTTATTGGTTCTTATTAGACTCAAAGTAAATAAATGAGCCAATAATGATACCAGTGCTTGAAACACTGATTTCTCATTCGTTGTTTGAAACACTGCATATTCAAAAAAGTGAATGTTGCCAAGACAAAGCAAGCTTTTATTTCTCTCCAAGATTTACGATCAACTAGTGAGACATAACTAAACATTATGAAAAACATGATGTCTCTAAATGGATAATGACATTTTACTTAGCATGTGGTTTATTTGTAACAATCAGAATATGTACAAGCATATTCGGGTCATATTTCTTTGTTGCTTTGACAACCTTTTATTTATATATAGTCTCTTTGTTTGTTTGTTGAGTTTTACCCAAAGCTACTAGACGGCTATCTGTGACAATTCTGAAGTGATAGATTAAAGGTAATGCAGTTAGTCAACACAACCCACACCAGCCTTATGAGTCACTCTTACTAACTAACAGTACGATTAACCATCACTTCATAACATCCTCATGGTTGAAAGAGCATGCATGTTTGGAAACTTGCAAATCGGTTGTCTTAACCTCCAGCCAATTGCGAGAATAATGGTGGTTACCACTAGCACCTATGTGTCTATCTACCTACGTCTCTTTATTTTGTTTTTGAATTTCTACCTGTTTTAACACAATAATTTGAACTTTTTCACGAACACTATCTTGAAAATTATTTTAAAAAATAATCTGTAACATTTTTCGAGCACAAAGCAACACAATTTTGCGTACGTCACGGGTATCAAAACCCTGTTTTTAGCGTTATAAGCCTTTTAGGCTTAATGCTGAACCATCTGAAGTATGGAAGGGGATTAAGGTATTTAGAATTAAAAAAACAGAAATATTCTACTGGTTATTACACTCACGTACATAAAACAGTTTTAGAATGCACTAACTTTTTGTTTAATCACATTTTCATATGTACGAGCTAAGCCTATCGGAGCAAGATACACTGAACAAAATAGCATTCCATAACTTAGAACTGTTAGATAGGAGGAGAGTACGTCAAGTGTAAACATAACTATTGGGTAACTCTAATCTCTCTGAATGGGGGGAGGGGGATTCTGCCCATTATTCTTATAAACATTAACATCTCTGAAGTGTGTAATGCATTTTTCAGTAATTAGGACCCGAACCATTAACTCTCGTATTTAGAATCCGAGCGACTAGTCCAAACGTATGAGTAATTATATATAATGAAACACTTCATAGAATATCCAGTTACCTATCTACCTTGTATCACAGATGTTTTAAGTTTTATTGTACGCGAAAAATGTGTTTAAACAGCGTCGATGTGTCAATAAGGCGCTAACTTTGATCCGTGTTGCAGCCGACGGAGCGAGCCCGAAACGAGAGGATGGGATGTGTTTGTTGATAATCCTCCGGAGGAAGAGGATCTAACCCTCACTTCAAAGGCCATAGAAATTATCCTTAAAATAGTCAAAATTTTTGTCTACATCGGGACACTCATTTGCGTAATTACAACTGCGGTTATCTCGAAAGGAAGCATGCTGTTTATGACGTCACAGATTAAAGAGGGTCGAACGCTTCAAATTTGTAAGAAAGGAATGGGTATGTTATGATCTATGTAATATTTGAATGATCTAATATAGTATATGCAATAATTAATATATATCTATATACGTGTGTAAACATAAATATTTTAGTGAACTAACATAGGATCTGCGTTAATTTATATATACGTATAATAATTCCACAATGGTTTCAAAGTAAAGTCTCTTTACTGTCAAAATCTTGAATTCGAAATCTAGAGTTGGATTGTTGAAAGTGTTGTTAAAATTAAATCTATTGTTGTTTTTTATTGTGGTGTTTGAAAAGGATGAATACCTTTCTTCATATATATTTGTACAAACCTTGTTGCTAAAGTCTCAAAACTTTCGAAACAATGTAGCTCGAAGTGAAAATATATATACGGAAAATTTTCACGTTTGTATTGTAAATATTGCTTTTTCATTGTACACACGTGACCACTTCTTTAATAAGTGACCTTTGTAAAGGTCAAAGCTTCGAGTAAAATCGCATATTTTGTTTTTTGTTTCATAGTGGGAATAATACTGTTAAATTGTTTTTAAAGTCAACAAACGCAAAACATTCTATTATTTCGATAGTTTTGATACACTGTCTCAATACTGTCTTTAATACACTGTCTCAATGCTGTCTTTAATACGCTGTCTCAATGCTGTCTTTAATACACTGTCTTATGTCCGTTAACTCCATTATTTTCCTGAACAAACGTGTTTTTTTGCGACAAAACATAAATTCAACATTACTAGTTATTGTTTCACATTTTAACTAGTATTATCAATGTAATCCCTGATCTTGTATCATTCCTCTAACGCTATATTGAATTAAAGAAAATAATGTAAAAGTCATTTTTACTGGAACATTGTAAGTGTCAGGTTTCTAATGTGAAGTGCGCAATTCACTTTTTCCAGGTCTCGAGAGAGGCGAAGTTTACCGAGCGCAAATATCAGAGCTCGAACGAGTGGAATGGATTTGGTGTTTGTTCTTTGTGGTGATCATTCCGGAGTTATTCACACTTTTCCGCAGTTTCAGGATATGCGTCTTCAAATCATACAGAAAACCAAAGTTTCTAACTTTCCTTACGGTACAAAAATATAATATATACTTTTTTAACATTTGATAAACTACTACATAATACAATGTCAATTCTAAAAAAACCACAAAAAAACTGACTCCATTTTCTTTTTCATACTGTTTCGTAAATGAAAATTATGACAAATAATATAATTGAGCCTCTACCATATTGAGGGCAGGATTGCTAACTTCAAGAGGTAAGTTCTATCTTACTTACCTCCAAACAGTAGTACTTTATTTCATTTATTTTATATTTTATTTTTATTTTTCACAGTTTTTGTTTGTCTTTTTTTATATTATCATTTTAATTTAGGGAAGCAGCCACCTTCTCACAGCAAATTTTTAATTTTCTTATTTGAGACTAGTGAACTTGAGGTTAAGACTGATAGACGGTGTATCTCCACCGCAATGGGGGTCCTACATTTTCAGTCACCACCAAAACCTTGGATACATTTTATAATACTACGGTGTAACTTGTACCCTGGGATACTTTTTGAAACAAAATATGCAGCGTATTTTGTTTCATGCTAATATGTTTTGTTTATAGCTTACAAATTTATGGTTCTAATATATAATCAAAATACTCACAATTTTGCATCTACAAATATAAACAGCAAAAACATTATAATAATCACAGTATTTATTTATTATATTCTGATTTTAAAACGTCACTCTTCAGGAAATCATTTTATTTACACATAATAATCTGCAATCAGAAAAGTTGGAATATAATCTTTCAACCAAACAAAAGCTTGACGTAGCAAGGTGATCAAGGTTTTTGGCTCACCCTCTGAGGATCGCAGGTTTGAATCCCCGTTCCAACGAGCATGGTCTCCCTTTTAGCTGTGGGAGCGATATGATGTGACGGTTAATTCACTATTTGTTGAAAAAAAAGCACCCCAGGAGGTGACTAGGGTGGGGATAACTAGCTGCCAAAAGGAGCATCCCAGGAGGTGACTAGGGGTGGGGATAACTAGCTGCCAATCCTTCTAGCCTTTCGCTGCTGAAGTACAACACGTATCTTTGCACAAATCTTAAAGCAAACAAAAAATATATAAGCAACCTAAATTTTCAAAACTTACGGAGAAATGTTTTTTCATGAGAGGAAGTACAACAAAAAAAGCACATAAAAGTTAGGCTTTGTCCATATTTGAATGTTTTACTCTGCAAAGTCTCTCTGCAATTGTATTATAAAGAGCTATCTTTGAAATCACGAAATCGATAGAAAATAATAGATAAAAAAACAGAATATCTCAAGTATTTTGGTGCTTTTGTTATTTGTATGTCTCTCTCTCTCTATATATATAGGGCCCGGCGTGGCAAGGTGGTTAAGGTTAAGGCACTCGACTAGTAATCCGAGGGTCTCGGGTTCGAATCCCCGTCGCACCAAAAATCCTCGCCCTTTCAGCCGTGGGTGAGTTATAATGTTAGGTCAATCTCACTATTCGTTGGTAAAAGAGTAGCCCAAGAGTTTGCGGTGGGTGGTGATGACTAGCTACCTTCCCTCTGGTCTGACATTGCCAAATTCGGAAGGGTTACTGCAGATAGCCTTTGAGTAACTTTGCGCGAAATTCAACCCAAGCCAAACTATGTATATATTTGTACATATAACGCCTAGACCTCACCTGTATCTGTCACATCACAGCCGACCTGATGACTTCTGGTATTTGATGATATTGGTTCTGAAGGGTGTGAAATATTATTCATTGTTTTCACTGATATATTTTGAGTAATTAAAAAAAAGGAACCTAACTGTTCATACATACTTGTGTTTACAGAGAAAAAGAAGTTTTAATTGTTTGTTTGTTTTTGAATCAGCTATACAAGGGCTATCTGCGCTAGCCGTCGCTAATTTAGCAGTGTAGGACTAGAGAGAAGGCAGCTAGTCATCATCACCTACCGCCAACTCTTGAGCTACTATTTTACCAATGAATAGCGGGATTGATCGTAACATTATAACGTCCCCACGGCTGAAAGGGCGAGCATGTTTGGTGCGACCAGGATTCGAACCCACGACCCTCGGATTACGAGTCGAACACATTAACACGCTTTGCCATGCCGGTGCCCTTTAAGACAAATATTTATGACATTTGTTCAAATAAATCCTTGATTCATTGTGAAACTGAATAATACCGGACATAATTTGAAACCAACAATGTAAATTTAATAAAATATAAAATATCTGGTCATATTTTGACGAGATATACCGGAAGGGTATTAACGTCCTCCATTTTGTATTTTTACGGAAAAATTATTGTTTCAAAACAAATTAGAAACAAAAATTCCACACGTTTTGACTTATAAGTCAAATATTTATAATATATTTCACAAAATATCATATATTGTGAGTAATTTGAGCATTGTTTGAATTGTAACGACTTACTTTAATTTTGAAAAATCTTGAGAAATATTCATGCATTAAAAATGCACATTTTGCCTTACAGGTTTTATTTATGGAGTCACTACACATTCTAGGCCTGGTTCTTTTGATATTCGTAGTTCTACCAGACTTGGATGTCATAAAAGCAGTCATGCTTACAAATTGTGTTTGTTTTATGCCTGCCGTCTTCAGTCTCTTGTCTCGTTATAAAGGGGAAGACAGACGTCCAATAAAGGTTATTCTGGATATTGTTTGTATTGTTGCACAAGCAACAGGTTTTATTGTGTGGCCAATTGTTGAGCTCCATCAACGTTCCTGGGCCATTCCAGTAGCAATATTTCTGTTATCACTTGGCTGGTGGGAAAATTACATCGATAAAAGATCCCCTATCAAAATCATCAAGAAACTTTCCAAAGTTAAAGAAGACTTGCGCAGAAGCAGGTATTTTACGTATTTGTTTATTTCGATATGGAAAGTTGTTGTGACTCTTTGCAGTATGTTGGCGTTGCAGTCTCTCACGATGGAGCACGTGGCTCAAGTCTTCCGACTGTTCAAGAACAGCTTCCAAAGTCACATGATTACAGTCCACCAAATGAGGAAGAACGTTCTCGATTCTGACTTCCCAGATCTACCCACGGCGAGTCCTCTCGATGAAGAAATTGTCATCGATTCGTTCGAAATGACTCCTATTTACGTTGCTCTGTTACAAGTCAGCGCTTCGCTTCTCTGTTATGTATTTGGAAAGTTTGCTTGCAAAATTTGCATCCAAGGGTTTAGCTTCGCGTTCCCAATTAGTCTCACGGTCCCAGTAACCATGTCCCTCTTAATAGGGGCCTGTGGTATACGAACAGAAAATGAATGCTTTTACGAAAATGTCCTCCCCAAGTACCTTTTCTGGACTTGCCCAGAAGGAGAATTTTTTCAGGATTTCGTCTCTAAGCAGTTTGCCTGGATTTGGCTGTTGTGGTTACTTTCACAAACCTGGATTGCAATTCACATCTGGACACCGAAGTGTGAAAGATTGGCTTCAACTGAAAAGTAGGAATCTACAATTTTCAATTTAAAATGTAATAATGTACAATTTTCAAATTAAAATGTAATAATGTACAATTTTTCAATTATAATATAATAATGTACAATTTTTCAATTTAAAATGTAATAATGTACAATTTTCAACTTAAAATGTAATAATGTACAATTTTTCAATTAAAATGTAATAATGTACAATATTCAATTTAAAATGTAATAATGTACAATTTTCAATTTAAAATGTAATAATGTACAATTTTCAATTGAAGGACACAAACTTACAATTCATTTCAATTTCCAGAAGATATACGAAAAATTAACTAATTATTTATTTCTAACATTATGATAATTTAGTAATTTTGTTCCACTGGTTCGCAATAATTCTTTATAAGTGTTTTAAAAGTATAGAAACTCGTTTAAGAATATTAACTGAGGAAATAATACGATATAATGATTGAAGAAAATCAAAAGAATTGTATCGTTAATTTTAATAGGACAACATAACGTGTGAAAAGTAAAGTATTTTCTAATACATGTCTTATGATTGCTGCATTAATATAATATTTATAGTTTTTGAACAAATTTAGTAGGCCTATCGTTAAATCCCCAAATCTCCAATATTTCTAGCTTTTGAACAAATTTGGTTGGTATATCGTTAAATCCCCAAATCTGCGTCGAACAATGATGCTTTAAAAAACTACAACTCGGTCTTTAACTCGTGAAGATTTATGTGTGTGTGTAATGTAAACTTCAAGTTATCGATGTGTTTTATTATTTTCACTTATGATGGGTCTGTTTATTGCATCATGTTGAATAATTTAACATTTGTAGTGATATAAATTGAAATACTGATGAAATGTATGTTTATATATTTTATGTGGTCATATAACCAACAAATTTATGCCAGAATAAAGTTTGTTTAATAAAAACCATATGCATAAAATTGCCAAATGAGATTAGATCCCACTGGTAATTCTAAGGCTAAATATCGAATGATGCTTGTATGTCATTTGGAATAGTTGTAAGCCTTCTTCATTGAAGAAATTTAACGAACAAAGCGTTCGTTTCTTCTTTATTTGTTAGTACTTCCTTACCCTTTTCATTTCAGACTTTTCGTGAATCCAATGTACATTGGTGTCTTAGTGGACCAGTCAATTGCTTTAAACAGGAGACGAGATGACATAGCTGAGATAAAGAGTTCAGTAAGTGGTTTAATTGAAAGTGACTTGTATGAAGCGACTTAAACAACTTAACATGAAACCAGCTTTCTTCAAAATACCTAGAACTGTTCAATGTTGCATTCTGTGAAAATATTTTTTGATTTAAAGTTTAAAGGTCCTTTTCTTTCATACGTATTTTTACTTCTAAAATCCGTAATTTTTCAGCGCACCAATCACAAATAGCCTTAATAACTACCTTGGCGTAATTGAAATCGATCTCAATTATTTGAAACTGACACCAGTTTGTTTCTTATTCCACTTTTATACGTTGTAAACGAGTTGGTCAGCTGGAAAGAACTGACCATCTTATTGTTTGCTTTATATTTGTAGGACGAACGAAGAGTTTCGTGAATTTAGTTGAACCCATAAAGTAAGCATATATAAAATGGGGTAGGAAGAGCAGAGTGTGTAATAATTTATTTCGTTACTGGTTGACTGAGCATTCAAGTTAACAAGAAAAATCGTAAGCCTAACTCTCAATGATCTGATGTCTTGCATGTGAGCAAACCTGTATTGCATGCGATATATTATTAACCACAGTTTACTCTGATTCGCAGGAGATCGACCTGGAAGTGAACGAATACAATGACAATTCTCAATATTACGAAACCATCTCTGTGAAAACCAACGACACTTCCAGTAGCCAGAATGGTCGAAGCGTCCGAAACGTCGATCATATTACTCGAATCTACGCATGCGCAACAATGTGGCACGAAACACCAGACGAAATGATTCAAATGCTGAAATCGGTGATAAGGTAGGTGAAACTGTAAACATTTATGTGGAAAAAAATGAAGTAACTTTTCACGAATTATCGTGCCATAGAACACGCATTAAAATATGTAAATATGCGCAGAAAGAAATAGTAACTTTCAGGAATTATCATGCGCATAAAATCCAAATGTTTTAACCGAAAGTTTGAAATCTTTATTACTCATAAGAATTTAAACTTGTTTGAGTATACTGAAAGCTAGATATATTTGAGAACAAATTGTTTTTCGCAGTATAATTCAATCATATGACAAGAAGTGTAACTTAGAAATAAAAGAGCAAAGTCCATAGGGGTAGATGTATACATATGAATTGCTTAGCTAAAACTATACTATATTAGTTTTAACTAACGTGCTTATGCTATCAGCTGTTTATCGTAAAGTTTATAATTGAGATAAATATTCAGCAAAAAATATATTGAGCGACCAGCTAAATAAAATAAAGAGAAATCATAAAACAATTGATGTATTTGATATGAAGAGATAAAATAGATTTCATTTAGCGTAGTGATTTATAAAAAGTTAACTTTGAGCATTACTTTTGTCTACGCTGTCTCTCTAAAGTGGTGCTAATTATTTTAAAGTTAAAACTGAGTCGACCTGCATAGTAGGTCGTCATAGATTACCTCAGCTTGGTTAAATACTTTAAGATGGTTTGCTACAGCGTTTCCCAAACTTCAGTGCTTCACGCTCCCTTTAACAAATGTGGTTTCTTGCGCCATCACCCCTTTAACAAATATGATTTCTTGCACCATCACTCCTTTTAACAAATATGGTTTCTTGCGCCCTCACCCCTTTTAACAAATATGATTTCTTGCGCCCTCACCCCTTTAACAAATATGGTTTCTTGCGCCCTCACCCCTTTAACAAATATGGTTTCTTGCGCCCTCACTTCCCTTTACCAAATATGATTTCTTGCGCCCTCACCCCTTTTAACAAATATGGTTTCTTGCACCATCACTCCTTTTTACAAATATGATTTCTTGCGCCCTCACCCCTTTTAACAAATATGGTTTCTTGCGCCCTCACTCCCCTTAAACAAATATGGTTTCTTGCGCCCTCACTTCCCTTTAACAAATATGGTTTCTTGCGCCCTCACTCTCCTTTAACAAATATGATTTCTTGCGCCTTCATCCCCTTTTAATGGATGAAAGCATGATAAGATCTGCCACTCGGATACACATTAAAATGTTATATGTTTTGTGGTAATTACTTATTACTTCCCTTAATAATAAGTGTATTAAAACGTTAACTTGAAATCATTAAACTATTGGCTCTACATTAATTGCGCGCTGCCCCCCTCCCCCGCCCCAAACATCATTTGTGGGGAAACGTTGGGTTACTAAGCTACGCCGAGTCTCTTTCACGTGATGAACTATACGTCAGGTAACGTCTAAACTAATACTGTCTACTTTACCTTTCACTAAGCCTAAAAACAACTTCATTAACTAACAATATTTATATTCTCTGTTTCCTATAATTTGACTAAACTAAATCATCCAACTTGTTTAAGGATGGACGAAGACCAGAGTGCACGAAGAAATGCCCAAAAATACTTAAACATTGTTGACCCCGATTACTACGAATTCGAAGGTATTTAATAATTGATTAATTAATGTTTCGTAACAGTGTTAGAAACAATATTAAGTGATGTCCACATCACTGAAAAATGAACAAACTTGTAAGATCGTAAAAGTTTGATAACAATACTACTTGTGGAATAAACAGTGTTTGTGTTAATTTTCTCTTATTACTCGTAAATAAAAACGATAGTTTTTTGTTAACACTTTGGTCTTACATGTAACGAAATGAAAAATGTGTTGTTGATTTTCTCTGTCTCTCCGTGTGACGTTTTTGTAGCGGTAATAAAATGTTTTCTTTCGCCTTAAAATGTGTTTTTCGTCATGTACACATTTCACACTTAGCCATTTCTCTCCTGTAAGAACGATTTTAGCCTAAGCTGTTATGGCGCGAAATTCTTGGGTTACGTTTGAATTTTCGTTCTAGTTCACGCTTATTTCGACGATGCTTTTGAACTGAGTGACGACAACGACGAAGAAATGGTTGTAAATCGTTTCGTGAAACAGATGATCAGAGTTATTGACGTTGCTGCAAGGTAAGATTGAGAATCAGAGTTATTGACGTTGTGCAAGGTAAGATTGAGAATCAGAGTTATTGACGTTGCTGCAAGGTAAGATTGAGAATCAGAGTTATTGACGTTGCTGCAAGGTAAGATTGAGAATCAGTTATTGACGTTGCTGCAAGGTAAGATTGAGAATCAGAGTTATTGACGTTGCTGCAAGGTAAGATTGAGAACTGATTCACTACAACAAATTTGATCCCCGATAAACATGCGATAATTTTAGCTACCGTAAAATTACTCTAAATGCTGTTTAAACTTGTTAAAATTTCCCGTTAATTTGTTTGTTGGAATTTTGCGTGAAGCTACCGACATGTGTCTGACTTATCACCATCTGAAGTCTCTCTTCTCTTCTCTCGGGATTTGGGTGATCTTGGGTACCCTGAAGGATACGGGTACGCATTGACCTCTTTCTTCTTCCCAGTGTTGGTTGTTATGGCTACTGCTTAAGGGTCAGAGTGGTCTGAGTTTATTCTACCCTTTTCAGTGCAATGTCCATGCACTAGTTTCGTACATTTATGGATATGATTTGCCCTATCAGTAGGAATTCTGGTTATATATATATATATATGCGTGTGTGTATGATAAATTTATTTTTTGTTTAAAATATATGTTGATTAGGAAGAGATGTTTAGGACTAACTCATCATGCATGCTGCACGTGTCTAATTTGCAAAATAATTCATTTTTCATTCAATTTTTATCGAAATACGTTACTGTACCGTGCAGGATTCTGTTTACTATCGTCTGTATGTTTGAATATTGTGTATGAAGGCAGATGATGTGGTTCTGGGAACTCTGTATGCTGTTGTGACCATCTGAAGTGTTTGTTTGCTGTTGCTGTTTTAATTTCGTGCAAAGCTACTCGAGGGCTATCTGCGCTAAGTGTCCCTAATTTTGCAGTGTAAAACTAGAGGAAAGGCAGCTAGTCATCACCAACTCTTGGGATACTCTTTTACCAACGAATAGTGGGACTGACCGTCACATTGTAACTCACCTACGACTGAAAGAGCTAGCGTGCTTGGTGTGACGGAGATACGAACTTGCAAACCTCGGATTACGAGTCTAGTGTCTTAACCACCAGGCCATGCCGGCCCCTTCTAAAGTGACAGACTAGAGAGAAAACAGCTAGTCAACATCACCCACCGCTAACTCTTGACCTGTTCGTCACCAATAAACAGTGGAATTATCCAGCACTTTATAACGCCCATACAGTTGAAAAAGGGCAAACATGTTTGGGGATAGGATTCGAACCCGTGAACAGCAGACTGAGAATCGAGAGCTTTAACTACCTTTCCATAGTAGGCCTATCTCGCTGATATACCCAAGATATAACGAATTTTATCGTATGTATTTATGCGCTGAAGCTGCAAATTTAATTAAAAGTATAGAATACAAACAAGATCTGCTTACTTCAATAACCCAAATTTAAAATGTAGATTACTACTTTAAACATAAACTGGTCGAACAGCTAAATGCTTATTTAAACTGGTAATTACGATTAGTGTGAATTGTTGCAGTTAACAGGTGTGATGACGTCACGAAATGAGAGTAGCGTTCGGCAAACAACAATATTTGTCAAATGAAAACGAACGTGTTTTTCAACATTGTTTGGTTCCTTTACTTTACTGATAAATTCACCTCTTATCTAGAGTGAAGAACAACTTATTCAGTAAGCTTAGCTGTCACGAACCGCTAGGAGGCGCGAAAATTTTAAAAAAATTACAGTATTAGTTTGCGGGAAAACAAAATGATAGAATTCCGTGATAACATCTAATTTAGAACCTTTCTTGGTAGTCATGTTTTTTTTTTTATTGAATTTCACGCAAATCTACACTAGGGGTATCTCCCCTAGCCGTCCCTAATTTTGCAGTGTAAGACTGGAGGGTAGGCAGCTAGTCATCACCACCTACTGCTAACTCTTCGGCTACTGTTTCTCCCAAAGAATAATGGGATTGACAGTTACATTATAACGCCCAACAGCTGAAAGGACGAGCATGTTTGATGTGACAGGGATTCAAACCCGCGACTCCCAGATTACGAGTCGAGTGCCTTATCCACTTGGCCGTGTCGGGCTGCGATAGGTTTTTTTTTTTCCATTTAGTTTAGACATAAGCAATTGGGAAATAATACTTTATGTCCAGGAACAAGAAAGAGTAAACAATTTGTTACATAGTGTTATTATTTACTTATATTGTGTTATTATTTACAATACGATCGATATCAGTATTTTTTAATAATATAATCAATTTATGAAAATAATACTTTTTATATATTATTTCCTCTTTGTTTGTAATTACGCACACACCTAGACAGAAAGCAAAATCAACCAACTATAGTAAATATATCTCACGAATCAAAAAATCACGAAACCATATACTGCTGTATACCATATATTCCTGACATCAGCAAACAAATAACCAACATTTGGCAAAAACTAGTAACAAAATATGACATTCCAGTTAATACTAAATTTATTCAAAAACCAGGCACAAAACTGAGGTCTATACTATGTAAGAACTACACTGACATTATTTATAAAATACAATGTGATAACTGCTACGATTTCTATGTTGGATAAACAAGTAGAAAAATGGAAACCAGATTCAAAGAACATAAAAAGTCACCTTCACACGTTTTCGAACACTGCAAGTCAAATAAACACAACATAACCATAGAAAACACTCAAATATTAAATAAAGAAACAAATATAAACAAACGCAAAATTAAAGAAGCCTTACTAACACAACAACTTAAACCCAAAATAAACTAATATAAAGGAACGCCATTATACCTATATTAATATTACAGATAAAATTATATATTCAAACATCTAACCCCGCCCTCTACATTGCGACACTCAGTTACACAACCCCTTCCAAACATGTGGTCAGCTTCCGGTCAGTTACCTCTTTCTTTGTGAACCTGACGATGACTGAAGAAGGTCGAAACGTTGTTCGTTCTTCTATGCAAAGTATTTTCTCAACCCAAACGAGCCGTTTTTGCATATAAATTAGGGACGGCTAGCACAGATAGCCCTCAAGTAGCTTTGTGCGAAATTAAAAAATAAATAAACAAACAAATTCTAAAACCAGTTCAGGAAGAGAATCTTGGGATTGATTTTGTTCGTTTATCTCAAGAATGTTGTTTTCTAAATTTTGGTTTAATCAAAACAACCAGCAACACCAGAACTTAATATTGGGTTTAGCACCTATAGATATGTGAAACATTTGTAGTAGGAAAGGGTTTACGAAGGTCATGTTACGAAGTAGAATTTGATCGGTCTAGTCGTATAACAGCTGGTTTCCTACGAGAAAAAAAGCAGTCCTTCATGACCTAGTTTCAGTGCACTCTATAAAAGACCACAGATATCAACTTGAACAGGTTAGGGCAGTCGTTACCCTGGCGACGCAAGGTTTTCGTGCTCCGTCTGGAATTTTGTCTGATAAAAAAACAAACAAAACTAATGTTCTTTGAGAAGCAGTAACTAGTTTTACAACAATATTGTGTGGTCAAGTTCGTCTGTTTTCTCTACAGAACGTTTTTCTTGGGCCATCTAATGATGCTTCTCTGTCTTAGTTTCTGTAAAATCTGACAACAGTAAAAGAAGGTATTCGAAAGTGTAACTTAACTCAACAGGTTACACACGGAACAGGTTTGAAAGAAACAAAAGAAAACACCTGGTTTCTTGTGGGCTTTTTTATTATCTTGTCGTTGTTGTTTTTTACATTGTATATGAATCACCATAAACGTGTCATTGTTCGCCTAAATTCAACCACGGATCATAGGAAGAATAATTCAATTACTGATGTAGAATAGGCGGATACGGTAGGAATGAAAAGTGTATTATATAAGAAAAGGTCGTTTTTTTTATATTGAGGAAAGTTTCTTGTGAAACTTAAAATGAAAATGGTAAAACAAAACACGTTTTATTTTTGTATTTTATGTTTAAATTAATAGTGACAAAACTGTAATTGTTAGAAGAAATAATAAAGAAATACTGAGAGTATGTGTTTAAAAACGATTGGTCGTACACACGAGAAACAGTTGTGAGGTTTCATATACTCTTTCTTATCTTTTATCTACTGTTCGGATGCATCCCTTTCCATTGTGGTCTGCTTGTAAGAACACCCGAATCTAAATCTCCGGGTTCGAAATCCACCATTGAAAATGATCGTCCTTTCACCTGTTGGGACGTTATGACGTTATGGCCAATCCAACTAATCGATTTGAGTAGCCCACAGACATTCTGCTAGAAACCAGGTTTCGATACCCGTGGTGGGCAGAGAACCGATAGTCCATTGTTTAGTTCTGTGCTTGATTCCAAATCGTCAGTCAGTTAGGACTCATGCAGGTGGTTAATTGCGCTTAATAAGAACAATTTTTGCATGCTTGTGCAATGATCTGACATGAAACGTCTTGCACAGTAAAGCGTTCACACAACAGAGTTCTTAAAACACGAACTGGAACAATACAAAACGGAAGTTATGATCCAAAAATGCTATCGTTATAAAGCTGGGCATATCTCCTGGCGCAGTTACTTAGATAATAGGCCCAACAAGGCTAGGTGGTTAAGACACTCGACTCGTAATCTGAGGGTCACAGGTTCGAACCTACGTCACCCCAAACATATTCTTCCTTTCAGCCATTGGGGCGTTAGTATATGACTGTCAATTCCATTACTCTTTGGTAGAGAGTAGCCCAAGAGTTGGCGGTGGGTGGTGATAACTAGCTTCCTTCACTCTGGTCTTCCACTGCAACATTAGCTACAACAGATAGCCCTCGTGTAGCTTTGCGCTAATTTCAAAAACAAACCCAAAGTCTTTGATGATAAGCAAAGGTTTTTAAGGCAGAAAGTCACTACAGCTTAAGTTTTCCCAGCTTTCAACGAGAAAAGAAACAGGAATCGTGACAAACTCTATTTGAACACATGCCTGCCAACACGTTTGAACACAATCTACAAAGCTGATACACACTGTTATTGGACATTGTATCGTATATTTTAAGCGCTAGAAAAAGTGTCTGTTTTGGCCTACTTATTAGCGTCGCCAGAATAATGTATGAAAATTCAGAATTCACGACACGTTGAAAAAATTCGCTTCGCACATTTGGACCTTGAGCAGCTGATGAGTGACAGTTTGAATCCCACTTTTCGGGAACAAAGGAGGAACCCAAGACAGGTGCATTTGACCAGCTGCTTTCATTTAGTCTATCATTTCACGAAACCCTGTGAAGCTTTGAGTGAAAATTCTGAAGCAAACAAAATCATTAAATTAAGACTGGTTTGATTTGAATTCCATGCAGAGCTACACGAGGGCTTTCTGTGCAAGCCATCTTTAATTTAGTAGTGAACGACTAAATGAAAGGCAGGTAATCAACATCACGCACCGCCAACTCTTGGGCTACTCTTTTGCCAAAGAATAGAGGGATTGGCCGTAACATTATAACGCCCACACGGCTGATAAAGCGAGCATGTTTGGTGTAACGGAGATTCGAGCTTCTGACCCTCATATTGCAAGTGGAATGCCTTAACCATCTGGCCATGCCATTAATCTGTTCAGTGCCGTAGATGAGATAACTTGTCTCAGCCGATCGGTAACACAGTACCACGGACGAGTTAATTCGTTATAAATAATACCCAACTTCAACACTAGAAGTCAGCACCATACATGCATTTGACCTACTTACAAATTGTTTCACTTGCGATCCAAAATGGCTTCACAAAGAAAGTTACAAAATGAAGAAGCATTAGAGCTGTATTGTAGCAGCTGAAATACTTGGCAGTTAACAGATTAAATATCGAAGATAAGTTTTAATTCCATGGTGACATTTTGACACAACACACAATAATAAATCATACAGCCTGATACATCTTTTAAAATTTATTGGTTTTTTTTCATATGGTTACTTTTGTATAAGCCCGTTAAAAGTTCATTTGTTATCTTTTATTTCACGAGTGGCATAGGTTGAAAATATCATTACTGTTTAGTACACAGCATCATAAGAGGTTAGTCACTGAGACACAGCCAAATCAAAATAAAAACCACGATTTCAAAGCCATTCATGTGGTAATATTATTTATTTAAATATTTCGGTTTTAGAATTTTAATTTTTCCTACTAATTATGGGAACATATTAAAAAGTATTAATAAAATAAACGTTATCTATCTCAATTACAACTTGGCCCGGCATGGCCAAGCGTGTTAAGGCGTTCGGCTCGTAATCTGAGGGTCGCGGGTTCGCATCCCGATCGCACCAAACATGCTCGCCCTTTCAGCTGTGGGGGCGTTATAATGTGACGGTCAATACCCGTATTCGTTGGTGAAAGAGTAGCTCAAGAGTTGGCGGTGGGATGTGATGACTAGCTGCCCTCCCTCTCGTCTTACACTGCTAAATTAGGGACGGCTAGTGAAGATAGACCTTGAGCAGCTTTGCGCGGAATTCAAAACAAACAAACAAACAAACAAACAATTGCTACTTAAATTTTGTACGACTTTTGGTTATATCATAAACCGTTAATGTTTGAACTCTAATCACGAGCTTTGCACTGAGATTCAATTTGTATAAAGCTTAACGGAATACTTACTATCTGTCTTATAAGTTTTGTATATTGTGAATTATTGGATGCCACGTGAGACTAGCTGGAATATTTTGTTGACTTTGCCACATTCAATGCATGTTTTGATTTTATTGTTATGATTTTTGCAGGTTGTGTAAGTAAGAATAAATTACGATATATCTAATGCACGTAATTACCACGTTTTATTCAGTATAAATTTACTTTCGTTCACTTATTTTCATGAAATGTTGACAGAAAGAAAGTTTATAATTTAATTTTGTCGAAATAAATTTGTTAAATCCTTTCAACTTCATCGTTCGATTCCTGTTACAAATTCAGTTCCTGGATACTCAGTATATTTATTAAGGAGATGAATTATAGTCTACGTTGCTCAAAGATGGGTGAAAAGCATATCCTTACAAGTAGCTTTTCCAATGACATTAAGTTAATTTTTACAGCAACGTCCATCAGACAAACATCCGTTTGAAACCTCCAAAGAAGTATCCAACTCCCTATGGAGGACGACTTGTTTGGAACATGCCAGGGAAGAATAAACTCATTGCTCATCTTAAAGACAAGGCGAAGATTAGGCATCGGAAAAGATGGAGCCAGGTAAGTCCATCAGATAAATTCGTGTTCATTGTTGTTAGCTGAATCCAGTTCGAATGACTAAGGATTTTCATTTATCGTTAGCAGATAATTTTATTTAGGCCCAGCATGGCCAAGTGGTTAAGGCGCTCGACTCGTAATCTGATGGTTGCGGGTTCGAATCCTCGTCACACCAAACATGCTGTGGGGGCATTATAATGTGACGGTCAATCCCTTTATTCTTTGGTAAAAGAGTTGCTCGTCCTTTCAGCCGTTATAATGTCAAAAACAAACATACAAAAATGGCCAGATGAAACTGGCACAGAGGTAAGTCTACGGATTTACAACTCTAAAATCAGGGTTTTGATTCCCCTCAGTAGACTCAGCTGTGTCTTTGCTATAAGAAAACATACACACACACTTTTATTGCTAAAATTTATCAAGAAAAGTGAGTAACTCGAGTCGACCAGCTCTTAAATTAACCTTAAACTATTAAACAATCAGAAGAACCAACTACTAGAGAAAAATGGGTGCTTTGTTCATGTTATTCGATGTATCCGATTTGATGACATTGATTTTACGTGCGAAATGTCATTTACAATGGAGCTGGAAGGAGCGTCTGAAAACAATAAGTGGAGACAATAAGGTATCACATAAGTCACTGTTAACAATTAATTCTGGGAGAAGAAAGGAGAGAGGGTAGGCGACTTTATTTAGTTACATACAAACTTTCTAAAACAGTAGTACGGAAGTCGCTGGCACTGTGCTATTGTACGGAAGGCACCTGGAATTCAGCTATTATATGGAAGTCACCTGGCACTAGATTCATGTATGGAAGTCGCCTGGCACTGAGCTATTGTGTAGAAGTCGCCTGGCTCTGAACTATTGTGTAGAAGTCGCCTGGCTCTGAACTATTGTGTAGAAGTTGCCTGGCGCTAGATTCCTGTATAGAAGTCGCCTGGCACTGAACTATTGTGTAGAAGTCGCCTGGCACTGAACTATTGTGTAGAAGTCGCCTGGCTCTGAACTATTGTGTAGAAGTCGCCTGGCTCTGAACTATTGTGTAGAAGTCGCCTGGCACTAGATTCCTGTATAGAAGTCGCCTGGCTCTGAGCTCTTGTATGGAAGTCACCTGGTATTAAATTTCTGTATGGAAATGAACTACTGATGTTTTATGTTCTTAGCGCTATATTAGAAGTTTACCTTGGTGTCACTAAGAAACTGATTAGAAAACCATGCATTTCGTAAAAGTTATGTCATCTTCACAAAATGCATCAAGGTAATTATCATTTGGATATTTCTTTCAAACAACTTAATCATAAGATTACTACAATATCAATACGAAAACAATACTGTTGTTTATTGGTAATGGCGCCTGGCGTTAAGGCGTGCGACTCGTAATCTGAGGTTCGCGGGTTCGCGCCAAACATGCTCGCTCTCCCAGCCGTGGGGGCGTTATAATGTGACGGTCAATCCCACTTTTTGTTGGTAAAAGAGTAGCCCAAGAGTTGGCGGTGGGAGGTGATGACTAGCTGCCTTCTCTCTAGTCTTGCACTGCTAAATTAGGGACGGCTAGCACAGATAGCCCTCGAGTAGCTTTGTGCGAAATTCCAAAACAAACAAACAAACATTATTGGTAATACGCAATTCGTGTCAAGTTAAAATAGATTACGTCATACAGAATGCAAAAACACAATTACACACTATTTTTTTATCGCAATTAAGTGTTACTCGGACAAAGTAATCACACCAAATAATAAGTTCTTGAAGAAGGTGTAATAAATGTCCTTATGACGGAACAAAAATTGCAACAGTTTGTTCGGTGCTGATGTTTTGACAGAATGTGTAACTGGATTTTGTATTTCTATATTTTAAGATGTGATTCAATCCTTCATCGATTGGCTTTGAAATTTTATTCAGTTACATGGAACATAAAAAAAAGTCTAAAAACGCGATTATTATGCATTGTTTACAAGAGTAGAGATTTCTAGAATGACGTATGTAATGAAACACAAAAAAGAACAATAATTATCTTGTTTGTTTTTGAATTTCGCGCAAAGCTGCTCGAGGGCTATCTGCGCTAGCCGTCCCTAATTTAGCAGTGTAAGACTAGAGGGAAGGCAGCTAGTCATAACCACCCACCGCTAACTCTTGAGATACTCTTTTATCAACGAATAGTGGGATTGACCGTCACATTATGACACTCCCACGGCTGAAAGGGCGTGCATGTTTAGCGCGACGGAGATGCGAACCCGCGACCCTTGGATTACGAGTCGCACACCTTAACTCGCTTGGCCATGCCGGGCCTCAGTATTTATCTATTGTACATTACAAGTACAATAAACCACAGTTATTGTTTCAGTGAAATATAAGCTTTTTCTTGCTTGCTCCGACAGACTGCAGGCGGATACAGTTTGCTGCCGAAAGGTGAAACAAATATAATAAACTGTTTTTTACTTTAAAAGATCTTTGTTGTTATTTGTTTTTATATCGAGCAGCTCAATGTGATTGAAAGTTAGTTATTTATCTACTGTTTTGTCAAGACTCTCGGGAAGGATTCTCATAAGCACGTAGATAGGTAAGCGACCGTATTGTTGCACATTCTCACTGATTTAACCTTCCTGTTACCTTTCTCCAGGAGGTTACTGGAAGCGACAATGTGTAAAATAATTGTGACATTTCTTATGTGTTTGAGTTGGATAGTTCTGAGTTGTTACGATTTATTCACAGGATTCAAGTTACGAGTAAAAACGTACAACTCATTTTGCAGTTTTGTGCTTAAATACAGAGAAGCAAATCTGTGCAAACGATACTCTTAACTTTCGAACGTTTCGCAATTTAAACACTTTATCATCAACAGTCTGAAAATGTTCACACACAATATTCATATGGCTATCCGCGCTAGCTGCCCCGAATTTAGCAATGTAAGACTAGAGGGAAAGCAGCTGGTCACCACCACTCACCGCTAATTCTTGGGCTATTCATTTGCCTACAAACAGTGGGATTGACCGCACTTATAACGCCCCCATGGCTGAAAGGGTGATCATGTTTGGAGTGACGGGGATTCGAACCTCCGACCCTCGGATTACGAGTCGAGCGCCGTAACCTCCTGGCCGTGCCGAGTCTGTTTGTATATAAACAATAAACATTACATACAGAAGTTGCCATAAAGAAGAAAAACATAAAGAGGCGAAGAAGTTAGAAAATTTACAAATATTAAAACATGACGTAAAGAAAGGTAACGGTTAAAAGGACGTTGTTGTATTGCTTTAGGGATAAACAGCTTCCTTTGATCGTCTATAAACGTGGTTGAAACTACAACACGTTTTAATTGTACATATTTTTAACTGATGTTTTATATTTTTGATTTTAAAACCGTCTTTACACTGAAGTGAGAGCAGTAAATCTTCGGTTTTACAATGGTGAAATGAGAGAATACAGCACATAATCCAATAAGAATGCACATAGGTTCTTACACAGCTACCTATACTGAACAAAAAAAAATACACACACAAGAATTCTTCTATATTCAGTAGAGAATAACGACATTGTTTTAGTTTATGAAAAATTTTAAATTTTCACACATTTTACTGTCATGTTGCTGCATTATTAATACTTTTGATTTATCAAAATTCAGTCGAATTAGGGAGTAATTATGTGCATTTCTTTCGTTCTCATTAGGTGATGTATATGTACTACCTACTCGGACACAGACTGATGGAGCTCCCGATAGATGTGAGCAGAAAGGAAGTAATTGCAGAAAATACCTTTATATTAACACTAGATGGCGATATCAACTTCCGGCCACCCGCGGTACAGCTTCTGGTAGATCTGATGAAAAAGAACAGAAATTTAGGAGCAGCATGTGGTCGTATTCATCCCGTAGGAACAGGTGCCTAAAATAGTTAGCATGTTTTGTTAATTAGTGGTAGTAAACTAGGAGAGACTTGCGAAACATTTCATGTCAGGTTAGCATCTTGGTTCCAACAGTATTTTTTTTAAATGTAGAATGTAAAAATAACACAAAATAATTCAAATCGCAGAAACCGAAATCTTACGTCCACTTACCTGAGGCCTAACATTAGCTAAGCCTTTATTATGTACGATTTTTATTCTATAAAGAGATAAATTAACTCTAGCTTGTGTGCGTTTTGTGCTTTAGGGTCCTGCATGGCCGGGTTGGTTAAGGCGTTCAACTCGTAATCTGAGGGTCACGGGTTCGAATCCACGTCACACCAAACATGCTGTGGGGCGTTACAATGTGACGGTCAATCCCTTTATTCTTTGGTAAAAGAGTTGCTCAAGAGTTGGCGGTGGGTTTTGATGACTAGCTGCCTTCCCACTGGTTTATTTGATCGTTATCAATGTGATAACATTATCAGTAAAGAGGTGTATTAACGAAACCTAACACAATATAACTGATTCTTTTTACGTTACGAAGTTTCTAAAGAGTTTAATTAAACTAAAATCCAATATTGTTACCTACAACAAGGAAACACTTTATCTGAGTGATAATAAAAATAAATGTCTCTGAACATTAGTGAAAGGAGAAAATGATCAACTTATCATCCGCGTGTAGAACACGCCAAGAAGATTCAAAACAAATGTGATTCTTATATTCAAGTCAAAGTTCATCATCGGTTTTAGCTATCTACCGTCGGGGAAGGGGTCGCGTGCAGATTTTACCTCTTTACCTCTCCTGTACAGATGTTTGTTAACGTTCTGCAAATGTTAATACCGTATTTTACACGAGGGATTTTGGATTCTTTAGGACACTCCATCAGATACTCACAAGTATAACTCAGTGGGAGTGTATTTACATAAATACATTCTAGCATACTGATAATACCTTATGTATTGTAAGTCCTAGCTGAAGATGGCTTATTTATTATAATCAGTGAAACCATTCAATGGTGAGAGGTATTTGTGTAATATTCTATTAGGTGTGACGTATCTATTTATTTCACTTCGTTTCTAAACAGAGCATTATAGAAATACTTCCTTGTGTTATGGTGTTGTCTGTCGGATATGTCATATGTGTTTGAATAATCATGAATAAATCTAGCTGTTGTGTGGTTCTTGATACGCGGAATGTTGTAGTTAATATTTCGTTTTGTTTTGTAAAGTATTCTACAAAGCTAATTGTATTCCAGTACGGGTTCTCGTACTCGGCCAAATGTTTGCAAGAGTTTTTGAAATTTTTATCTAGGTCCCATGGTGTGGTATCAGAAGTTTGAGTACGCTATTGGTCATTGGCTACAAAAGGCAACTGAACACATGATTGGCTGTGTGTTATGTAGTCCCGGATGCTTTTCGCTTTTCCGAGCAAAAGCTCTCATGGACGACAACGTTATGAGAAAATACACCACAAAATCTGAAGACCCTCTGCACTACGTACAGTACGATCAAGGTAAATACACGATTTTTAAACAACGTATAGTACGAGAAGAGAAATTTTAGTTCTGTGTAGAGTACGGCCAGGTCTAATGCACAGCTTTCTCTAATTTGTCTATAATGATCGAGGTAAGCCTAAGATATTTTATAAAGTGCAGGAGACTTCGAGTGAAAGTACATTTCATTATACTAAATTTAGGGCTAACTAACATAAGTAAACAGAACCTTTTTTCCCTAACCCTAAAACATAATGAGGATAATTTTTGAATTCACAAATATAATTTCAAGTGGACAAAATTCCGAAAGTAACGCATCAGGATTTCAACTTTACCCCTTCATAGACGTCCTCAACTGCCCAACATGGCTAGGTGGTTAGGGGGCGCTCGACATCTAATCTGAGAGTCGCGATTTCGAATCCCCGTCATATCAAATGTGCTCGCCCTTTTGGCCGTGGGCCAGCATAGTGTTATCCTTTATCTCACTATTTGTTGGTAAAAAGAGTAGCCCAAGAGTTGACGGTGGGCGGTAATGGCTAACTGCCTTCCATCTAGTCTTACACTGCTAAATTAGCGACGCCTAGCGCAGATAGCATAGCTCTGCGCGAAATTAGAGAAATAAAATAAACAACAAATGTTCTTAACTTGGAATACTTCGATGTGTCTGTGTAATTTTAGGTATTGTCTGCGGTAACAAATAGAATTTTGAAATACACATTGCTTGGTGTTCAAACTCACTCTGATTTGTTTTCTTCTCAGGAGAAGACCGCTGGCTCTGCACACTCATGCTTCAGAGGGGATACAGGGTCGAATACAGTGCAGCATCGGACGCTTATACACATTGTCCTGAAGGCTTTGGGGAGTTCTACACCCAACGTCGTCGATGGGCGCCCTCTACCATGGCAAATATCATGGATTTGCTGGGTGACTACAAAAGAACTATTGAAATCAACGACAACATCTCTCTGCCTTATATTATATATCAGGCTATGTTGATGGTTGGAACTGTACTGGGTCCTGGTACAATTTTCCTTATGTTGGTAGGAGCCATGGTCGCTGCTTTCAAGATTTCTAACTGGACATCTTTTGGTGCTAATATTATTCCTATCCTGTTTTTCATTTTCATATGCTTCGTGGCAAACAACAACATTCAGGTAGGTTGGTAGCTTTGAGTTTGAAGCTTGTAAGTTACATTTTCGGTTACAATACTTTCTCTCCTTTCGTTTAATAAGAAAAAAATTATACAAAATCAGTTCATGACTATGAACAGGGGCGTAGATCCTGGGGGGATGGGAGGCATACACCCCCCTTCAATTTAGGTGGGGGTACATTCAATCATCCCCCCTACAGTTTGGTCTGTTGAATTGTTTTATTGCATCACAGGCCTACAAATTGTGTGTTTGTTCTTGTTATTCTCGTGCTCTGAACAATCGAATTACATAATTAGGCCTAGATGTAGGCTTTTTCAGCAGCCGAAATGTACATCTTTAATATAGGTGTGCTTCTAGGCTTTTCGATCTAAGTTATAGTTCGTAAGTATCAGTCAGTAGGCCTAAGTATACATGTAAGTATCGTGGCAACAAGATTACTCTGTGACTTCATGTTTACAGCTTTCAGGTTCGCGTAATCAGAGATTATCAATTTGCAAAATGAACAGTCCACATAAGTGGTTGCAAAAATCATCCCCTCATCGAGTGTAAAACATTTACGTCCCTGACTATGAATGATTGAAACTATTGAAAAACGAAAATCAAACTTTACAGAATTATCAAAGAACAAAAATTATATTTAATATCTGTTCAAAATCAATTTCAATTATAAATTAATCAGCAAAACAAATTTTAATATTTCAGTCACTGATGTACATTTTCCCTCTATGCTATAACTATATGCTATATAATCCATTGGAACGTTTTAAAGTAATTCAGTTTTCCTTCCAAATTACTGTGTTTACTTCTGACGTTTCGCTTTCTTTTGGCAGATTCTTATAGCTCAGATATTCAGTTCTGCGTACGCCTTGCTTATGATGGCTGTACTGGTTGGTACGTCCATCCAGCTTTCAGAAGACGGAATTGGCTCTCCTTCTTCGATTTTCTTGATTGGATTATCCAGCAGTTTCTTCATAGCTGCAGTCATCCACCCTCAAGAGTTCTGGTGTGTGGTTCCCGGCCTTCTCTACTTCATCAGTGTTCCGTCCATGTATCTCTTGTTGATTCTGTACTCCTTGGCGAATTTAAATGTCGTTTCTTGGGGTACTCGCGAAGTTCAAACAAAGAAATCTAAGAAGGAGATAGAACAAGAGAAGAAAGAGCTGGAGGAAATGCAGAAGGCAAAGAAGCAGAAGAGAAGCACGAATGAAATATTTGGTTTCCTCGGTTTGAGTGGAGGAGATGGCGAAGAAGATGGAAGCATAACCTTCAGCCTGGCCAATCTCTTCACTTGCATGTTATGCACCTATCCGAAGGCCAATGAAGAGAAAGTTCAACTTTTAAGGATAAGTGATCAACTCGATTCGTTAAACAAGAAGATTGGCGAATTGGAAAGACATTTGGACGTCGGTCAACATTTGTTGCCTGGTGGTGGAATCAAACGTCGATCGTCTTTGGGACGACGTTCGGAACGAGGGTCTGAACGAATTTCTACAGTTACAGAAGAAGCAGAGCCAGCAGAGGATTTTGAGAGCAACTCAGAAGACGCTGACAGTGAAGGATTAGGTATAATTTAATTGGTTTCTAGATTGGTTCGGTTTTATAGCACTTGAAACCAAAATAAATACTTGTATTTCAGCATATCCTGCAACTGAGTAGTTTTATGGAGATTATATTTTGTTTTGTTTTTGGAAAACATTTTAATGAAAAAGTAACAAATATTATAAGCGTTATGTCTGAGGACTTTTTACGCTAACAATGATCGTGGTGTGTGTAGCCCCCTATGAAGCTTAGAACTTAATTATAATCAAGCAATTACTAACATAAAAATACTTTTGTGAGTTCGTCTTTATTAATTATTTATTTCTCATCCATGTTTATTTGTAGTCAAGCACAATTCTGTACAATGGGCTGTCTGTGCTCTGTCCACTTCGAATATCGAAACTCGGTTTCTCAGAGTCGGAGTTCTCAGACATGTCGCTGTGCCACTGTGGGGCGTTTTAATTATGATTTAAATAGTGATGTTATTTTATTTGGAATATTATTACAAAGATTCGATGTTTGACTCAAACGACTTTTAACCTAACGTGTGTGTAAATTTCCATAATATTTCAACTCTTGTTTCATGTACAGTGTTCCCTCGCCACTTCGCGGGCTCGGCCGACCCCCACATATATATATATACATACATGTATATATAAAATAATAAACATTAAATCTAAAATATAGCATTAAACACCATTAAAATATTAAAAATAAATATAATTAATAGTGTAAAGAAAAAAAACAGGTATATTTTGAGATATAAACATATATTTGAGTTTATAACAGCGTAAAAATGGAAACAGAACCAACTGGAAAGGCTATAGATGTACGCATTGTGTGTTTGCGAAGGCTACGCGAGATCAGCTTCATGGCGTAGCGATGTGCAAGACGGGCTATGATTGGTGCAGAAATGAAAGACGGCCAATGACAGCTACCCGTTTTGATTGCCTGTGATTGGTGCTGTCAATATTCATGTCTGGCCTGTAATTGGTGATTTCATCCACGGCAGCATCTTTGAACTTTTGTGTGTGTTTAAAGCCCCTGCAATGTCTCCCACACGTGCTAATACTTCTAAGGATGCTTCTACGCCTAAACGGTCACGGAAAATGATGACCATTGCCGAAAAGGTGAAGATATTAGATATGGTAAAAGAAGGAAACTCTTATGCATCCATAGCCCGCCATTACGGAGTGAACGAATCCAACATTCGCTACACAAAAATAAGGACGAAGTTAATATCAGGAAGACTGCTGCTATTACTTTCAATACAAGGGCTAAGAGGGTTGTAACATCTCGTAATAAGAGTATCGTTCGGATGGAAGCTGCTTTGGCCATATGGATAGTTGATTGCCATAAGAAAGGTGTTCCCTTGGATACTAACATTATCACAACGAAGGCTAAGATGTTGTATGATAATTTCGCGGAAAAGGATGAAGATGAAGAAGACGTAGACAACCCACAGCCAGGAACGTCCAGTGATTCCCAGCCTAAGAAACCGTTTTCTGCAAGCAAAGGCTGGTTTAAGAAATTTCAGCAACGATACGGCCTGAAAAACGTATCGTTACATGGAGAGGCTGCTTCGGCTAACAAGGAGGCTGGTGAAGCTTACGTTCGGGACACTTTTAAAGAAATAATCGCTGAAGGGGAATATAGGCCTGAACAGGTATTCAACATGGACCAGACTGGCCTGTTTTGGAAGAGGATGCCTTCCCGAACGTTCCTGTTTAAAGATGAGAAAAAAAGCCCCTGGTTTTAAAGCTCATAAAGACCGGTTCACCCTCTTAATGACTGGTAATGCTGCTGGTTTTATGTTGAAGCCGACATTAATATACAAGTCTAAAACCCGAGAGCTTTAAAGAATAAGAACATGAACTTGCTACCGGTCCATTGGATGCACACTCCTACTGCCTGGATAACGAAGCCTCTGAGCTCTGATTGGTTCCATCAGAGTTTCATTCCTCAAGTTAAGCTTTATTTATTAGAGAAGGGCTTGCCATTCAATGTCCTTCTTCTTTTGGATAACGCCGGTGGCCACGCAAGAAATCTTTCGTATGAAGGCGTTAGGGTTGAATTCCTGCCAGCCAGCACTACGTCCCTTATACAACCGATGGACCAGGGAGTTATCAGGGCTTTCAAGGCCTTATACATAAGGAATACCGTGTCCAACCTCGTACGTAGCCTTGATAATGCTACCGAAACCGAAGGCGAAAACGACACGTTCACCCTGAAGGAGTACTGGAAGTCTTTCACCATTGCTACATGTCTTCAAAATGTTCATAAGGCATTGCAAGAGATGAAGCCCTGCACCGTTAATGCAAGCTGGAAGAAGTTGTGGCCTGAGGTTGTGCACGACGACAAGGGATTCACGCCTGAAGAAATCCAACACTCGGCTGTTCAAAAAGCTGTGCAATTAGCTTCGTTAATCAAAGGTGAAGGATTTGTTGATATGACGAAGGAAGACGTAGATGAACTGATTGACTTAGAATCCGAACCACTCGCCGACCAAGACTTAGAAGCACTGACGAAGTCTGCTGCCGAGGAAGACGACGAAGAGGAAACACCGAAAGAAGCCGAGGAAACAATCGAGCAAAGTGGATGGTCGTTAGAGCGGTTAGGTAAACTAATGAAACTAATTAACGAAGTGAAGGAGTGCTCACAGGAATGGGACAACGATATGGTTCGATCAGTACAATTTTGCAATAAAATAGAAGAATTGATGACTCCTTATCAAATGATTTTCGATAGGCTAAAGAGTCAGAGAAAACAACTGCCAATAACAATGTTTTTCCAGCCGAGCAAGAAAGAAAGGGTACCGATGGCAAGTACTGTTCCTGAAGTTGTAACGACCGACGAAGAAATTGCCGATTCATCTTCCACAGAAGAGGAAGTGGTGTCCCCCGAAAAGACACCACCTGCTGAAGATATGTAATTTTTAATTTTAAGGCTTAATATCTTAATAATTGTTCTTATTATTTCAGCAATAATGAACAGTATTGTAATGGGAGGGTTAAATAGTTGTACAGGGAGGGTTTTAAAAGTCTAAATGCACATAAATATATACGTAAAAATCAGCGATCCCACTTCGCGGAAAATCTCCTTTCGCGGGGTGTTTTGGAACGCATCTACCGCGATACACGAGGGAACACTGTATATTAATTTTATTTTTCAAATTTCATATACTGTATCTCTGATGAATATATCTAATGTTTTATAAGTGTACAGTATGTTTAAAGTTTCAAGATCGAATTTCCTATTCATAATAGTGTTGCAACAATACAATACACGTTATGATATTTTACAACTGTATGTAATTCTTGGCTTGTTAACTGCTGAAAAAATACCCCCCCCAAACAGTTTATACCATACCACAAGAGAGAAAAAAGCAGACATGATAGGTATTATTAATTTCATTAATAATATTATAGGCCCGGCACAGCCACGTGGTTAAGACACTCAATTCGTAATTTGCGGGTTCGAATCCCCGTCGTACCAAATATGTTTGCGCTTTCAGCTCTGAGGACTTTATAATGTGACGATCAATCCCACTATTTGTTGGTAAAATATTAGGCTAAGTGTTGGCGGAGTTAGTGATGACTAGCTGCCTTCTCTCTAGTCTTACACTACTAAATTAGGGACGGCTAGCACAGATAGCCCTCGAGTAGCTTTGTGCGAAATTTCAAAAATAAACAAGTATTATTTTAAAGTGGTTGTAATTTTCACAATTTCAAACGCATCAGTTTAAACCATGAAATTCAATTTACATCTTCATAGAGTGTTTAATTTTACATAATGTATTTAATTACATTCCAAGCATATTAGGATTGACAGCATCGCTATGAATATTGGTAATTTCTACAACAGGTTGGATGGTAAAAGCAATTTTTGTTGTGTTTAAGGCTTTATTTTGGGAACGTTGTCATCCTAGTTTAAGTGATGCATTCTTGTATTGTGTGCTTGTTTTCTTTTGCAGAACCCAAAGTAGAACGAGACGATTTGGTAAATCCATACTGGATTGAAGACAAGGATCTGAAACGAGGGGAAGTAGAATACCTGAATGGAGTTGAAATCCAGTTCTGGAAAGAAATGATTGAGAAGTACCTATACCCACTGGACCAGAACAAAGAACACGAAGCACGCGTTGCATCAGAGTTGAAAGAACTGCGAAATAAAGTAGTGTTTGGCTTTCTCATGTCGAATGCCCTCTTTATTCTAATTGTTTTCCTTCTTCAGTTACATAAGGATCAACTACACATCAACTGGCCGTTAGGGGTCAAAACAAACATCACGTACATCCCTGAAACCAGTGAGGTTCGAATCGACAAAGAGTACTTGCAGTTAGAACCGATTGGATTGGTTTTTGCTTCGTTCTTTGCAATTATTTTGATCATTCAATTCTTTGGCATGTTATTTCATCGCTTTGGAACTTTGTCACACATTCTGGCTTCAATCGAGCTTAACTGTTGCAGGCAGAAGGTGGACGACATGACAGATGATGCCTTTGTCGATAAAAATGCAGTCCAGATAGCTCGACAACTTCAAAAACTGAGAGGATTGGAGGATGATGAGAAAGAGTATGATGATTACGAGACTGGAGATAGACTAGCCAGACGGAAGACCATTCAAAATTTGGAGAAGAGACGACACCAGAAAGCAAGAGTTGGGACACTTGATGTGGCGTTTAAAAAACGTTTCATGAGTATTGCTCCAGGAAACGAAGCTGGTACGCAACTGTTTAAAAAAAACGTTTCAGAGATGTTGTTCTTGGTAATATAGTTAGGTTAATCAGTAACCAGCCATTGTTCTGAAAAATCACCTTGTGATGTTTCTCCTGGTGATGAAGTTGAAAAGCTGTTTAATATAATTTAGCCTTTGTTAAGAATTATTAATCACATGATTGGCCCAGCATGGCGGGGTGGTTAAGTTTCAATATAATTTAGCCTTTGTTAAGAATTTGTAATCACATGATTGGCCCAGCATGGCGGGGTGATTAAGTTTTAATATAATTTAGCCTTTGTTAAGAATTTGTAATCACATGCTGGGCCCAACGTGGCCGAGTGGTTAAGACACTAGATTCGTAACCTGCGGGGTTGTGGGTTCGAATTCCCGTTGCACCAAACATGCTCCCTCTTTCAGCCATGAGGGCGTTATAATGTGACGGTCAATCCCATTATTCGTTGGTAAAAGAGTAGCCCGAGAGTTGGCGGTGGGTGGTGATGACTAGCTGCTTTCCCTCTAGTCTTACCTGCTAAAGTAGGGACGGCTAGTGCACATAGTTCTCGTGTAGCTTTGAGTGAAATTCAAACCTAATCATGCTTTCTAGAAACTTATGCTTCAATTTAGTAACCTATAAAAAAATATAATGGATATTCCACCGACCGTTTTGTACAGGATAAACTTGTTCTGAATTTAGCTTGATACTTCATGACCAGAAGTACCGGCGATGTCAGGTTGCTGATACTCGAGAATCTGTAATCATGTGACTTGAGCAATAAGAAACTCGACTATTCTTTCCCAGTACGTTCTCATGGTAAATTTTTATATCAAACCAACTTGTAAATTACCTGTAAGCTCACTTGATATGACGCCTATGGTAATGAATCGATTGAGGTATAGGCTTTATATTGGTTATAAACTTAATAGCAGTTGGCCTCTGAAAAATGCATTGTAAATTATAGGATGTCAGTGGTGGGCGTGGAAAGTGGTTTCTGACGTTTTCATTGATTACTCTTTAGTTCCATAAAATTAAAGAATATAAAAACATAGCTTCATTTCGATGGTTTCTTGGGATTGGACAAAAAATTCCAGAAGAAGCGACTGCTCAAAAAAACTATTCAAATTCTCACGCTAGGGGAATTGGGGGTTGTTTTTAAGTATATCCTTATACTATTAAAACTAATATAATACTAATGAGCTAATTTGGTTTAATTTCAAGTTTGTTTGCATACCATGATTATTAAGTAGTTTAATTAAGTCTTAAATGTAACTCGCTAAAACGTCGTGAGTAACACAGTTTGACCTGTATGCATGCTAAGGGTTAATCACGCACACACCTGCCTAATGTGCAATCAATCACATAGGTATATTCACGTTCTCTTTCAGAGCGTGGGAGTCACCAGTTTTCCGTATTTCATGATTTCAGTTTTTCACGGTGAGATTCGCTTATCAACTGAAATATCAATTGAAAATTACCACATAAAACTTTCATAATTCTGTGAAAAGTGAAGCTGAAATATCAGATTAAGCGTTCGGTCATAACTCCTAAGATGAGACACGTGATAACAGATGTTATTCTCAACATGTGATATGTCGGCATAAGTGATGATACCAACTGTAAACCTAGTTCTTGACATGTCCTCCACACGATGTACAACATGGTAGATTCAGATTTCTCAACATGTGATATGTCGGTATCAGTGATGATACCAACTGTAAACCTAGTTCTTGACATGTCCTTCACACGATATACAACATGGTAGATTCAGATTTCTCAATATGTGATATGTCGGTATCAGTGATGATACCAACTGTAAACCTAGTTCTTGACATGTCCTTCACACGATGTACAACATGGTAGATTCAGATTTCTTTCTATGTAATGGTTAAGCGTTATTCAACCTGTGACAGCTACGTAATCTTTTACGTTCTATCAATTCATTTATCAATTATCCCTAAAATAAAATGCCATCGAAATTGAGATTAGGCTTAGCGTTTTCTGAGGGGCAGGAAATAAAGTTTTCACGTTAATTTCACGAGTATCCAGTTGTTTCATCTTATAGATCAGAAAATAGGAGACCCGTTATGGAGAATATGTTGAACTATAACATATGAATTATGGAGTAAAAATTTAAAAACTGGAATTCTATGAGTCCTCAATCCCGTTTGGGTTTCTGGGTCGAGTGGAAACAGTTTCGTGTTGTCATTTCTTGATTAAGTTTCATAATTCATAATTTTGCATGAGGAATTAGTTACTGGTCTGAACTACTATCTTACATTATCCGGCATGGCCTAGCGCGTTAAGGGGTGCGCTTCGTAATCTGAGAGTCGCGCCAAACATGCTCGCCCTCCCATCCGTGGGGGCGTTATTATGTAGGTCAATCCCACTATTCGTTGGTATAAGAGTAGCCCAAGAATGGGCGGTGGGTGGTGATGACTAGCTGCCTTCCCTCTAGTCTTACATTGCTAAATTAGGGACGGCTAGCACAGATAGTCCTCGAGTAGTTTTGTGAGAAATTCCAAAACAAACAAAAAAAAATTCCGCTTAAACTAACTACACGTGAGAAACTAACCCCGGAAGTAAGTGTCTCTCGTTTACCATTAACATTTAATATTCGTCTTCAGTTAAGAAAATCATTGCAGTTGTAATTTAATAAAAGCTATTTTCATTTAATTGTGAGATGAGTTTCTTCATCGAAGTTAGATATTCTTTACCATATGTTCAAATTCCTAGTTCTGCACAGGAATGTTCGTTGGTAAAATTCGAAAGATAGATGGCGTCTTAAATAATGCTCGTTTAGGAAACTGGAGAGGTTTTTGCTGTAACAGTGTTATCTTGTACAGTTACTTACACATCACGTGACCATGATCCATGCCATATAAGTAAGTAAAATGCTTTACAAATATGAGATTAGGATTTCTAATTATATATACTAATTACTATATAAATTTGTATGAGTTTTAAATACTGTGCTTAAAGCATTGCATCTACAGCATGTCTTTCAAAATATTCCTTTTAATTACGACAGATTTTTCAAGTAACTCGTGCCAAGGCCGAGATGACTTTTATTTCCACATAGAATGCTTTTCAAATAATTGCACTGTTTCTTTGACCACAGTTACTCCCGTATTAAGTGGACTTCATCGAAGCAAGGACACCATGAGGGTTTTGGTTGATCGCCGGACTTCGATGATAAAGAAACACAACCAGATGGAGACGTTGGGTGCCCGGAACCAGTTTACAAATCCAACAAACCGGCAACGAGGTCGTTTGGACAGAATAGCAATGGGCTCTAATGGAAGCGTTAAAGGTTATAATAACTCGGCCGTAGAAGCCAGTTCTGATGAGGAAACAGGAAGAAATCAGAGGATTTACAACACCGGATCTAGGAGTAGCGTTGTCACGTATCATGACGAAACCGAAGCCCCAAAAAAACGTCAGAAGTAAAATAAACTTCAATTCCAAGAACGAAGTCGCGGAATTATAAATCGAGCTCGCGGATCTGTTTTTATGAAGGACACTTGTTTATAATAAAATACTCCTCTCTTTTTTAAGGTTATAATTATTTTAAAAAAAATCGTTCTTAGAAATGTGTACATCCGATGTTGGGCGTTCATTTCTTAGTTCTTTTTATCTGTTGTTCGTTTAAATTTAGGTGAGCATTTTTAGACAAAAAATTCTCCATATTTCAAAACAATGTGTTCAGCTACTTAAAGAACATGGGAAAGTCATTTTGGTTCAATCTGTTTCTTTTTCGTGTTAATCTTTATTTCGAATTAATATAATTAGTGGCGCCCTCTAGTAACAGGAACTAATATTAATACGAACGTGACATGCTGCTCTGTTTAAACATGCTCTAAATTACATGCAGTCAAAACTTTGGAGTTACGAATATGGCATTTAAAAGTGCTAGAAGTGTTGGTTCACGATTTTTGCGTTGTTAAACTTTCGTTATCTTACAAGCAAAGTAAGTTCCCACAGGTAGGTAATTTAATCTCTCTGTATTGATACATACTGATAGAACTCCGACTTGAAATACACACGTTCTGGTATGCAGTACGCACTATATGCAATTGAAATCCTTGGCCAAACAAATATGACTTCCACGATAAAGTTTCCACCCATTTCAGTTGAATGGATCTGAAGTGTCAGAAGAACCTGTTTAACAGCGCAAGTTCCAAGTAAAACAAGTTTTTAAAAGAGTGCAAAAAAGTCCACGTGCTTTCAATATTTAAGTCATTTTTTTTCAGGAACTATAAAGTATTTGTGGTCCAATAAAGTCCAAAAATAGGATAGAGTTATGGGCGAATCATCCTGAAATCTCATTTTCTCATGTTCCTAATCAAAATATTTTCCTTTCTTGGGATTTTCTCTTCACTGGAAGAGAATGGAGAATTTTATTTTCTGTTATTTTGTGAAAAATAGATTCGTAGCCAAAATCTACAAAAATTGTTGAAATCGGGATGCTTCAAAAGGCGAGGTTTTGCCTCCTTTTATATATGATTTATTGGATTCTAAAATATAAAATGTAATAAATATCACACTCAGCAGTATGTTTATTTTACTGAGATCTGAAGAATATAAGATGAAGTGACGAAAACATCATGTTCCGAACGTCCTTCAATTGTACAAATGAATTAATAACACACAGAGCTGGAAATTTTACTTTTCCCTGTTAACTTGAGAAAGAAAAATTAAACACAGTAATAATTTTAAATATATATATATATATATATGTATAATAGGTAATAATTTAAAGTATATATATATATATACATAACTAGGTTAATTGTAAGTATAATATAAGTCACACAATTGTAGTGTTTTAGGTGAAGGAATTGGTGATTTCGTCTCTTTTTATTTTAAGCAAAAAAATAGACGTATATTTCGTGAATTACACGTTTTTATACCCCTCGTGTTTGTAATTACAATAAAATGATGATTTTAAAACAGAAAAATACAAAATATAATCAGACTTCTGAAGCGGCCCTGTTAGTAGAATAACACGCAACACTTGAAATTTTTACATTTAAGACATAGTTTCTATTTTATATATGTTGCATACCTATTTTAATGAAAAAACATAGTCATAAAAGTTGTACAAGTTATAGTTTTTTGATTTTCTTTGAGTGATATATATATATATGATTCTGATTGAAAGCTAAATATATAGAAGGTACTCACGACCTGTTTCTACATTAGTGCATCTCAAGCATTTTATCGTGAACGTTTCAGCTTCCCGTCGCTTTGTCTCACGTAAAAGAAAACTTTGTTGATAGAACAATATCAAGTTATTGGTTTGAGATAAAATTCAATCATTTGAATTGGATTGTAAGAGAACTTAAAAACTGAGGGTATTCATACTCGTTTCTTATTAAGAAAAAAACGAAAGAGCAAAAAAAAAATGGAAATGTTTCGTTTTTTCTTTGCTAAGCCTAAAGGTTATAGTTTTTAGTGTTTTTCTTAGCTCTTTTTATTTTTAGTTATTTCTGTGAATTGGAAGTCTTAAAAAATCCATTGCTTGTTGGTTAGTTAAACCAACAGCTTAAATGAGGTAAAAGTAAACACGCGATTGCAGAATAAAATTTATTCTATGAATTTGCGTCCAATTATTTCCTTAACACACATACACACACAAGACATTTTAAGTGCCAAAACTGGACACACATATATTGATAAAGTATATTTAGCCTATTTTAACTGTTAGCCTTCCAGTATCTCTAACTAAGTCCTAAGAAAAAAAGAAAACGCTTTGTGAAACTTTTAACCATGTTTGATGTTGAGAAATTTCTTTGCCCATTGAAGGCATCGATGTCCAGATAAAATGTAATTAAAAATAATAGTGTGTAATAAACTAATTAATCACCTTTTAAAACTTATAGATAATATTATTAAAACTACATTAATAATAGTTTCAAAGATGCACACTGCTCATTAAAGATTTAGTTACACTTATCACACTCCTTACTTTAACTAGTTTGAAATATTACAGTTTTTATGAACACAACGAAAGTCATACTATAAGTGTCTTTTCTGCACTTTTATCTATTCAGGTTATTGTTTATTTACCAATTAATATAAAAATTAACCGTTTTTGGAAACGGTATATTTTGTGAGTGTTTTTATAATCCCTGATTGAACAAAAACTTTATGCATTATTTTATGAGTATCTCGTACATTGACCTGTTTCTGTCAATAAACAGACCGTTTGGGCTACATTTGTAGTTATGTAAAAACCTACACAAAGGGCTATCTGTGTTTACCCACCATGAATATCGAAACCCGGCAAAATGAATTAATTAATTGACAGAAAAGGTAAAAATAAACCAAACAGGAAATAACGTTATTGGAAAATAAAACACAGGATTAAGGGAAAGAAAATATTTATTGAAAACCAATTAAGCAAAAATTAACATCTTTAGTTAATAACAATAATCCTGAGGCAAAATGAAGATTAAAACTGCAAAATCGAGAACAAGGTGATTTCTTTCCACGGCTCGGCATGGCCACGCGGTTAAGACACTCGTCTCTCAATCCGAGAGTCGCGGGTTCGAACCCTCCTCGCGCCAAACATGCTTACCCCTTTTAACCGTGGGAGTGTTATAAAATGTGACGGTCAATTCCACTATTCGTTAATAAAAGAGTAACCCAAGAGTTGGCGGTGAGTGATGATGTTTAGTTGCTTTCTCTTCAGTCTTACACTGCTAAAGTAGGGTCGGCTAGCGCAGATAGCTCTCGAGTAGCTTTGCACAAAATTCAAAACAAAGAAACCCCCAGATAGATCTTCAGTTAACTTATCAACAAAAAATGTTATACTACTTGATAAAGTTTGTGGAGAAGAATTTTTAGTATTCGCGAAGCTATCCTATAAAATATCTTGTCATCCTTGACAGTAAGGAGTCGGTTAGTGTAGTGGAATAAAGTGTAACTCAGCGATCTGCACAAGCTGCCGTTTCTGCATTATGTTGTGTATTGCAGTTTATCTCGGACGAATCTCCTATTTATTATGTTAAATATGATGATTTCAAATAGCCGGAAGTTTTAAATTTAGTTTAGAAATTAATTGAATGTTGATATGTATCAGCACACAGTTTTTTGAAATAGAAATATATTTCAACAAACGAATAATAATAATACAATTTGTAATGATGATTTACATAATTTTACGAATGCGCAAACAATACTGAGTCTTCTATGTGGTCTTGAACTGAATATTTTATCGACAGTTCACGGTGAGCGAATTAATTCTATGCTGATATCGTTACACTTTGCATATTGGTTAAACTCACGCTGTTTATAAGCTGACTTTTCTCCAACGAAAATATCTAATATCCTCGTAGAAATAGTAAGGTTGAAAATTAATTCACCGAAGTTAAACATTTTATAATATTCAAAATCCAAAACTTTTCTGGTAAAATATACATAATTTCAAGATTAACTGAAACAAATATTGATATTAAATATTAGTAAAGCTGTTACAGTTGTCTTATACAAATACATTTCAGTTCAATTTCGATATAATTTATGTTATTTACACTTCCATTTGTAACATATGAGTTGATCGGTATGTCTTCTAACTTTCGGCCGTAAATGCATAATAAGGTCTAAAAAGACCATCCAAAACGTTGTCGGTGGATGTCGTTGACTAGTTGCTTCCGTCTATTTTGTCACTTCAAAATTAGGAATATAAGATGCAGGTAATCCTGGAGTAATTCTACACGAACAATTTTTCCTTAGTCCTGGTATCCTAGGTTGATCCATATTGCTTTGTTTTTCAATGCCATTCAGTACAAGGTATAACTTCCATTTCGGAAGCTCCAAAAACCTGATTATGATCTTTGCGATCTAAGTGTGTGATTATTTTAAGCTGGGATGGTTGTTACGTAATTTTCCTAAAAACAATAGTGTTTCGGTGGCTTAACACTGCTTATGAAAGGGAAATAATGTAAAAACATAATTTCGTTACACACTCTCCATAACGACCTTATATGGGATTTGACTGGCTTATGACTTGCTGACTTGTATATTAAAAATTATTTTAGAACAACACACTTACTGTGCGTATTTCAGTAGTGAATATACATTGTTGTGTTTTATGTATTGTGAATATAAGGGTCTATTGGTTTGTGTCCCATTCCTTCAAAAATAACCTTCCAACTTTGGGTCCAAGGTGTGTCATAGAAGTGTCAGTCAATTCTCATTATTCGATTATGGTAACTCAAAAATGATAACTAGTTTTGTTTATTAAACCTTTTTTATAGTTTGTCAGATCGAAAATTAGAGACAAATAGCGTGGCTTTGTACGAATTTTGGAAACAAATTAAAGAAACCTATTTGGTTTACACCTTTAACTTATTTCAGAGAATTTCGTATGATTTCCACTAGATGGCAGGAAACGCTAAAAATGATTTCCATTGCTATACGGAAAAACTATTTAGTTTAAGCTTAATTTATCTAACAGAATTTTTAATCTTACAACTTTGGAAAATGACACATTATATTCGTTTCTATAATTTTAATTTTGATTTACAGAATTATTTTAAAAAGTATAGAATTATTTGTCATCTGTATAAACTGCACAACGTTTGTTTCAGGGTCATTAGTCAGGAATTTAATTTCGAATGTGTTACCTTGGTTAAGAAAAATATCTGGACATTTCATTTAAGGAATTAATGGATTTACTTCTATTGTTTTTTGGTTTTAACTTTTAATATCATACGACTTTCTTTATAAAAACATATAAAGAACGTGCGATGAATTCAGAACACATTTCACTGCATATATTCTCAGACCAAAGCTTAAAGTTCAAAGGTTTAAAGTACATTAATTGTCAAACAAACAAAAAAACTTCATCTGTGATTCTATATTTTTTAAACAATTTATTTTCACAGTAAACTTAGCACTTTCTATAGATTTTATTCTATTCATAAGAATTGTGTTAAGTGATTTTTTCTTTCCTGTATTATCTGTCTGTGCTGTGCTGACCGCAGGTATCAACACACTGGTGTTTAGCATTACAAGTCCGCAGACGTACGGCTGAACCCCTAGGGCAGGTAAGAGGAAGGGGCGTTGTTTTGATGTAATAAAAAAAATATTAGTTGCAGTTTCGTGTTTTATAGGTTTATAAAAAGATCCAAGAAATCGTCACTAAGAAAAGTGTCGTTACAATAATATATCACATGAAGAATCAAGCTGATGAATTAGGCCTAAGCGACTCCTTGTCAAGTTTAATAATCTTAAGAATAGTAAGCCCACTGGTCACCAATAATCTTAAGAATAGTAACTCCACTTGGCTTCAATAATCTTAAGAATAGTAAGCCCACTGGGCACCAATAATCTTAAGAATAGTAAACCCACTGGGCTTCAATAATCTTAAGAATGGTAAGCCCACTTGGCACCAATAATCTCAAGAATAGTAAGCCCACTGGGCTTCGAGCGAAGGTAAGTTTATTAAATTATTATAGTAACATTCTGGGCTCAATTATCTGTGGTGGACAGTGTCCATGGTGTAGCTTTGCATTAAAAACAACTAACTACTTGTTTAGTTCTCAATATACGATAACACGGATGTTTCTGTACGTTATGTGGGTCACTGGACGTACTTCTAAATATTTAGCTATAAAACGTAAAATTAAAAACTCGATAAAAATCCATGCACGTATTTATTATCTAATTGCGTATTTTACTTAGTGCATCATGAGTAATTTAGAATACAAAAAGAACAATAGAAACCACGACAAACACAAGTGATTAATTCACCAGCTACATGACAGTTGTAACACTGTGAACTAACGTTGACTACAGCTACATGACAGTTGTAACACTGTGAACTAACGTTGACTACAGCTACATGACAGTTGTAACACTGTGAACTAACGTTGACTAGTGAGGTTATTCTTCTGTTGTGTAGAAATGTCTCATTCTATTTTAATTTTCATTATTTGATCTAATAACGTCCACTTGTTCAGTAAGCCAGAAACACTTTAAGTGTCCAGAAAGTGTTTTTTTCTAGTTTTATACAATCTTATTGGAATCACACAATTTTAAGTCTGTTTACACACATCTTTAAGCTCATTGAAGTCCACTATTCGGAAGATGGGCTGAAAGGCTGATATATTTGAGTCGTAATAAAAACAATGAAACTGGTCGACTATTTTATTTAATATAGGAAAGGTCATTTTGTTTGTTTGTTTTGAATTTCGCGCAAAGTTACTCAAGGGCTATCTGCGCTAGCCATCCCTAATTTAGCAGTGGGAAGGCAGCTAGTCATCACCACCCACCGCCAACTCTTAAGCTATTCTTTTACTAACGAATAGGAATTGATCGTATATTATAATGCCCCCACGGATGGATGGACGAGCATGTTTGATGCGACCGGGATTCGAACCCGCGACCTTGGGATTACAATTCGAACGCCTTATCCCACCTAGCCATGGTGATTTTGAGGGTAGTTTTAATTTAGTGAGTGCTTTTTCTTATAACAAAGCTACGTTTTGCTATCTACTGAGACAACCGAGGGGAATCAAATCCCCTAATTTTAGCGTTGTAAATCCGTAGATTTACTTCTCTTCTGTACCAGCGGGGGACTTTTTGAAGAATGTCTTTTGTGTTTCATATTAATGTGCATCATTTGTTATGATAAGGCCACGTACTATCTATTGTGTCCACTGAGGAGAATCGAACCGTGGCTTTCAGGGATGAAACTTTGAAGATTTACCGCTGTCTCACTGGGGGACGTCGCACTAATCTTTTTTTTCAAAGACTTTTAAAAATAATGTAGCAAACTTCTTTTTTATTATAATTTTTTACACTCATGTTAAATTAAATTCTGCCGAGGGCATTATTTATTTCAAATGTCCTTGTGTATCTGTAAGTTTATAATCGTATAGTAGCTTTATGCTAGCTGATAAAAACAGGTAGACAAAAGCTTACAGACGCAATTTACAAAATCTCTTTCAAACATTTTTCAGGGAATTGGTAATGTTATTTCTACCAACGTTGAGGAGACGGCATCTTCACGTGATTTGGGCTTCGACTCCTAATCTGAGGGTCGACGGTTCGAATATCCGTCATACCAAATGTACTTGCCTTTTTCTACCGTGGAGGTGTTATTATATGATGGTCAATCTCACCATTCGTTTGGTTTGGTTTGAATTTCGCGCAAAGTTACATGAGGGCTATCTGCACTGGTCGTTCCTACTTTAACAGTGTAAGCCGGACGGAAGGCAGCTAGTCATAAACACCCACCGCCAGCTCTTGTGCTACTCTTTCGCCAACGAATGTGAAGGGGCGGCATAACCAGGTGGTTACGACACTCGACTCGTAATCCAAAGATGGTGGGTTCGAATCCCGGTCGCACCAAACACGCTTGCCCTTTCAGCCATAAGGACGTTATAATATGACGGTCAATCTTACTATCCGTTAGTAAAAGAGTAGCACAAGAGCTGGCGGTGGGTGTTTATGACTAGCTGCCTTTCTTCTGGTCTCACACCACTGATAAATTAAGGAAGGCTAACGCAAACAGTCCTCGTGTTGTTTTGCGAGAAATTAAAAAAAAGCAAACAAACAAACAAATTATCAACCTTGAGTAAAAGAACTGTTTGTGTGTGTTTAGATGTATCAAATCCATATGGTGCTATCTGCTGCGTCCACAGACCGTTCAATAAACAATGCAACATATATTATAAACAAATAAGCAATATAACATATATTATAAACAAATAAGCAATATAACATATATTATAAACAAATAAACAATATAACATATATTATAAACAAAACAACAACATATATTATAAACAAATAAATAATATAACATATATTATAAATAAATAAACAATATAACATATATTATAAACAATACAACATATATTATAAACAATACAACATATATTATAAACAAATAAACAATATAACATATATTATAAACAAATAAACAATACAACATATATTATATATAAATAAACAATATAACATATATTATAAACAATACAACATATATTATAAACAAATAAACAATACAACATATATTATAAACAAATAAATAATATAACATATATTATAAATAAATAAACAATACAACATATATTATAAATAAATAAACAATACAACATATATTATAAACAATACAACATATATTATAAACAATACAACATATATTATAAACAAATAAACAATACAACATATATTATAAACAATACAACATATATTATAAACAATACAACATATATTATAAACAAATAAACAATACAACATATATTATAAACAAATAAACAATACAACATATATTATAAATAAATAAACAATATAACATATATTATAAACAATACAACATATATTATAAACAATACAACATATATTATAAACAATACAACATATATTATAAACAAATAAACAATACAACATATATTATAAATAAATAGACAATACAACATATATTATAAACAATACAACATATATTATAAACAATACAACATATATTATAAACAAATAAACAATATAACATATATTATAAACAAATAAACAATACAACATATATTATAAACAAATAAACAATATAACATATATTATAAACAAATAAACAATACAACATATATTATAAACAAATAAACAATATAACATATATTATAAACAAATAAACAATACAACATATATTATAAACAAATAAACAATACAACATATATTATAAACAAATAAACAATACAACATATATTATAAACAAATAAACAATGCAACATATATTATAAACAAATAAACAATACAACATATATTATAAACAAATAAACAATATAACATATATTATAAACAATACAACATATATTATAAACAAATAAATAATATAACATATATTATAAATAAATAAACAATATAACATATATTATAAACAATACAACATATATTATAAACAAATAAACAATATAACATATATTATAAACAAATAAACAATACAACATATATTATAAATAAATAACAATACAACTATATTTAAACAATGCAACATATATTATAAACAAATAAACAATACAACATATATTATAAACAAATAAACAATACAACATATATTATAAACAAATAAACAATATAACATATATTATAAACAATACAACATATATTATAAACAAATAAACAATACAACATATATTATAAACAAATAAACAATACAACATATATTATAAACAAATAAACAATACAACATATATTATAAACAAATAAACAATACAACATATATTATAAAGAATAAAATTATTTTGAATCATATTTTGTTTTATTGGTCAACTTGGAATTTCCTCCCATTATAAAGAATGTACATGTCATGCAGATAATTCCATCTAACAGGTCGCCTCAGAGCTTCGACGGCTAAACCTTCGTACACGAATCACAAAGGAAAAAGAACCTCCGATAAAAAAAAACTTCTGAAAATACCCCGAGAGATAAACACAATACTTGTTACAAAAATATGTCTCAGTTCACACATATTTTCTCCCTTAGGAATTGAATCTGTAAAAACTAGTAGTGTGATTAGATATTATAAAGAGTCCGTTCTTGAACAAAATAACAGTTCTGTTGAATTAGACACAGTTTCAACGTGTTTGTAGATCTATGGAAATGTCTAAGTAATGACAAATGTAATATACACGTGAGAATCGTTAATAAAAGTTTCTATTTACGTCAACTATATTTGATTGACGATCTAGATGTATTTATTCGTTGTGTCTTCTTCAAGTATTTAACGAAGACACAATAAAATATGTAAACAGGCAGACAAGTAACCTTGGTGTGTGCCAATAACTTGAGAGGGTTTGATCGCCTTCAGTCACAGTCAGAGAAGAATACTTGAATTTTTTTTCCTTCCGCTTGGAAATAGTTCAAAACACCAACACTTGAGTATATACACCGCTGCTGTTTTTGTTGAACTCCAGTACATCCTTTCTCAATATATATATATAGTATGGTGCTTAAAAGATCAATATACGGCACGTGCAAGAGGCGTTTTGGAAACTCCTAGAAACGCCTAAGAATATTCGAATATTACAAATTAGCATTGGTTTTAGAAGGTACTTATATGTGTCGAGTCAATAATTTAGATGCCATATGGAAGAGCTCGCAATGACTAGGTGGTTAGGGTGATCGATTTGCAATCTGAGGGTCACGGGTTCGAGTCCCAATCATCAACATGCTCACCCTTTCAGCCGTGGGGGCTTTATAAAGTTACGGCAACTCATACTATTTGTTGATAAAAGTGCAGCCCAAGAGTTGGCGGTGGGTGGCGATGAATAACTTTCGTTCCTTTTGTTTTACACTGCCAAATTAGGATCGGCTTGCGCAGATAGTCCTCGTGTAGCTTGTAATAACTAGGGGGCGAAGAACAGTTGCTACGTAAGAAAAGAAAATGTTCGTTTGTATAAAACTAAACTTCATACGAATGATTATTAATATTATGTAAATGAGGAAACTCAATAATCAAAGCGCTTTTTGTCAGTAAAATATTAAACTCCCTTTTTGAAGGAGTTGAACTGAAAATGAAAATTACTCAAGGGACATTTAATGAAGTTTTGGGCATCAAGCTGACAAAATTAAACTTCTGGTACTTGGCAGTCAAACTAATATGCCCAAGAAAATGTTATCAATTGTCTAAACTTAACTTGGTTGTTTCTCTTCTTTTCTTACCACAACTATGGCCATAAAATGTTATCTAGCCATTTTCACCGCCAAATTAAACACGTTCTTACGATCCTCATGTTCTGACATCAAAGACAAACATTATGTTACAAATAGTGATTAAAATGTTTGAGTGAATGAATACATTTTCCGGATAACCTTAACTGCACTGAATTTGTTTACACTCTGTACATAAACACCCTGTAATGTAATGGATATAATGTTATACATTTATTTTAATATCTACTTTTGTTTTTGTTTAACGAGTGTAACGTACATTGTTAAATGTGTACTGTGTAAGTCACGCTCTATTCCATAAATTTGTAAAAGATTCTCGAGAGTAAGAATCAACAATGTATTTTATGTGTATGTAATACTACTGATTATAGTACTGTTGTCAAGTAAACTTTCGAAAACATACCCTTAAAAAGTTTATAAATTGACGCGCCTAGCCAGTTTAATCAACACTCTGCCCTATGATCTGCTTACATCATAACTGTGCTTCATAATACGTACATCAACACTCTGCCCTATGATGTGTTTACATCAACACTGCTCTATGATCTGTATACATCAACACTCTGTCGTATAATATGTACATCAACAGTGTACCCGGTAGTATGTACATCAACAGTGTACCCGGTAGTATGTACATCAACACTGTACCCGGTAGTATGTACATCAACACTGTACCCGGTAGTATGTACATCAACACTGTACCCGGTAGTATGTACATCAACACAAAGTTCAATGCAGAACTAAACATCCTGTATATAATGCATACAGTTTCACAATAATCCTAAAAATTTGTTGATTTTCCAAAACTTTATTAAATCCTTAAGTGATTTTGAAATTTAATAATTCAAAACCAGTGATATTATCATGAGAGATTCTGAAAGCAGGTTTTCAGAGAAATACGCTGTAAAATCACAAGCAGTCAACATTGACTCACTTCATCACCTGCTTTTCAGGTTATTTTTTACGTAATACAATTTACTATAATACTCAAAGACAGCAACATACTGACACTCGAAGCGTAATGATAAAGTTATTTCAACAATGGTAAAAAGTAGCGAACTAATGAAATGTCCACTAATTAATATTACTAGGAAAGACGCCTCACTGTAGTTGTCTAAGCAAAATCCTCGTTTATTACGCCAGTGCTTCAGACGTATGTTTAATTGATATCTGTACAGAGAAACATGTTCAAACACGTTACTCAAAACTCTATATTTATAGTCAGTGGAGTTACACTTGTAACCCATGTTTCATCGTGGCAGTTGTAGTTTCAAGACACTTTACGGTTTTTACATTTTCACTTGTGAAAATCGTGTTGTTGACTCAGGTGTTGTGTGTTTACTTCATTGCTGACTGTTATATTTGACATGTTGCTGTTTTCGAAATCGACTGTCGATAGTAAATATGGAGGATGCTGTCTGTCAAAGACGTAACTAAAAACTTGCCTGTGGAAAACATTATTTATGAACGACGTAACTGACATCTTACCAATGGAAGACAATATTTATCAACGACGTAACTATCATCTTACCTGTGGAAGACATTATTTATCAACGACGTAACTTACATCTTACCTGTGGAAGACATTGTTTATCAACGACATAACTAACATCTTACCTGTGGAAGACAATATTTATCAACGACGTAACTAACATCTTACCTGTGGAAGACATTATTTATCAATGACGTAACTTACATCTTACCTGTGGAAGACATTGTTTATCAACGACGTAACTAACATGTTACCTGTGGAGGACATTGTTTATCAACGACGTAACTGACATCTTACCTGTGGAAGACAATATTTATCCACGACGTAACTAACATCTCACCTGTGGAAGACAGTATTTATCAACGACGTAACTAACATCTTACCTGTGGAAGACATTATTTATCAACGACGTAACTAACATCTTACCTGTGGAAGACATTGTTTATCAACGAAATAACTAACATCTTACCTGTATGGAAGACATTATTTATCAACGGCCTACCCACAACTCACCGTTGTTACACTGTACTACGTCATACATTACTCTTGTTTGTTAAGGCTTTATTTTTAACAAGGTTTTCAATGTATGCCTGTACTTACTAAAATATCTTTGTTTAACAGACTCTACTATTTCATGGTTCATGAAACATAGTCTCATTTCGGACCATATTACGAAGCTAATGTTCCTCTGGGTTACACGGAACATAAACAGCTCATTGATGGTTAGAATAACTTAAAGAAATCTTCATTTTTTAATATTTGTTTCAAATACTGCAGAGCATGGCATGGAAAGGTGGTTAAGACACTCGACTCGTAATCCGAGGGTTGCGGGTTCGAATCCCCGTCACACCAAACATACGCACCCTTTCAGCAATGGGGGCTTTATAGTGTAACTGTCAATCATTGGTAAAAAAGTCGTACAAGAGTTGGCGGTAGGTGGTGATGACTAACTGCCTTTTCTCTAGTCTTTCTCTGATAGTTTAAGGACGGCTAGTGCAGATAGCCGTCATGTTGCTTTGCACGAAATAAAGAAAAAAACAATACACGCATTTTACGTTCAGGTTTTCTTACATTCGATATTTTTTTAATAACTTAGGAAACAACCTTCTGTAAGTTAAGACACTATGTAAGTTAAGACACTACGTAAGTTAAGACACCATGTAAACAAGGAAGTAAACGTATTTACGTTGATTATGCAATCTGTACAAGATAGTCACATTTAAAACTTATTTAGGTATTAATAACTTAATAAAGCACGAGCTTTAGGGCATGATCAAATGTAATTACATCCAAAGTAATAAAACAGTGATAATTAACGGAGTTATACAGTTATCCAGTCAGCACTATGTTATGGCTGTTCCTTCTTTAAACACCTGGCTTCAAAAGTCACGTGTGATTTTGTTTCTGGACCCAGCAGAAATCTCTATAGGCAAACCAGCACAGTTACTGCAAAAAAGCCCACAGTGATTCAGTAATAAACCTGAAGGCTGATAACGCTGAAAACGGGTTTCGATGCCCGTGGTGGGCACAGTTGCTCTTTACGTAAAGCATTTGAAAATGTGACCACATGAAAATTACTTCTTGGATCTTTGCAATCTCTCACGAGCCCCGATCGATCGATAATAACGAGTTTACATGTTATTAGGCGGAAAAGCCGTTTTGGTATGGGTTTAATCTGTATGCATAACTTAGTATTACTTTGAAGTAAAATAATGTTTAAACTTATCTGTGACTTGCCCCCCAGTGGCTCAGCGGTATGTTGCGGACTTACTCGCTAAAATCCGGGTTTTGATACCCATGGTGGGCAGAGCACAGATAGCCCATTGTGTAGCTTTGTGCTGAATTCAACAACAACAACAACAACAATCTGTGACTTTTCATTTAGGTTTAGCAATCGGGTTTCATTTGCTTTACGGTGATTGAAATGTAACATATATATATATATATGTATGTATGTATATGTATGTATATTCGTAACAGGTAACAAACCCCATAGCATAATAAGCTGCAAACGTTACGCGCTCACTTCCATGAGGTTGATTTGTTATGAATATTTCCATTCATGGTTGTTTTCAGTTTAGTTTGTTTGTTTGTCTTAAAGCAAAGTCACATTAGACCACCTGTTGTGTCCATCTCGGGGAATCAAACCTCGTATTTTGGCATCGTAAGTTCACGGAGAGCTCTGTTTAATTCAAAAGTGTATTAATCTATGTCACCAATAAAGTTCCAAGACGTAAAATGCTAAATTCAGGCGTAACGTAATCATGTGGCTTGGAAATAAAGAGCAAACTATTTCTAAAACTTATTGAAAGTTTCAAGCGTCTTGTGAGGAGGGGGTTTGGGGGTGAGAGTGGGTTAAACATTCGACAAAGTGTCCATCATCAGAATGCGGCGTAATGAGAAACTTGACAAATTTCGTCATCGGAATGCGGCGTAATGAGAAACTTGACAAATTTCGTCATCGGAATGCGGCGTAATGAGAAACTTGACAAATTTCGTCATCGGAATGCGGCGTAATGAGAAACTTGACAAATTTTGTCATCGGAATGCGGCGTAATGAGAAACTTGACAAATTTCGTCATCGGAATGCGGCGTAATGAGAAACTTGACAAATTTCGTCATCGGAATGCGGCGTAATGAGAAACTTGACAAATTTCAATCTCTAATTCACTTCATTTCTCTTCGTAGAGAAAACTTTTGGAATGTTTTATCCATTCCCAATGTGTTACAATACTATATTTTTGTACAGAAGTTACGTTTTTATGGTAAAATGCAGTGATTTGTGATTGGCATGTGCAAATTTTACATGCGGAAATGAAAAAGCTTATCAAAGTTACCAGCATTTATTTGTTTGTTTTCAGTTAAGGACAAATATACTCAGTGGGCTACTTGTGTTCTGCCCATCACAGGTATCGAAACCCTATTTCTAGTAGTATATATACTACTGTGCTACTGGAGGGTAAGATTATAGGAACATCTTAGGGACGGCTGGTGCAAATAGCCTTCGTGAAACTTAGTGCAAAATTCCAAAACAAACAAAACCTAATTTTTTGTACCCTGAGATTTTATCGAAAAAGGACGTTTATGCAACCATGATTATACATGATGTTCGAAAATTCTGGAACCAAGGACACTTCAACGAGTGCTACGGAATGTGTTGCACATGTCGTCCTTGTAAGTTGAAACATTAAAAGATGTTTGATTAACGGCAGGAGTAACTCCACCTGCTCGTGTTTTCATAGCATCACATTGAGTATTATCTGAAATTAAGAAAAGCCACAAAACATCTGTGTTTCATATGTTTTGAACACACTGATCATACACCTGTGTTTCATACGTTTTGAACACATTGACCATACACCTGTGGTTCCATACTGACCATACACCTGTGGTTCCATACTGACCATACACCTGTGGTTCCACACTGACCATACACCTGTGGTTCCATACTGACCATACACCTGTGGTTCCACACTGACCATACACCTGTGGTTCCATACTGACCATACACCTGTTGTTCCATACTGACCATACACCTGTGGTTCCACACTGACCATACACCTGTGGTTCTACACTGACCATACACCTGTGGTTCCACACTGACCATACACCTGTGGTTCTACACTGACCATACACCTGTGGTTCCATACTGACCATACACCTGTGGTTCCATACTGACCATACACCTGTGGTTCCATACTGACCATACACCTGTGTTTCATACGTTTTGAACACACTGATCATACTCCTGTGTTTCATACGTTTTAAACACATTTCTCATTATCTTAAACGCTAATTCATCTACCTCGTAACGGATATTAAAAATTCATGAAGTACTTTTCATATTAGGATACCAACATGTGGATCCCCCAGGTGGTGACGTACGGATAACTACTTATGTTAATTACATATCACTTTTAGTCTCGTGGACTGATCTGATTAGACGATAAACTTCCGTGAGGATTGAGGTAGACTGACGAGGACAGAAAATGCCTTTCCTTCTCCTGATTTATAAGTTCCCAACATGGCCAAGTGGTCAAGGCACTCGACTCTTAATTTGAGGCTTACAAGTTTGAATTTTCGTCACATCAGTCATGCCCGTTTTTTCAGCCGGGGGAGGGCGTTATAATGTGACGGTTGGTAAAAGAGTAGCCCAAGAGTTGACGGTGGGTGATGATGACTAACTGCGTAGGATCCTTATAGTCTTACACTGCTAAGTTAGGGACGGTTAGCGCAGATAGCCCTCGTGAAGCTTAGCGCGAAATTAAAAAAAAACAAAAAAACCTGTTTTTTCGTACTTTGGTAGTAACATCGTTGTTTATGGTTGCAATATATTTATTCACATATACACAGTTTTCCTCTTTCGTCAGGACGAATCAATCCTGTTTTTCATTTACCCAAAACATTCTGTTCAATTTTTATTATTTTTTATGTTGATCAAAATGTTTGTTATTGTCACGATAAAAAAGGCTTTATTCAACGACACTTCAAAAGTGCGAAATGGTATTGTGAAACTTCGCTTTAGTAGATAGCAGCTGTATGTGAGATTTGTATCTTAAAATACTTGTTCAATTTCCCTTTACATCACGTGCTACTGGTGAAGTAGAAAGAATAAAAATTGCCAAGAGGCATCTGTGATAAATACATTAACCGATAGAAATAGCGACGTGGGCGACATCTATTAAACTTAGACTTTATTTCTGGAAAATAAAAAAAAATATAAGAAGCGTTTTGACCGAATTCTTTCTAGGTTTCGCTCGTCTCAGTAGAAACTTAATAACAAATAGTTGTCACCTCTCAACATCTTACGTGTTCCGCAAATATTATGAATTTCTGTAAGCGCAGTGAAAATATACAGGAGTGGAAATTTTTTTTTTTTCTTTCTACAAGCAAAGAATACTTTAATGTTTGAGAAACTTTAAGAGACGTCTTTGCATAATAGAAGAAATGGAAGAGTAACATTCCTCGATTATGTGTAAAGAATACCGATAATAATTGAGAATATAATTGTTGCTGCCAATTTCTATTTATTCTAAAGACATTATTTACAGAGAGGGTCAGCGGTAAGTATAAGAACTTGTTTTGTTTGTTTGTTTGTTTTTGAATTTCGCACAAAGCTACTCGAGGGCTATCTGCGCTAGCCGTCCCTAGTTTAGCAATGTAAGACTAGAGGGAAGGCAGCTAGTCATCACCACCCACCGCCAACCCTTGGGCTCATCTTTTACCAACGAAAAGTGGGATTGACCGTCACATTATAACGCCCCCATGGCTTGGAGGGCGAGCATGTTTGGCGCGACTCGGACGCGAACCCGCGACCCTCAGATTACAAAACGCACGCCTTAACGCGCTAGTCCATGCCGGGCCCCTGTATAAGAACTTATAACGTTGAAATTCTAGTTTCTATTCTTCGAGTTAGCAATATAGAAAATATTTAAATAAAGATTATGAATATAAAGAAATAATTTAAAATTAAATTACAATGTAATAAGCAACAGTGTCCAGTGGCCTAGTGGTCAGCTAAAGGTCTAAATACGGTAAAATTCGGTTTCAATACTTCCGATATACACAGAGCAATCGAACAATTTTGATCTTAAAACAAAAAATTCACCAAACATTTTTAACAAATTGAAAGTCAATAAACGTGGATTCAAAGCTTGCAAAAAAGACGACTCTTTCCAGATTTTAATTTTTTTTAAAAATGTTACGTCTGTAAAACTCTCAATTTCGGTTCTATACTGGTAGTGTTACTAAAACACAAAACGAAAAAATCTTAATTTTCCTCAATATTTTATTTACGATAGTCTCCGGTAGAGACCATTTTCAGAGGGATTTTCTCTCTCCGATTGTGTATGCTTCCAAAGAAGGCTAGTAAGTGAAATCAAAAATTAAGCTAAAAATATAAAAACAAGTTTCCTGGAGACACTATGTATGTTTGAAATCTAAGTTGCGATTGAAACTTTTTTCTGTAAAACAAACAATGTAAATGTTATGTCTATACGCTGCAATCAGTGTTTCTTTTAGGAGGCAGGATTTGACTTGTATAAGCGGTTTAAATCAGATTTCTAAAACAGCATATGAAAAGTTAGTTGCTTTCTACGTTATCTTTGCAGAAACATTGGTTGGTGGTGAATGATGGCTACGTTCTCTCTCATCACGTATACGTGGTCACTCGTCGTTTATCAAACTCTTAAGTAGAAGAAAAAAAGATAGTTGTAATTAGCGTTTCAAACATTTTGCTAAACTTTTATCTTATGCCAAGAGGGTCTCAAAATATAGGAAACCTGTCATATTTGTTTTGTTTGTTTTTGAATTTCGCGCAAAGATACTCGAGGGCTATCTGCGCTAGCCGTCCCTAATTTAGTAGTGTAAGACTAGAAGGAAGGCAACTAGTCATCATCACCCACCGCCAATTCTTGAGTTACTTTTTTACCAATGGATGGTGGGATTGACTGTCACATTATGACGTCCTGACGGCTGAAAGGACGAGCATGTTTAGTACGACGGGGATGCGAACTCGCAACCCTCAGATTACGAGTCGAACACCTTAACCCACCTGGCCATGCCGGGCCGAAACGTCACTTCCTTAAAGACCCTAAATATATTCTATTGTACATAAACGATCCTGTAATAGTAAAAACAATAGAAAAATGGGTAACACACGAATGATTTAAACAAATAACAAATTAGATTTAGAAACATGAAACATTTAACTCAGATTTTGTTGAAATATAAAACTTCAGATCTATCGAACATTTTTATATGGGAAATGTGCCTTTTAATACAACATACGAGGCACAGTGCTTATCTCCTGGCCCCCCAGTGGCTCAGCGGTATGTCTGCGGACTTACACGCTAAAATCCGGGTTTCGATACCCGTGGTGGGCAGAGCACAGATAGCCCATTGTGTAGCTTTGTGCTTAATTCAAAACAACAACAGCTTATCTCCTGGAACAAGTAAACTTAACAGTCGTTTTACAGTAATAGTCATAAGTCGTTTCACAGAGCCCTAAAATTGTATTAAGGTACAAAGTTATGTGTTTTACATTATAAGTTTTATTTTACCTGGAAAACAAACATACTGTGTAAATTGTAACTTTATCAAGATGACCCGAAGTGACGGAGTTGGAACATGAGATATCACGGCAGTTTGGGTTACTTGAATATCACGTTTGTTTCCAACAGGATTTCTATTCAACCTGATTCTGGTGAGTAATGCTATTAACAAGAAGGCATTATTAGTGCAATACACACGGATAACGTTATTCGAGCAGTTACTGACACAAGTGTCGCGTCTGTCTTATTCCGGAAGGCTCGATCAGCTCAGATATTGGGCGGAATAACTAATCGGTTACAGGTACGGCAGATAGTACGGTTGACATGTCATCCGTATTTATAAATTCATATAATTTTTCCAGTAATAGAGACGATAATTTGAAGAAACGTTATTTCTTAGTTATTCTTTAAAACTCACCGAAGAAACGTAATTGTTGTTAAATCTTCTACAGAGGGACTATTTCTTAGCCACTTCACGCACTAACGTTTCGTCTAATGTTTACCAAGAAAATAGCGCATACGTCAACTCGTGTCATGCAACTAAACTGCGTAGTTTTGACCAGTTTCTTTCCTCATCAGTTGAAAATGGTTGGTATTATAAAATCTCTAGAAATGCAGAGACTTTCTACGGTTGATCTGGAGTAAAATGAAGTTTACTGATGTATTAAATCTCCACTTTTGCTTGTAATGAACTGATTGATTTTGTTTTTGTATCTTATAACCAAACTTCAACTCCAGTAGCTGTTTTTCCGCATGAAAAATATCTCATTCGATTAACTCTTCTTTGTTAAAGTAAAGGCACTGTCAAGGTTCGAGCCTGGTAGTTAATTTTACCATAAGCTTTACGCACACGTGACTTCAATTCTTTTAAGCTTCGACGTGCATTTATGGTTTAAAAGGGAAAGCATTTCCTTCAGAGACGTTGCTATGAGGATAAATCACACTAAGCCACCTTTATCTGCCTTACTAAAGTAAACTGAATACGTGCGCTGGAAATAAGTTATTGGTACGGAGTTATTTTGACCAAAACATTGTCGCTGGGCGTTCAACGATAACTAACTGTATTCGGCGTATTAATCTTTTATTAATAATGTAAAAAGCACTTGACTTCAGCTGAAGTTCTACAAATAAAGAAACACTTATAATATGTTCATATTGTAACCAGTTATTACGTGATTAAGTGGCAAAAGTTAGGCTATTACTGAATAGGAATTTAGGGTTAACATTGAATTTTTTACAAGTTCAGTCGTGGTTGTTGAGCTTCGCAATAATTCTACACTAAAGCACTGGGGTTTAGTGGAGACTTGCCGCAGACCGTATATTATATAACAACTATTAAAATAATCCGAGAGAAACAACGGACCTCCATTTCGGTGTGTAGAAAATTGATTAGATAAATATTACACAAACTGATACATAGAATCAAGACTTGAATATGTGTGATTATTTCTGTTAAGTAATCGCGGAGTTCATTCAACGGGCCTGGCAAGGCCCGTGGGGGCGTTATAATGTGACAGTCAATCCCACTATTCGTTGGTAAAAGGGTAGCCCAAGAGTTGGGTGGTGATGACTAACTGCCTTTCCTCTAGTCTTACACTGCTAAATTAGGGACGGCTAGCACAGATAGCCATCGAGTAGCTTTGTGCGAAATTCAAAAACAAACAAACAAAAGTTTATTCAAGGTACATTTGTTTTGTTTTGTGTTGAAGGAAAGCAGCACCACCCATCGGCAGATTTTGAATTACTCTTATACTAACGGTCAATGGGATTGACTGTCACAATATAACGCCTTCATGGCTGAAAAGGCGAGTATGTTTGGTGGAACAGGAATTCAAACCCGCGATCTTCAGATTACAAGTTCAGCACCCTAACCACCAGGCCATGCCAGGGCCGTTTACTGAAGAAAGATGCTACTTTGTACATTTTTATGTTACTGATGGCACTTATTGAGAAGTAAAAGGTTTGAAGAATAACAAGACTGTTGTAATTACATATGAATATTTGGGATAGAGCTTTTATAGAACCGTTTTTCCCTCAGTGTCACCCTACACTCCCAAGACGAAGACAGGCAGAAATTATCGATATAGTGTCTATCCAGGAAAATATTTGTGTGGAATCAATCAAAAGCTACGCAATACGCTGCACGTGCTTTGCCCACCGTGTTATGCAAATGTGTAAATATTTTGTAAACGACCATATGTCGTGTTGTGTTTGGATTTTCATTTCTATTATCTATGTTTCCATATTTATGTTATTGTTTCGAAGTTTAGACTAATAAAATATGTTGTTATTCATTTAGGGTAACATTTAGAATTTTCTTGAATTAAGTAGACCAATCATATGTTTGTAAATGAAGTGTTGGCGACTTCGTGTCTAGACGTTTAGTCTCGTGCAGGAACGGACATGCGCGGATTGCTCTGGAGATCTGTAGAAATTTCGCGGTTATTCGAGGGGTCTAGGCCTACAATATATAAACAGACGAAGATGCGAGAGAGAAAAGAGGAGAGTCAGACATTAGTTTTATTTCAAAAGAAGAGAGTCAGTTATTTGAGAAAGATTAAGTGTTTGCTGTGATTATACAACTTGGATTTGTGACTGAAGTTAGATCTACGGAAGCTGTGATTTTATTTCGTCAATCTCTACGATTCATCTCAATTACTGCTTGTGCTGAGAGTCGGCGAATTTATTGAACTGTGAACCGTTTCTGAACTTCTTCATTTAAGCTTTGGAATTTCTTCGTGGGACCAAATTCACACCCTAGACTGGAATTTGAGACTTTCATTTTGGATCATTATATTAGATACAGGCCAGTACCGTTTTGTATTGTGATTAATTTTGAAGTTTGAAACTAGTATTATTTTGTTTTGTAATTAATTTCGAATGTTGTAACTTAATATCTGTCACTGTTATTATATAATTCATGTTATATCTGTTATATTTGTTAATAGTTTAGTGTAATAAATTATACAAGCTGTTATCTGTGTTTTTCTGTTGCGTTTAGTCTACGAAGAACTTAAAACATTAAAAAATACGTAACACACCATGGGTATCAAAACCCGGTTTCTAGCAGTATGAGCCTGCTGACATGAGTGCCGTTGTGCCAATGGAGGGGAGGGTAATCCAAAAAAAAATCAAATAAAAATTACTTCCGTGACACAGAGAGTGAGAAGTAATGATGTAAACTATTAACCGGGTTATATTCTGATAGTATCCTGTCTGTATGTTCTGGAGAGACAATATAAAATGATTCACTTCGCACCACCAGGCTGAATATACAATAGCAAAAGGAAAGTGCTAAGTTAGAAATGATTGTACTTTATGTTATGAGAAGCTTATTAATACATGCATTTGAAGTTAATCCAGAACAATTTATGCTCTCGGATGGTGTAGTTTTTTTCGCGTTTCATCCACACAATACTTTTTTCTTAACGTTTCTCAGAGTCAGTTAACAACTTATTTGTTGTTGTTTTTTCCATTAAAGTTGAAACAACAAGGAAAGGCAGTACTGCAAAACCTGAAAGTTGATATATCGAGATACGATACCTTTACAAATGTGTTTTATGTTTTTACTTTCTGTATAATATTTCATCAATTTTGACCAATCAAAACAGCCACCTAGTAATGGTAAGATTTATAAGATATGGCAGAACTATTTCTTCTGCTGCTCGAATTTTTAGCGTTCAACCCCTTATATTAAACTTTTTGCACTGTAAACAAAACATTTTAGTTTGGCTTGTTTTGAATTTCGTGCAAAAATACACGAGGGCTAACTGCATTAACCGTCCCTATTTTAGCAGTGTAAGACTAGAGGGAAGGCAGTTAATCATCACCACCCCCACCGCCAACTCTTGGGCTACTCAATATTACTGATCATCTTGGGCTACTCTTTCACCAAAAATAGTGGGATTTACCGTCACATTATAATACCGCCACGGCTGAAAGGGCGAGCATGTTTGGTGTGATAGGGATTCGAACCCGCGACCCTCGGACTGCGAATTGAGAATAACATTTTAGTTGGATATTTTATTTGCAGCATGCTTAGTTCATCTAGCGAGTTTTGGTATTACACGAAAACCTCCCAGTGGCTCAGCGGTATGTCTGCGGACTTACACGCTAAAATCCGGGTTTCGATACCGGTGGTGGGCAGAGCACAGATAGCCCATTGCGTAGCTTTGTGCTTAATTCAAAAACAACCACCACCACAATTACACGAAAAGACTCCTGGTAAATAACTTATAACTGACAAAATATAGTCTGAAATGCTATTTTTACACGCCTCTGATTTGAAGCCCTTAGTGTACTAATTACTAGAAATATGAAGAATGAACTACAATCTAACGTGGGTTAATTTTGAATAGTAATAATGTAGTCTTAGCTACGTTTGTTATGTGATGATTTTAGATTTTGATCAATGTTTTCATTTTTATTGCACTTTTCAATTTATAATTTTATCATTTTGTGTATGGAATAAATTGGTTTTTCTTTAACCATTGATGTAAATATTTTATTTATAGCTAGTTTGGCTTTTTTACTGATTTTAAAATAATTTACTGGAAATATAAAGGTACTGATAATTGAATCAGATACGAAAATATGTTTTGAATATTTTGTTTTAATAGTGAGTTTATACACGTAATATTTGTTACCCATCAGAACGTTTCACAATCGCGAAATTTAGAAAATAAGAAAAATAATTTTAGAACTCTGTTCCTTAGATAAAAACGACGATTTGAAATATAAGCTATCTTTTGTTTTGTTATATTTACAGCTACAATTTTAATATCTCATACATCTACAACTATTTTAACTTCTACGTCCTCTCGTGTTTATTTTCCATTGCTTTCTTCTCAAACATTTTTTTTCGACCAATGAAGACAGAGAACGAAGACTCGTCTAGTAATAATCAAAACAGAACTGTGAGAACCAACAGATGAAAATAATTATATAAACTGATCTGTAATATCTTTCTTTCTACTCATTCATCTGTCAGTAATTAATCACTGTTGAGCTATTTATATTATACATATTGTTGTATTTTCTTATTAGTATTTATTTATTTTTATTCATTTAAATCTTAATTTAAATCCTCGAGCTGACAGACACGAAACTTTCTCGGAACACCATTGGTTAGACGAAGCCCAGAGTGCGCCACGAATATCGACTGGCTTAGGGGGTTTACAGAACATACATCTCTCTACAAAACATCCAGCGACTGGCTTCGGGAAACAGGTCCCTTTAAAGGCTCTAAGTGGTTCTAAACATCTAGTTAACATAAAGCTGAGACGAATCAAAAACAACTTTTAATTCATTATTCAATTTTGTTTCTCAAAACTTGTACCCAGAATACTCAAAAGTAAAACCGAATGTTACGTTGTTGAAGGTTACAAGACGATACTTTCATAACGTATTACAAACGCTTCAAAGTTGCAGTTAGTAAATAAATAACAATTATCTGAAGACCTTATTCTAACTGAAGCATTGGATATCACAATGGCATGTGATATTTCCAATCATTCACCGGTTTCGGAAACCGAAGATTTAAACTACAATGAAACCGGGAATCTTACGGATAAAATAAACCACAGTGAAGGACTTAACATATACCATTTTTATCAGGTAAGTAACATCTTTTTGCTTTCTTTCTTCATGAATATGCATGTAGAAAATAGAAAAGTGTTAAATTATAACTCGACACTCGTCAAATAAAACACACAGATGAATGTTTTTGGTTTACACGATTAGATCGTCATGGATAAATTTGGAATGTTAAGGTGCAACAATCACAATTAACAAACAATGCACCAAAAACTACCATATACACAAACAGTAAGGTAGTTCACGGATATCTACACAAACAGTACAGGTAGTTCACGGATATATACACAAACAGTAAGGTAGTTCACGGATATCTACACAAACAGTAAGGTAGTTCACGGATATCTACACAAACAGTAAGGTAGTTCACGGATATCTAAACAAACAGTAAGGTAGTTCACGGATATCTAAACAAACAGTAAGGTAGTTCACGGATATCTAAACAAACAGTACAGGTAGTTCACGGATATCTACACAAACAGTAAGGTAGTTCACGGATATCTACACAGACAGTACAGGTAGTTCACGGATATCTACACAAACAGTACAGGTAGTTCACGGATATATACACAAACAGTAAGGTAGTTCACGGATATCTACACAAACAGTAAGGTAGTTCATGGATATCTACACAAACAGTACAGGTAGTTCACGGATATCTACAGAAACAGTAAGGTAGTTCACGGATATCTACACAGACAGTACAGGTAGTTCACGGATATCTAAACAAACAGTAAGGTAGTTCACGGATGTCACACAAACAGGACAGGTAGTTCACGGATGTCTACACAAACGGTACAGGTAGTTCACGGATATCTTCACAAACAGTAAGGTAGTTCACGGATATCTACACAAACAGTAAGGTAGTTCACGGATGTCTACACAAACAGTACAAATAGTTCACGGATATCTACACAAACAGTACAGGTAGTTCACGGATATCTACACAAACAGTACACGTAATTCTACAAAAACAGTACAAATAGTTTAGGGATGTTTACACAAACAGCACAGACAGTTCACGATATTTTAATTAATAGGTCGCGTTTAATAAAAGCTCATAAGTCACCGTAGTTCAATCTTTTGTTAATTGTGCGCGTACAATATTGAAAGGCTAAAAACATTTATTCGTTGAAGAAGTTATATATTGTGGTAGGTTCAAACGAAAAAAACATGAATGTGCTAAACTTAAGGAATATTAAAACACGTTTATTATCGATTTTTAATGGAGTAAAGTATTTGTACAACTGTTTTGTTTCTTTTTTTAAAAAAGTATATATCACAAATGTTCCAAGCACAAGTTTTATTCGACCTATAAAACTGGTACTTGGAAAAATTTGGATATATTCATAGGATCGATATTTGTGACCTCAAGAATTTTTCAAATACAAAATTGTTTTTCTATTATTCTTAAGGGATATCCTAGAGGTGTTGTTTCTGAATTTTGCGTAAAGCTACTCGAGGGCTATCTGCGCTAGCCGTCCGTAATTTAGCGGTGTAAGACTAGAGGGAAGGCAGCTAGTCATCACCCCCCCCCGTCAACTCTTCGGCTACTCTTGTACCAACGAATAGTGGGATTGATCGTCACATTATAACGCCCACACAGCTAGGAGGGCGAACATGTTTGGTGCGACCGGGATTCGAACAACGACCCTCGGATTACGAGTCGAACTCCTTAACACGCTTGGCCATGCCGGGCCCCAATATGGAGTTGAAAACGTCTCAAAGTATTACGACATGATTTCAATGTGTAGTTGAAAACGTCTCAGATATTATTGGATTACTTCAACTGCAAGACACGGGGAACAGGCGCAGTGTTGTCAACTTTATGTTATCTTTCGAGGGCTTCACTGCAGAAGTAATATGATAAACAAAAAGTTTTTTAACTCAGAAAAACTAATATTGGAAACTTGTTCTCGATAGTAAAACTAGTTCAACTGAACCTAAATCTTATAATATTAATTTTTGGAAAAAAAAGTTTATTATTATTTTATAAGATTAAGCATTTAGATCTTGAAAGAAGGACATTGGTAACTATGTTCAAACACTCGCGGCGGGGCGTGTAAGGCACGCGACTCGTAATCTGAGGGTTGTCGGTTCGAATCCTCGTCGCGCCAAACATGCTCGCCCTTTCAGCCGTGGGAGCGTTAAAATGTTACTTTCACTCCCACTGTCCCTTGGTAAAAGAATAGCCCAAGATTTGGCGGTGGGTGGTGATGACTAGCTGCCTTTCCTCTTGTCTTACACTGCTAAATTAGGGAGGGCTAGCACAGATAGCCCTCGAGTAGCTTTGTGCAAAATTCTAAAGACAAACAAACAAACATTGTATGATCGATAAAATTATATAAGTGACAACCTTAGTTAAGTTCTCCTACAAGATCGTTTCACTTTAACCTGTTAAAATACAAGTTTCAGGTTATAAAAAGAGGCTTACAAACAGTCATGACACATCGTAAAGACTGATTTACAAACAGTCGTGACACGTCGTGAAGACTGATTTACAAACAGTCGTGACACGTCGTGAAGACTGATTTACAAACAGTCGTGACACGTCGTGAAGACTGATTTACAAACAGTCGTGACACATCGTGAAGACTGATTTACAAACAGTCGTGACACATCGTGAAGACTGATTTACAAACAGTCGTGACACGTCGTGAAGACTGATTTACAAACAGTCGTGACACGTCGTGAAGACTGATTTACAAACAGTCGTGACACATCGTGAAGACTGATTTACAAACAGTCGTGACACATCGTGAAGACTGATGTGTCAGAAAAGAAGAAAACTAGTTGCGGTTGTTCTTTCGTGATTTAAACAGAATATGGAGGTAATTCTCATAATTATGATGTTTCTAACACCAATTTAAAAAGATATAAGTAACTTAACAATCACGTGATATGATTTACCAAATGAATTTAAGAATATGTTAGGCCCAGCAAGGTCAGGTGCTTAAGGCACGCGACTCGGATTCTGAGGGTCGCGGGTTCGAATTCCCGTTATACCAAACATGCTCGCTCTTTCAGCATGGGAATGATAAAATGTGACGGTCAATCCCACTATCCATTGTTAAGAGTAGCCTAAGAGGTGGCGGTGGGTGATGATAACTACCTGCCTTCTTTCTAATCTTGCAAAGCTACATGAGGGTCATCTGCGCGAGTCGTTCCTTATTTAACATCTTCTTGGTTGTATTGTGTAGTTAAGTCAAACACAAAATTACACAATGGACTATCTGCGCTCTTCCCACTACGGGTATCGAAATCAGGTTTTGGAGGGAGCAACACAAAATTTAGAACTGAGTAAATCGAAAAATAAAACTAGATTGATTTAGTCAAGAAACTTAAAGCCGTTGATTAAGTGTTGACCAAGACGGGAAATAGAAACCCTGATCATCTATACTTAATAAATAAACTGAATCACGTTTTGTTAGCACTCTCTTGGCGGCTGTTCTTTTAATTGTACGTGACTTAGTTTGTTTCGTTAACTGACTCACCAGTTACTCAGAGGTAAGTAAGTAAATCTGAGATCTTTCAACACAAAACATCACATTTTGATACTCACAGCGGACAGAAGAGAACGGATGAAAAGTTATGTGTCTTTGTGTTTGACAGCAACACGAAAAGAACAAACAAAAAAGTGAGAATAGAAACGTGTAAATGTTATAAAATGCACATCATGTATTATATATACAAATATACTACATTATGCACCTGTTTAACATCCAGTGAAGACGTATAAGCTACCAGGAGACAACATAGGAGTGTAGTATCCAAACACTAACTCTTTAGTCACGGCTTGCCAGTTAAGCCGAGCATACACACATAGATTCTTGTCAAATAATGGTTTACGTATAAGCTGGTGTATACGTTATGCTTATTTGCAATGAGGCTGGCATGGCCAGGTGGGTTAAGGCGTTCGAGTCGTAATCTGAAAGTCACAGGTTCGAATCCCGGTCACATCAAACTTGCTCGCCCTTTCAGCCGTGGGGGTGTTATAATGTTACTCTCAATACCATTATTCGTTGTTGAAAAAGTAGCCCAAGAGTTGGCGGTGGGTGGTGATTACTAGTTGCCTTCCCTCTAGTCTTACACTGCTAAATTCGGGACGACTAGCGCAGATAGCCCTCGTAATCTGAAAGTCACAGGTTCGAATCCCGGTCACATCAAACTTGCTCGCCCTTTCAGCCGTGGGGGTGTTATAATGTTACGCTCAATACCATTATTCGTTGTTGAAAGAGTAGCCCAAGAGTTGGCGGTGGGTGGCTTTGCGCGAAATTCAGAACAAACAAACAAATTATTTCTAATGAAAGAGTATTACCTTTAATGGTTGGAAGTGGCAAAATGAGGCGGATGGCATGTATTAGACAGGATAGGCGAAGGTTTGCAGCATTAGAAGGAATTAACACTGAAATTTTATAGGTTTGTACATAGGATGGGTGAGGATCAGTGAGGCAGCCGTTCAAACTTAATAAAACTGTGATACAAACATGTTCATTCGCTTGTTTTTTGAAATTTTGCGCAAAGTTGCACGAAGGTTATTTGGCCTAACTGTTCTTAATTTAGGTTGTTGTTGTTTTGAATTAAGCACAAAGCTACACAATGGGCTATCTGTGCTCTGACCACCACGGGTATCGAAACCCGGATTTTAGCGTATAAGTCCGCAGACATACTGTTGAGCCACTGGGGGGGGGCTTAATTTAGGACTGAAAGACTAGACGGAAGGCAGCTCGTTATCACCACCCACCGCTAACGCTTGGGCTACTCTTCTATCAACGAATTTTTGGATTGACTATCACATAGTAATTCCTCCAAGGAAACATGTTTGTGGGAAGGGGATTCGAACCCATCGGCCCTCAGATTGCGAGTGCATCGCTCTAATCACCTGCCCATGCTTTAGCATTGTATTTATATTGACAATTCTATGAAATCATTCGATATCGTGGTATAATGCACGATTGTTTTGTTCACGATTCTTGTGTGTGTGTTTGTGTTTTTCTTATAACAAAGTAGGCCTAGCATGGCCTAGGCGCGTTAAGGCGTGCGCTTCGTAATTTGAGGGTCGCGCCCGAGTCGCGCCAAACATGCTCGCCCTCCCAGCCGTGGGGGCGTTATAATGTGACGGTCAATCCCACTATTCGTTAGTAAAATAGTAGCCCAAGAGTTGGCGGTGGGTGGTGATGACTAGCTGCCCTCGCTCTAGTCTTACACTGCTAAATTAGGGACGGCTAGTATAGATAGCCCTCGAGTAGCTTCGTGCGAAATTCCAAAACAAACAAACAAACAAAACTTATAGCAAAACCACATCGGGCTATCTGCTGAGCCCACCGAGGAGAATCGAACCCTTGATTTTAGCGTTTTAAATCCGGAGACTTACTGCTGTACTAATGGGGTCCACGATTCTTGTCTCCAAGCTTCTTGAACTAAAATAACAACATCATGGTCACATGGATGTTAAATAAATACCCGTTTCTAATCGCAATAGTAATTCAGAGATACGTTTTTTGATCAGAACGTATTGCGTTAACTGCAATTGGAAAGACGCAATCTTAATTTATAAGTTTGTGAGTCTTACATTCACGGTAAATTCAGATAGGATATATATATATATATATACACTGTATTTTATATTGGAAATTGTTGGCGAGAAAAAAACCTTACAGTGTTGAGACGAAGAATAAATGTGAAACAAGTCACTTGAGTAACATTATTTACAAATGTTTGTTCTGGTTGCACCACTATAATTATAACGTACTTCAGGTTTGTAAAGAAGGAAGAGCTTCCTTAGTTTTTGATTTTTTGAGGAATCACACTTGTATAAGAAATATAACTTGTAGAAACGGAAGGAATGTAACTTTTGTAAATTTCTACACATTAACATGATGTATTTTGATAAAAATTTGATCTAAGATGGATCAGACTTAATAACGCGTGCTGAAATAAATCGTATATGATATATGATATTTTAAAGTATTCCACGGATTTTTCAATATTACGTCACACACGGATAATGAAACGTGCCAAGTTCTTTCGTTTAACGTAAAGGACAAAAAGCAGCAACGAGAAACGAAACATTTTTGTCAATAATTTGTCTAGGCGAAAAAAGTTGCGAGTGTACGTTTTTGTTAATAATTTGTCCATGCGAAAGAAGTTGCAAATGCTATAGGTAAAGGATTTTCAACCTCATATTTTACTTTCAGAGGAAATACATAAAACATAGGCGATAGAATATTGAGAACATACAGCACGCAACGCTATCCTGAAGTTTAACTCATTTTATTAATACGATTTTCCTTAATTAATGTGTCATTTTGAATTTTTAACCTTTCAAAATAAGAGTCCAGTAAATTTATCATAAAATTTTCTCCTAAAATAGCGCGAGACCGTCTATTTGTTGTTTAACTGACAGTGTGTTTGTGTGTGTTTTCTTATACCAAAGCCACAAGGGTTTATTTTCTTAGCCCACCAAGGGCAATCGAACCCTTAATTTTGCGTTGTAACTCCGAAGACATACCGCTGTACTAACGTGGGTCTTAAGGAATAGAGTTTGAAATATCTTTTATTAATACTTTTGTTTGAAAATACAAATATATTAAAACAACTTAGTTTATTCTTTTGTATACCGAAACATGCTATGACCTTGTTTCCTGATAAACGTTTATATACGGGTTCTCTGGTGATACGTCTGCTGGTTAGAATATCCAGACTGTGTCTCCCAGGAACGGCAGTTAGCGTCTTGTCGTAAAAACTCACTTTATTTCTTCGGGGCATTGGGAGTGTTATAAGAGTAACAGTCAAATCCCACTATTCGACTGTGCCAAGATGACTTTTGTATGACTTTCTTCAGCGAAAACTCTGAAGAACAACAACAAAGTCCGTTTTGGAAACAATGCATTCCAACAATGGCTTTTATATCACGTTGCTTAGCAATAACATTATAACCTAATACGGGGTTTTGGTAAGAATGTGTTCCAACAATGGCTTTCATATCACGTTGCTTAGCAATAACATTATAACCTAATACGGGGTTTTGGTAACAATGTGTTCCAACAATTGCTTTTATATCACGTTGCATAGCAATAGCATTATAACCTAATATTGTTGTTAAGAGGCTACGTATAAAATTAATTGTATAAACTTAAGAAATAAAAAAAACATATATCTATATTTGTTGTTTTCTAAATTAGTAACTCCGTTACTTAAAGTTGTTTCTACAATTATTATTTGTCTTTATGAACACGCCACATACCGTAAAGGAGAAATTAAGGTATATATATTGTATTTTTATGCTACAATGGACTCAGAATGCATGCACTGACAAAGTTTGTTTGTTTTTTGAATTTCGCGCAAAGCTACTCGAGGGCTATCTGCGCTAGCCGTCCCGAATTTAGCAGTGTAAGATTAGAGGGAAGGCAGCTAGTCATCACCACCCACCGCCAACTCTTGGGCTACTCTTTTACCAACGAATAGTGGGATTTATCGTAACGTTATAACGCTCCCACGGCTGAACGGGCGAGCATGTTTGGTGCGAAGGAGATTCGAACCCGCGTCCCTTGGATTACGAGTCGAACGCCTTTACCCACCTGGCCATGTCGGGCCGACTGATAAAGTCATCTAGGTTAAATCAACGTAATAACACGAGCGAGGCCGGTTATTTTCGCTAGTATATATATAAAAACAGCATTTGTAGCCAAAACTACTTAAGTAAATTCTGTTTGTGAATGCGACTTATAACTACATATTTATATTTCTTTTTCATTTGTGATATAAACGAATAACTAAATGTTAAACTAACAACAACAAAAGACAGTTTGACATCATATTATTACAAATCCTCTGGTTGTTGTACTTATATTGTAAATTGGAAACGTTAAAGATAACTCTTTGATATACCACTCGAAAGGCTTCAGAGTTCGGAGGGCTGTTTTTTTTGTTTTCCTATAGTAAAGCCACATTGGGTTCTCTGCTGTGTCCATCGAAGAGAATCGAACCCTTGATTTTAGCATCGTAAATTTGTAGACTTATCGCTGTCCCTGCGAGGGATTTGGATAGTTTTGTGCATCAAGTTAGTCTATGTATTCAACCTGAAAACAACAACAACTTTCAGTTATCCTCAACATATTTGAAATATTGTGTAAAAGCCATCTCGTGACACACAGTGCACGAGTTGGGTAGGATAATTGTTTAATTAATTATAAATATGTAAAGGTTTTCTTTTCCTCTTTAAGGAGTAAGACTGAATAATAATGAAATAATAAACATATCTCTATATATTATATTATATGATTATATGGGACGAACGTAGTGACTTACATGAAGGAAAACCATGACATGATTCATTTAATATCTATAATTATAAGTAACGTGACCTTATCTAAAACTGAATTTAAAAATAGCGAACACACAATCTCTCGACAGACACGACATGAGGCTATGTAGTTTTACTTTATCATAATGTTATCTACAACCATCAAGTCAATTCAACTGAAAAGTTGAAATCGAGTTGCACCAAATGTACACCAGGACTTCTGCCTTTATTGTAATGTAAACTTATCGTTCTTTCTATACTGACATAAATTCGATAAATAAGTAACTTTTGGGTTGATCGACGAAGTCTAAACAACATATTGGACAGCAGTGTCGTGCGTAGTAAATCCGTTGCACGACACGAATGGCTTTGGAGATGTGTAAAGCATGCATATGTAGATATTCAGTTTGTAATTTTTACCATATACTTCAAGTGTCAATAAGGGCAGAATTAACGGCTTAGGAATGATTTTATATTAAATCTTTAGATATAAATAACAATAAACCACAAAATCACATGTATCACATCTGTGAATGTAATAAATGTTTGTTTTCGAATTTCGCGCAAAATTAAACGAGGACTATCTGCGCTAGCTGTCCCTAACTTAGCAGTGTAAGAGTAGAGGGAAGGTAGCTAGACATCACCACTCACCGCCAACTCTTGACTTACTTACTCTTTTACCAACGAATTGTGGGTTTGACTATTACATTATAATGTCCCCACGGCCTAGAAAGGGCGAGCTTGTTTGGTATGACGGGGATTCAAACCCGCAACCCTTGGATTACGAGTCGAGTGTCTTTTTTTTTTGGAATTTTGCATAAAGCTACATGAGGGCTATCTGCGCTAGCCGTCCCTACTTTACCGATGTAAGACTAGAGGGAACGCAGCTAGTCATCACCACCCATCGTCTACTCTTGGGCTACTCTTTTACCAACGTATAGTGAGATTGACCATGACATTATAACGCCCTCACGGCTGAAAGGGCGAGCATGTTTGGCGCGACGAGGATTCGAATCCGCGACCTTCGGATCACGAGCTAAGCACCTTAACCACCTAGCAATATCGAGCCATGATAAATGTTCTCTTCAACCAGATTTCTTTTGTTCAGGAAACGAGATATACATCAAAGTGTACACCGAAACCAAAACCAAAACTTCTTGTCATTTAAATTTAACGTAGAAGCTCACAGTTTATACGAAATGAAATTAGTGTTGTTTTTTAATATTTCATTCTTCAGCGAAAAAAGTAAATTAATCAGTTAAGTTTTGTCCTTGTTAAACATTTATTTGAAACAAATGTGGAAGAAACGACGAATACACAGCTTTTAAAAGCACGCCGAAACCAAAGAAAAGAAACAGGCGGCATGTGAGTGATATTTTCTATATTATTATATTTTTATGTTACACTCACTTTGAAACGCGTCTTGGAATCAAGTAGTCGTGAAAGAAGAAGAAATTCAGTTAACGTACGTTGACTGCTGAAGAAATTGAAATATTTGTGTACATGTAGGAACAGAAAGAACGTATTTGCATACATAAACTACACCAGCATTTGACATATTTCCAAATAGGAATACATTTGGAAATTGCCTCGAGATAAAATCTCGAGAATGATTCGTAATTTTGTCACAATTCTATTACCAAATCTAGATCAGGCTTATTCGCAGCACACTCTGAACGAGGAGTTAATATCATAATAATTCTTTATCGTTTGACTACATTAAACCTTCTGTGTTCAGTTATCTTAAGAAGCGCGGAAAATCAAGTAAGTTAAAAATAACATGTGGCATCTTCGCGAACTTCCTTTGTAGATGGGTTCTTCCGGTTCAGTTCAATCCGTAACAACAATCTTGACGAGTAAATGATTACGGACGATTAGTTTTTCTACGTCACGATTGCGTATCTACTTGTCTTCTCTCTTTTAAATATAAAACGTCTTGTTTCTGCCCGGTTTCCATTTAAACTTTTCGACCACATTGATGAGTTTGGACAAGACACGAAGTATTTGTGAAGAGGTTACACTTGAGGTCGTAATCAACCAATTTAAACTTTCTATCACGCTCCACTGTTTTTACTAGTGTCCGTTTCACTGGAAAATAAAGTAATTAGTATTTATATGCAAGCATTGCACAAGAATATATTAGAGTAACTAAGTTATATTTTCTTGTTTTTAACTTGCGCATGGCTTTCGTGTTGCACGATCACATGTGATGTACTTAGGTGAATTATTATACCGTTTGATTTGGTTAAGAATTAATATTTAAAAGAAATGGGAGATTCATGTGTTATTTACCAAATTAACGTACAGCTTAACACGTGTAAACTATTGCAAAACGAACATAACGTACGTAAACATATCGACAATACTCTGGTGACAAAGAAAGCAGATCTCTTAATAACGTTTTGAGTCAATATTGGGTGTGCTTGCACGTGATAAGTATTGTGCAAGTCTGTCACGACACACAACGACAATTTGACGACTCCTGTACATCCTATTAATCAGATCAGGTGTTATACACGCTGTTGTAGAAGTCGAGTCCGTTCTTGGACAAGGTGTTTCTGCACAATCCTGGAATAAAAGAGATAGGTTGTTATCGTCCTTTGAAACATATCCCAAAAAGGCAGACAGAATAGTTTAGAAAGTTTACTGGCCAGACCATTTTGTAAGTTGTTTCGTATTAAATATAACCAGTATTTATCCAAGGATCGAGAGAGCAACACTGTCACCAATAATGATCATGTATCGAATAGAAAACATTGCCACCAATAATGTTCCTTTATCGAGAGGGCAACATTGTCACCAATAAGGATCCTTTATCGAAAGGACAACATTATCACCAATAATTATCATTTATTGAGAGGACAACATTGTAACCAATAATGATCTTTTATTGAGAGAGCGACACTGTCACAAATAATGATCCTTTATTGAAAGAGCAACATTGTCACCAATAATGATCCTTTATCGAGAGGGCAACATTGTCACCAATAATGATCCTTTATTGAGAGAACAACCAATTTGAACCAATAACGATCTTTTATTGAGAGGGCGATATTGTCACCAATAATGATCCTTTATCGAGAGGGCAACATTGTTACCAATAATGATCCTTTATCGAACGTACAACATAGTCATAGACCAAAATGAAGTTTATACCAACTGCACCAAAAAGAGAGCTCGTTATCAGATGATGAATTTTCATCTCGATATCAAACTGTTTTCACTGAGGTGTTCTGGTTGGCACAGAGCTCAGTTTTTCTACGTTTGCTGACTTAAACTCACACCATTATATATTTTGTATTGCGACTGGAGACGTTCAAAACCTTGTGATCAGCTCGCTCATGGCACCTCTGGTAGTATAATTAAGATAAAACGTCGATGCGTCACTGAAGAGAATGGGGATCCACCCACTGAAGCTTCACGTAATGAAAACCCTCGCAATCCTCATAAAGTCTTTATGTGTTAGAACCTAAACTAGTTTCATAAACTCGTTTGCAGTTTACCTATTATGTCCTTTCTTAAATTTCAAATGCTATTTCGTATTTCGGTTTTGCAGAAAATGATGGTCTTCTGTGCCCAAACCATGTTGCTTTTAGACCAAGCCATTAGTTTAGTACTGATTCGGGTGACTAGAATAAAGTACCCAATCAATAACTGAACAAGATGGCCTTGAGTTACCCCATTTTTAAGACCCCGAATTTTATGTATATGCACATTTGCTTTTAAAGTCCTAATTATGTATACCGAAGCTTACATAAATAGTTCAACAAAACAGACGAATTGCATGTCGTTAGAATAAAGAATTTGTTTATTTGTTTTTTTCTGAATTTCGCACAAGGTTATGCGTGAGTTATCTGCGCTAGCCGTCCCTAATTTAGCTGTGTATTGTTTGTTTGTTTTAAATATCACGCAAAGCTACTCAAGGGCTGTCTGCGCTAGCCATCCTTAATTTAGCAGTGGAAGGCTAGAGGGAAGATAGCTAGTCATCACCACCCACCGCCAACTCTTGAGCTACTCTTTTACCAATGAATAATGGGATTGACCGTCACATTATAATACTCTCACGACTGAAAGGGCGAGCGTGTTTGGTGCGACGAGGATTCAAATCCGCGACTCTCAGATTACTAGTCGAGCGTCCTGACCACCTGGTCATGTCGAGTCAGGTAAAAAAGAACACACTATGAAACCTTTCAGTTAAAGTATTAACTGCACTAATTGTGACTTACTTTGATTTGAACAGATAATTCTCAGAAATAAAATCGCGGAGCATATTATATGAACAGTTACGTCTTATTGAGCATGGCTCAAGTTATGTTTATTATGTGAACAGTTACGTCTTATTGAGCATGGCTCAAGTTATATTTATTTTTAACTCGCTGTATTCTTTGAAATCTCAGCAACCTCAACTGATTGAAACTGGAACTACTTTATTGTAATATTCAACTAAAATAATAAAGTTAAGTTGTGTTTGCTTCTTTGTTATTAAGCATAAATCCAAACAATGTTCTGTGTTCACCGTAAGTATCGAAACCCGGTTTGGAGAGTAATAAATCGTCAGGCTTGCCGCTGAGCCACTGGGGGTCTAAAGTTAAAGAAAGGCCACCGACAGATGCGTTTCTTGTTAAACAAAAAAATACGATAGGCAATTATGATAACAATCTTTGTGAATTTAAAAACAAGACTAATTTCATTTTTAAGCACAGGGAAAAAAACGTGTTTTTTAAATAAATAAAAGTAAATTAATTTATTGTTTCTGTGATAAATGTTTAATCTTTCTATGATCATGATTTAGTACATTAATAAGACTTTTATAGAGTTACTTATCATACGAAGAAGGTTTGAAACGAGGTTTGGTTGGTTTATGATCTTCGTGATAAAAAGAAGGGAGACTGATCGTTTACCAAGATTCTTTTATAAGATCACAACTAATATTTTGAAACCTACGTTTTTCTCAGAAAAATCTTTAAATAAGATGGATCTTTTACTTGGCAATTTTCTCATACAATTTGTATTCTGGACATATGGGCGTTTCACTGAATAAAGTTTTCCAACAAGAAATGGATGACAAATCCCACAAGAAATATTCGTCATAGTTGGGAATATTTTGCTTGGATATCTGAGAATTCCAACACATGGTTATTACAATGTGGTAACCCTAAATAATGAATATTTTATTTGGATATCTGAGAATTTCAACACGTGGTTATTTCACTGTGGCAATCCTAAATTATGAATATTTTATTTGGATATCTGAGAATTTCAACACATGATTATTTCATTGTGGTAACCCTAAATAATGAATATTTTATTTACTGATATGGAATTCTGCACTGCAAAGAAAAAAATTACAACATTTATATAAACTGCAGTTTCTAATAAGATTGTGTAAGTAGCTATCAAGGCTCGGCATGGCCAGGTGGTTGAGGCACTCGACTCGTAATCTGAAGGTCGCGGGTTCTAATCTCCACTTCACCAAACATTCTTGCCCTTTCATCCTTGGGGGCGTTAAAATGTTACGATCAATCCCACTATTGCTTGGTAAAAGAGTAGCCCAAGAGTTGGCATTTGGTGGTGATGGCTAGCTGCCTTCTCTCTAGACTCACACTACTAAGTAAGAGAGGTTAGCGTAGATAGCCTTTGGGTAGCTTTGCGCGAAATTCAAAAGAAACAAACAATACACATAGCGAATGTGATCGAATTCCCTTTGATTCAACTCAGTTGATTTTGAGGGTTCGAATTCAAGGCATTAAAAAACTTGTTGAGCGAAATTCATGACTAATCCACACACTCTAGTCCAAATTCTTTGTAACGCAGTAACCCTATGTAAGTGATTAAGTTGCAGGTAAAATACCCTTGATATGAAATCAGAGGAATTAATAGATAATTGGAGTATTTGTTTGTTGTTTTTTCCTGAATTTCGCCTATAGCTACACAACGATTATCTGCGCTAGCCTTCCCGAATTTAACAGTATAAGATTAGAGGGAAAGCAGATAGTCATCACCACTCACCGCCAGTTTTTGGGCTACTCTTTTACCAATGAAAAGTGGGATTTACCGTTACACTGTAACGTTTACATGGCTGAAAGGGCGGGCATGTTTGGTGTGACGGGGATTCGAACCCGCGACCTTCAGATTACGAGTCGAGTGCCTTAACCACCTGGCCATGCCGAGCCTGTTAAACTTAGCATATATTTTTGCTCACGAAACAAATTCTTTGTTTATTTTAAGTAGTTATACACTTTGTTCATTGTTAAATTTGAAGGGTCACGGGTTTGGATTCCCGTCACACCAAACATTCTCGCCCTTTCAGCCGTATGGGCGTTATAATGTGACTGTTAATCTCACTGTTCGTTGGTAAAAGAGTAACCCAAGAGTTGGCGGTGGGTGGTGATGACTAGCTACCTTCCATATAGTCTGCACTGAAAAATTAGGGACGGCTAGTTAAACAAAAGCTACACAAACAGTTAACTGTTGTCTATGCTACTTTCTTACAGAATTTGGAATTAACAGATTATAATTAACGATTAATCTATTTAGTTTATCACTTTATGTAAGCACGGAAAATAGAGTTTTTTTCCTGGCTGGCATTTCTTAAGGTGACGTAACACGCATTCAGAATTTCTGAATAAAAAAGAATAAACACTTCGATCAAACTTACTTTCTACTCTCCAACCAGCCTTCACTGATACAAAACAGTAACTAAATCACATTCTGATTGTTATTTTAAAGTGTTTTTTTTTAGTATTCAAATCAGCACGTTACGCCACAACCACAGCCGATGTAAAGTCGTGATGAAACGCATGTCTTTAGAATCACGTTTTGACATTTTTTTTTAAATCTCATTTTGTAAATAAAGCAATATTTTCGAAAACTAATTGCTTTTGAAAAAGGTATGTAGCAACTCTCGGAAACAAAATATTCCACTGCGCAAGTGAAATAGATTGTTCGGCTCGAGGATTTAGAATTTCCAAGACATTGAAAACCAAAAGAATATATTAAAAAAGTTAGGTTGCAAGGATCTCACTCCCAAACAAACCTGCAACAACTCCTCTCCCAGCTGAGGTAAGCACAGTGAGTCGTCTGGGGAGGGGCAGGAATCCGCAGACACAAAGCCGTTCACATCTCCAAGATTGCAACAGCTTGCAACATGATACTGTCTATAGGAATGGTACAAGTCACCGGTACGAAACTCGCTTTTACAGCATATTGCTTTGCCGTCACTTATCTATAGTGTGTGGAGAACAGAACGTGTTTTCGTGTTCATGCTATTCTATACGAACACGTACTGAAGAAGTCTGTTCGTGGAAATGGGAACTGGGAAACAGTCGTCCGTATGCATCAGATGGATTATGGAAAACGTACAGAGAGAAATAGTTTGTGTGTTTTTGTCGTACGATGGAGAATTTTCGAGTAAATTTTACGCTCCAAAACTATTGTAAAATATGTACATAATGTGTGAACGGACGTACAGACATGAACTGTAACAGCGTAGCGAAACTCCAATATCACTTTAATATAACGCACTCTTTATGGTATAAATACAACAAATGTAAACGTCCTTTTATCTATTAGTAACAACGGTAATTATTTTTAATTTTTTGTTATTTTGAGAAGTGCAAAGTGCAAATTAATAATTAATTAAAGAGATTGATATAAGGTTTGTCATTCCGTGGTTTTTATAATTTTTAAATATAATTAAAATTCTGATTATGACGCAAAAACTTAAAAAAATAGTTTTTTTTTTATTTCCCTGAAAAAAATGTGTGTACATACAAAATCCCCTTCCTCAAGTGATACAGCTGTACACTTGCGGACTTACAATGATAAAAACTGGAATTCGATACTTGTGGTTGCACAGAGCACGGATTGCCTATTCTGCAACCTTGTGCTTAACTGTAAACAAAGCAAAAAAATACAAAATATTTTAGCTCAAGAGAAACAGTGCAATAAACTTTTAAACGTCAAAGTTTTGTGTCTAAACAGTTCATCGTCACGAAGAAAACAATAACTGTTTTATTTAAATCTATCTACTTTCACATCAGTTCCAAGTTCAAGTTATTTAAAAGTCATTTTGTATAGTCAGACATATACACCAAGTATATTAACAAATTCTCCATACATACTAATACAAACACGCATGCTACAAAATGTCATTTTAACCAAACAGAAGGAAAATAAACCGATAAATTTATGTGAAAAAAAATCATTAAATTTTATATACGTAAGAAGATATACCACTGATTAACCAGAAATACAGGCAGAGGGAGTTACTGTATCTCTTATTACTACTTGTTAACGTAATCTTTGTATCTCCAACTATTTCACCTGAAATCCTGCACGTAAATACAGTGAGGATCATTCAGCTAGCATCCTCTTAGCTTTCAGAGGTTGTTTTAAGGGTCGGGGACATATTTAGAGAATCATGTATTGATTGATGTGTTAGCCAGCGTTGTTGTCAGAGTGAGTTTTTGATTCGAATGAGATGAAAAGTAATGATACGATACAGTAATAAGAGATGCCTGGATTATGGAGTGGTTCTCGCTCACAAGAACGAGTAGGTATTAATAGGTGTCTGGATTAATTAGGAGGATTAGCAAAGTGGAACTGTACAAACAACAACACACATACACTCAACCATCCATCTATGTTGCTCTTGCAAATTGAATAAAATCAATGTTTATATTTCCATTAAGCCTAACCAAAGTACTAAAATGTGAATTGATATACAGAGCTTATGATGTTAACCACCTATTGACTAAAAGAACTATCCTGATGTAGTTAACTCTATTAGCAAGGAAGGAACTTTTAACAGCCATCATGTCTTATACGTTCACCTCCTATCAGGAATTTGGAATCTGTCTTACGTGTGCGAACTTCTCTGGAGATTAGCAAATCAGATTATTCCTGACCACGTCTTGTCTTCAGTACTTTTCAATTCCTATGCTCAAATCTGCAACTGACACAGCTTTTGAATATCTTGGAATCGAAACAAGGATATTAATATGAACATTAAAAGTCACAGTTGTAATTACTTGTCAAAATTACGATTTATTATTATTATTATGGGTACAATTGTTATTCGCTTCTTAGAAAACGACAGACATTGTTATTGTTATTTGTTATTTTTGGATTTTGCACAAAGCTACTCGATGGCTATCTGTGCTAGCCGTCCCTAATTTAGCAGTGTAAGACTAGAAGGAGAGCAGCTAGTCATCACCACCCACCGCCAACTCTTGGGCTACTCTTTTACCAACGAAAAGTGGGATTGACCGTCACAATATAACGCCCCCACGGCTGGGAGGGCGAGCATGTTTGGCGCGACTCGGGCGCGAACCCGCGACCCTCAGATTACGAAGCGCACGTCTTAACGCGCTAGGCCATGCCAGGCCCCACTGTGGACAGAGGAGGTAGCCAGTCCAATGTGTCTTTGCTCTGAAACAATGAAATACATTGTTCCCAAACCATATTTTCCCCTATATGAATTACAAGGTATTTAAACTAAAATAAGAAGGCAAAAATATCGGAGATTGTTTGACCCAAAATGGTTTTAAATATTTTAATTTGACATGAACATGTGAAGAAATAAACATGAAAGTGCTGAATAGTGTTAACATTAAAGAAGGCATTCCACGTAACTATTACGTGTATCAAGAGAGTATTAGATTCGACCTACAAGAGATCTAACATAAAATGAACTTGTTTTCAGCAACTCTCCACTCACTTACACGCAAACACATCTTTTTAATGACATTTTTGGACAATAACGGACTTGCAGGCCCATATCGGTTATTCCATTCTCTGAACTAAACAAAAACTATTAATAAATAAATTTGGAAAAAAGAATCTTAAAGCCAGCTGTTATTGTTCATATATTTATCCAACATCCTCTAAGCTCACATAGATGTAATGGCTTTACAACATCCGAAGGCAATCCGTTCTTAAGATTAACCATCCTCATGGAAGAATAAAACTGTCTTAGCTGAAGTTGACTCCTATCCTGTCCAAACTCACATTTGTGTTCCCTCATCCTAATATTCCCACTATTAATTGAGAAAAAAAAGAAAAAAGATGATGGATAAGCACTATCAATTCCCTTTAAACACTAAATCAGATTCCCTCTAAGTCTTCATGTTTGGATCGATTCCCTTTGAACACTTAATCAGATTTCCTCTAAGTCTTCATGTTTGGATTGATTCCCTTTGAACACTTAATCAGATTTCCTCTAAGTCTTCATGTTTGGATCGATTCCCTTTAAACACTAAATCAGATTCCCTCCAAGTCTTCATGTTTGGATCGATTCCCTTTAAACACTTAATCAGATTCCCTCTAAGTCTTCATGTTTGGATCGATTCTCTTTAAACACTTCAATCAGATTCCCTCTAAGTCTTCATGTTTGGATCGATTCCCTTTAAACACTTCAATCAGATTCTCTCTAAGTCTTCATGTTTGGATCGATTCCCTTTAAACACTTCAATCAGATTCTCTCTAAGTCTTCATGTTTGGATCGATTTCCTTTAAACACATCAATCAGAAATTAAACTGTAAATTATTTTTAAAAATTCCATAGACTTCAAAAACAAACAGAAAATTATCACTGAAGTTTGTAGCTTGAACTCAGCTTTCATCACTATTCAGTTGTTTGTTTTAATCGAAAGAAGGGCATGGATTGGTTTTAAAATATTTGGAAAACACAAAAGCTAATTATTTGAATTCAGTCACGAAGGTTTTGTTTGATTGTTTGTTTGTTTTGGAATTTCGCACAAAGCTACTCGAGGGCTATCTGTGCTAGCCGTCCCTAATTTAGCAATGTAAGACTAGAGGGAAGGCAGCTAGTCATCACCACCCACCGCCAACTCTTGGGCTACTCTTTTACCAACGAATAGTGGGATTGACCGTCACATTATACACCCCCACGGCTGGGAGGGCGAGCATGTTTAGCGCCACGCAGGCGCGAACCCGCGACCCTCGGATTACGAGTGCACGCCTTACGCGCTCGAACATGCCAGGCCTTTAGCCACGAAGGAAGGGAGAAAACATACCAAAAATTTAGAAGTAAGTTAAATTCTTTTTAGTTTAGTTCCTACAATTCCCCCTTTCTCCATATACGGTTCTGCACAACATAGAATGTATAGTAACCTTCTTTCACAACGTATTTTCGGTCCAAAATATCATTTTTGAAACTTCAAATCGAAATGGAGAAACATGAAGCTTTCAGTGTCATTCAGAAAGTTCTGTAACATTTACTTTGGAATGAGGTTTTTCTGAGACCCGCGGTCATATAGAATGTAACTATCATATCTTATAGAAGAAGCGATGAACTTAGCGGAAAAGTTTTACAGGTTTGTGGAAAAGTTGTGGAAATGCTGTAGGAAAGTAAATATTTCTCATGTACATAAACCAATTGTTACATTTCAAACTGAAATGCTGCTTAAACTCAAGAATGGCGCTCGGATACATGAGAAAAGGCTTAGTGTTGTTAATGTCTAGTGAACTGAGAAGGTTTAGTGAGGACACCATTACGCTCGTTGTTTAAAATATTATATGATTTCAAAGTGGTTCTTATTCCTTTTGAGATATCAATGAACAACTTAGAGATTTAGTACGGATAATGAACAACTCAGAGATTTAGTACGGATAATGAACAACTCAGAGATTTAGTACGGATAATGAACAACTCAGAGATTTGGTACGGATAATGAACAACTTAGAGATTTAGTACGGATAATGAACAACTTAGGGATTTAGTACGGATAATGAACAACTTAGAGATTTAGTACGGATAATGAACAACTCAGAGATTTGGTACGGATAATGAACAACTTAGAGATTTAGTACGGATAATGAACAACTTAGAGATTTAGTACGGATAACGTTATGTTCGTTACCTTGGTGAAGCCAGTAATGACTTTTGTGGAAGTAAACTAATCAACTTCCCCGGAAATTGTTTGCCAAGGAACGAAATTCTGGTTTCATTCACCTTCCTCTGTACTACTAGCTGCACGTCACCAGTATTCGATGAACTGTATGTTTATCTTCCTCTGTACTACTAGCTGCACGTCACCAGTATTCGATGAACTGTATGTTTATCTTCCTCTGTACTACTAGCTACACGTCACCAGTATTCGATGAACTGTATGTTTATCTTCCTCTGTACTACTAGCTACACGTCACCAGTATTCGATGAACTGTATGTTTATCTTCCTCTGTACTACTAGCTACACGTCACCAGTATTTGATGAACTGTATGTTTATCTTCCTCTGTACTACTAGCTACACGTCACCAGTATTTGATGAACTGTATGTTTATCTTCCTCTGTACTACTAGCTACACGTCACCAGTATTCGATGAACTGTACGTTTATCTTCCTCTGTACTACTAGCTACACGTCACCAGTATTCGATGAACTGTATGTTTATCTTCCTCTGTACTACTAGCTACACGTCACCAGTATTCGATGAACTGTATGTTTATCTTCCTCTGTACTACTAGTTACACGTCACCAGTATTCGATGAACTGTACGTTTATCTTCCTCTGTACTACTAGCTACACGTCACCAGTATTTGATGAACTGTACGTTTATCTTCCTCTGTACTACTAGCTACACATCACCAGTATTCGATGAACTGTATGTTTATCTTCCTCTTTAAAGCTTCACGTTGCAGCTAAGCCATTGTTTAGATCAGTCTACTTAAAGCAAAAAGTGTTCCCCATGAATCCTTATTGGAAGAAGAAAAAGAAATGCACACACACACGTTAGTACCCCAGGTATTCTACTTAAGCGTGCCCCATGGAAAGAGAAATATAAAACACACACGTTAGTACCCCATGTATTCTATTTAAGTGAAATGTATATGTAAAAACGGCTCGTTTGGGTTGAGAAAATCTTTTACGTAAAGGAGTGAAAAACGTTTCGACCTTCTTTGGTCATCGTCATGTTCACAAAAAAAGAGAGAGGTAACTGACCGGAAGCTGACCACATGTTTGTGTAATGACATCACTGACTGATTCTACGTAAGTGTTGCTCATGAATCCCCATGGGAGAAAAATAAAACATACACATACGTTAGTACCCCAGTTTTTCCACTTAACTGTGTCCCCATGGATCCCCATGGAAAGAGGAAAATAAAACACACACGTTAGTACCCCAGATATTCTACTTAACTGTGACCCATGAATCCTCATGGAAAAAGGAAAATAAAAACACACACGTTATTACCCCAGGTATTTTACCTAAGTGGAGATTAATGGGGTACTGACGTGAGATTTATGAGGAGAGAAAAATAAAACATACACATAGTTTAGTGCCCCAGTTTCATCATATATATTCTTTTATTTACTAATTTTCCTAGGACTAAAGGTAAAGGTTTTTTCTGTTTTTTGTTCTTTCGTTAATTAGAATATTTGTTATATTATATTGTTTGTTTAGTTATTAGTTAGTAAATATCAAAAGTATTTGATAAATTATTAAAAAAATAAACTATGTTTTTAGCGTTTTAAAGACTCGAAGTTTAGTTCTAGCTCGCTAGGTGTGAAATCTTTTCACGTGACACTTTCGGGTTTTAGACTTGAAATAAAATTGAAATCAGCACTAAGTCTTTGTACATATATATATAAAATAGACAAACATGTATGTATATACATACATATATATATATATATATAATACTAAAACATATATACAAATATATATAATTCAAAAACATATGGGCCCGGCATGGCCTAGCGCGTTAAGGCGTGCACTTCGTAATCTGAGGGTCGCAGGTCCGCGCCCGAGTCGCGCCAAAACATGCTCACCCTCCCAGCCGTGGGGGCGTTATAACGGTACGGTCAATTCCATTATTCGTTGGTAAAAGAGTAGCTCAAGAGTTGGCGGTGGGTGGTGATGACTAGCTGCCTTCCCTCTAGTCTTACACTGCTAGATTAAGGACGGCTAGCACAGATAGCCCTCGAGTAGCTTTGTGCGAAATTCAAAATAAAATAAAAGTATTTTTATTTTAAAAATAAAATACAAAACTTGTATACATCATGATGAAACTTTGTAGAATGGACGGCAACTTTCGTCTTTATATTATCATTATTTATATATTATTTTGATAAGGAAAGAATAAACTGAAAGTTGGGTCTGATGGAGAGAATGAAGAAGAGAGAGAGAGAGATTGGTAAACAAGAGATTGACTTGTGTCAAGAATCTATACAAATGGATGAACCTATCGACGATGGAAATTCTTTACGCCTCAGGGAGAAGCGACATGTGGTCACCAACACCTTGTATAGATGTGGTACCTAAAAAAATATCATTTACTATTCTAAATCATTATTTCTTTACATTTTCGATCCCAGCAGTCACTGCCTCCTTACTCTTTTGCGGATTACTAAAATCCATATAAGCCGAAGAAAACACACTACAATTTATATATGAATATTCCATAATTCATTACTGTTTCTTTTCGAAAAATTCTACAGTCAGCAATATGGTTAACACATTTGTTTAGAAGTGCATAAAGACGACCTATATTTATACTGGCTGGTTTGTATAACTATAGCCCACTAAAGGCTTAACAGAACACTAATATATTTAAAATGATTTAAAAGTCTACACTAAAAGATGTTACGTGTTAATGCATTTTTGATCGATACCAGTGAACGTGAAAACGATATTAAAGCTAGTATGCAGAGTTTATGAAAACAAAAACCAGCAAAAAGTAACTACGTATTACTTCTGTTATACTGAACACTCAATTCGGTATGTATTAAAGTCATACTTTACGTCAATAAGAATACATTACTTAGGCTTAGCGTATCGTAAGTAGCTAAAACGTTTGTTAAAATTTGAGAGGACCCGGCATGGTCAGGTCGTTAAGACACTTGACTCGTAATCGCGAGTTCGAATCCCCATCTCACCAAACATAGGAGTTATGGTGTTACGATCAATCCCACTATTCGTTGGTAAAAGAGTAGCCCAAGAGTTGGCAGTGAGTAATGATGACTAGCTACCTTCACTCTAGTCTTATACTGCAAAATTAGGGACAGCTGGCGCAGATAGCTCTCGTGTAGCTTTGCGCGAAATTCAAAACAAACCAAATTTGAGGGAAAAGTATTTTAACGTATGATGTATCTTTAAGGAGATTTTAAAGGAAAGCATCTGCTAAACATTTTCTTGTTTTAAATTCCACCGATTCATCTTTAATGGTAAATTATTTCTTCGTTGTTTGTTGTTTGTAAAAATAGTTGTTTTTTGGAAAAAAATAACTTCACAAAAAGAGCGTAAACAGTGAAAATAAGTAAACACATAAATTACACCAGTAAACTGTTCATTTTCTATTAGACTGGGGTCTAAAATGACCAATCTTGTTTTATGTTCATCGTCTGTAAGGGGAGTGGAAACAAACAAAAGAAAAAGTCGAAAAATCCAATTTTCTTTACGTATGCAGTAGAATGAAAGAGTGGCAGCTGATAGCGGTTTGTCAGTCACTAACCAACAGTGGGCCAAGGCTTAGCCTTCTCTTTTATGTTGGTTGAAAGTTGTGCGAAACCTGTTTGTTCTTGTCCAATAAAGAATCACAGTTGGCTTCTACCAACATCTGGAAATCAGAAACGAAAAATATCTTTCAACGCTTTCAGATAATCGATATAAACCAGAGACTCGTTTCTTCTTACCTGTTGACACGCCTTCTTATTTACCCTTAAATTGATATGTTTTTCTGCTTCATTAATCATTATTTTTTAAAAAATCGAAAAGATGAGATAAACTTAAATGACTTTAGAATACATATTATTCACTGGAATAGTACGTTACGAACCGGTAGTTCATAAGGGTTCTACAGGAATCCGTGACTTATCTACTTTTAACAGCGCGAGATAGTAGCAACGTCCGTTAAAGACAGTTTGTATTCGTTTACTTATGCTTAATTGTTATAACAATAAATGCGATTGGTTTCGACATGTTAGAGATTTGAAGATTACAGTGTGTATTATTATTAAGATGTATTGGTAATTGTTTTGCTTCAAGGTGTTAATAATAATTTATTTCTTTTTTCCATTCAAAAACTTAATTTTTTAAAGGTGTGAGGTATTCCATGACGGTTAATATAAATGTTGTTTTTGTAATGCTTTAGTTCAAAGTTTTGTGCTTTGTACATCACAAGGAATCGAAACCAGGATTTTACCTTTGTGACTCCAAACTTAACGCTCATCTACTGGGGAACTAGTTTATTAGTATTATATACATAGATACACGAGGGGAACAACATCTACGCTAATGCTGTATGTGAAGAATAAATGCTGTATTGTTTCTAGAACCCCAAAACGCACGTGCACTCAGCTTCAGAACGGGTTAATTAAATATAGCTCAATCACTTTCTTTGGTTTGTTTTGGATTTCGCGCAAAGCTACACGTGTACTATCTGTGTTAGCCGTCCCTAATTTAGCAGTGTAAGTTAAGATAGTTATCACCACCCACTGCCAACTCTTGGGCTACTCTTTTGTTGACCGTCACGTTATAATGCCCTCACGGCTGAAAGGGGGAGCATGTTTGGTGTGACGGGGATTCGAACCCGCGAACCTTGGATTACAAGTCGAGTGTCTTAACCACCTGGCTACGCAGGACCTTCACATTCTTACTTATAAGGATTAGAACGAACTGTTTCTTCAGTTAGGTATCTACACTTTTGATAGTATTTTGATAGTATGTTCTACGATAATCAGTTTCTAAACTTTTTAACATTATTCTATTAGTATAATTAATATTCTGCTCATATTATTCTTCATGTCGGGCCACTAGCAGTTGGAAATGGAGACTAACTGAATAACATAATGTTAGAACCTAATGTTTATTAGAGCTCTATTTTAAATGCAGCCCATCGTATTAAAATATTGACGGTGCAAACTCATTGTTATCAGAATAACGTAACACTGAACAATACATTGTATTGTTCATAACTGTCCTGTACTGGTTATTAGCAACACAGCATATAATACGTTTCTGCAACTTTATGGTGTGCATATACACAACTTGATGCTGTTGTTGTTGTTGTTTAGAATTAAGCACAAAGCTGCACAATGGGCTATCTGTGCTCTGCCCACCACGGGTATCGAAACCCGGATGCTCATTGGCGCACTTAGCACACAGTTAGTTGAATGTTAATACAATGTTGTAATGATAATAGCAATACACGCATAACGAACAGTGTTTTCAGTTGTATTCAACTAAAACTCTGAGTAATTGCTCCTTGTTCGGTTTCACGGTTGATACAAGAGATACGTCACAATAAATGTAAATATATTACACCACCCTGCTGGCTAAAATCTTAAAGCCAATGAACATAAAGAAAAAATATGCATTTTGCGTTATTAGACTCAACCACTTATTTGAATAGAGCTTCGAAAGATGAAAATAAGAAAAGGAAAAAACAAAACGTTTTTAACATTGGCCTTAAGATTTTAGCCAGCAGTGTATGTAACACAAATTTTGTTCCTGGATAGTGTGTGCTATTTCTTAATTGCTCATGTTGTAAAAGTATAGAAAATGTCCATTATTCCCTTCAAACTTTGCTTTTGTGACCTGGATAATGAAATTTAGAAATTAAACTATTTTCTCTGTAAAAAGGGTAAATTTGCACATTTTCATTTACAAAAGGCCTGAATAAAACAACATATGAATCAAGATTTACATGTATTTATACTAAAGTTATACAGAAATGTTTAGAAGTGAGTAGTTTTTCGAGATTTCCTACTGTAATGTAAATCACTTTTTAGTATCAGTCCCTAAATACAGTGTCCCATCATGTTTTCGTTATGCGCTCCAGGTCCCAGGTCTTTTCCATTTACTTCAGGCATAAGCTATTTAGAAATAACACTTTCTGTTCAGAAACAAACAAGAAAAGTAAACATTTTGTCAGACAGTGTTATTATAGGTTTCCACCAACTGTTAAGACGTATGATTATATATCAATAGCGTATACGTAACGAGAGTAGAGACACAAGAGGTCGGTTGAATGGTTACTTTTATTTTAGTTTTTGAACACATGTATATATAAAGTTACAAATTTAGATTATATTTCAGTGTCTCTTTCCTGAAAATATCATTAGGAGAAAAATATAAACGACCAACATGGACATGTCTGTAAGAGAGTTTGAATATTAGAATATTGATGTTTTCGATTTTGCTTTCTACGATGTGCTCCGAAACGCCCACCAGTTGATGCATCCCCCCGTAACGCACGCGACATTTCATACACCAGATAGTATAAAGTAAAAGGTTGTACATACATGTATTGTCTCCTTTAATGCTAAAAGAAGATTTCGGTTCATTCACAGCTGTATTAGCGTGCATACGAATTCATATTTGAAAGATTTTATTGATTAGAGAGTCAGGTTTCGTGTGTAGTTCATTACGTGCATTTTTTGGACCTACTTCTAACTGTTCCCGAAACTTTATTCAGACTGCGTGCACGCGCACAGCTAACATTTTCTTTATATAAGATACTTTTTAATCACAGTATTTCTTCAAAGGAATATAATATTTACTTTCCGGTAAAATGTCCATCATGTTTAAGGTGTAATATTGGCCGTTTAAAACTGGAAAACGGAACATTGTAAATATTGTTTTTGAGGGAATGTATGTTTATTTTGGCATAAATATACAAAATAAACTTCGTGCGATCTGTCTAACACCGGGAGTTGAATTCTAACATAATAAATCCGTAATTTTATTGCTGACTCCATATTGGACATTGGAAGGAAAGATAAAACATCATTAACAAAGATAACTGCTCAGGGTTTGTTGTCAGTCGAAGCTTCTAATTTCTATCTTTGCTAACTTTGCTAACAGACGCTTTCCATCTGTTAAGGGGGAATTTGTGACAAGCTCGAAATAAAATGACATTGGGCGAATGCTAGTGTCAGTGACGTCAATGTGTCAATATCAGCCTTTCGATAGATTACGAAATTTTCATTAATATGTCGAACACGTGCTCTTAAACAAACTTGTGGTATTAATGTAATTCCTCGGGGTCACAACCTATATGCTAGTTAAGACGAAGATAATTTTGCTTTATACATGATTTAGGCGGTTCTTAACACAAAGTTGAAACAGTTCTGTCAAACAAGGCCCGGCATGGCCAGGTGGTTAAGGCATTCGACTGGTAATACGAATACCCGTCGCACCAAACACGCTCGTCCCTTCAGCTGTGGGGGCGTTATAATATGACGGTAAATCTTACTATTCATTGGTAAAATAATAGCTCAAGAGTTGGCTGTGGGTAGTGATGGCTGACTATTTTCCCTCTAGTTTTACACTGCTAAATTAGGACGGCTAGCGCAGATAGCCCTCGTGCAGCTTTGAAAGAAATTAAAAACAAACAAATTGACAAAATTAGTTCTTAAGCGTGCCCTTCGCGATGGGAGTTTCACATTTGTTTGTCTTTTTCAACTTAGCATTTACAGTTACAGGAGGGCTATCTGTGCTCGCCGTTCCTAATTTAGAACTTCTCTTTTACTAACTAAAAATGTGATTAACTGTCACATTACAGTTCTCCGATGGCTGAAAGGACGAACACTTTTGGCGAAGTGATTAGAATTCACAACGCCCAAGTTACAAGCTCAGCACCCTTACCACCAGGCCTCACGAGGAACGTGACAAACCCTTATCATTCATTCGATGTGTTATCTAAACAACACTGCAAAATCCTCACAGAGTGCTTACATTACTTAAAGAGAGATAACTCTCAAAACTTGTTTCAGAAAACCTGTTATTACTATTATTTAATGACTATTCATTCAGTAGCGACACCTTTACTTCTATAGCTGTTACATTATTTGCCTGAGTGCCTATATATAAAGAAGCTTCGATGAACCATATTTACTGATGTATTTAATATGACATTTTGCTATGATTATTATTAATCGATTTACTGTGGCTATTTAATTTATTTACAATATTATGTGTTGTATTTTATTTTATTTGCATCTGCAGTGTAATCATATTCATGACAATTTTTTTATAAATAAAGTTTATGTCATTTCTCCTCAAGTATCGATGAGGAATCAATTGGATATTGTTAGTTTCTTTGTTTTCGCCCCCCAGGGGCTCAGCGGTATGTCTGCGGACTTACACGCTAAAATCTGGGTTTCGATACCCGTGGTGGGCAGAGCACAGATAGTCCATTGTGTAGCTTTGTGCTTAATTCAAAACAACAACAACAATTCTTTGTTGTTCTAATGCACAAAGTAACGCCCTCTAGTGACACAGTGACATGTCTGGAGACTCCCACTGCTAAAAACGGGATTTCGATATTAGTGGTGGTTATCAGAGAACAGATAACCCAATGTGAATCTTTGTTCTTATTTCTAAACAAACAAAACACAAAGCCACACGAAGGGCTGCTTGCACTCTGCCAACCATGGACATCGAAACGCGGTTTGTAGCAGTAGTCCTCTGCCAATGTGACCTGGGCGTGGCCCTGATGTTTGTTATAAGACATCGCAAAAATAACCTACTAATAAACCAGAGTTACCCATCGGTTTTTTTGTACTGTGCACATGCTCTAATTGTTATTATCCTATGTAGTGTAACATGGTGAGTTAGTACATTTAAGCAAAGTTACAAGCTTGTAGAACAACGTGGTATATTCTGTTATATTATGTTGATGTGATGTTATACCTGTTTCCAGTTGCAGGATCAAGATGTATCAGGATGAACCATGCCACAGAATCATGTTTACATCACACCATAAAGTAATGTTTAACACCATGCTGCGGAATATATAGCAAAAACAAACGAAATACGACCGCTCTAGTCGTCTTGAACTCACTTGTTATTCTGATAACACACATATAATACACAGCTAAACACTTTAATTATATGGATGATGTTAGAAACACAAGTTCAAGACGTTGTAATATTAAATGGATAAACACCTTATAAACTGAGTCCTTTTGAAAGGTGGACCTTTCATCTTCAGGGGCAAACTGAAAGCGATCGGATTATGGGTTTTTATTCATAGCTTCGTATTATAAAATAGTTTAGCTCATCACAGCCAGGTGGTTAAGGATACTCGACTCGTAATCCGAGGGTCGCGGGTTCGAATTCCCGTCTCACCAAACATATTTGCCCTAATATGACGCTCAATCCCAGTATTCTTAAGTGAAAGAGTAGCCCAGGCGTTAGCGGTGGGTGGTGATGATTAGCTGCCTTCCCTCTAGTCTTACACTACTAAATTAGGGACAACTAGCGCAGATAGCCCTCGTTTAGTTTTGTGCGAAATTCAAAAAGCAAACAAACAAACATAAGCTTCTTTATTAGGTTTGGAACTGTAAAGTGGTTAAGAGATAAAATCCAATGAACTGTTTGGTTGAGGAAATATGATAAAAAGATGTAACTTGTAATAAATGTTAACTTATTATGGATTAAAAAAACTTGTAATTTAAATTTCGTACATTTTCTTAATGTTTTAAAATAATAACTCTTACAATAATCCCTCTCTATGTTATTACTCTTTTGTTTTTCCTTCGTAAGCAATAATTATATCGTGTAACTTGTTCAGTGCCGTAGATAAGATAACTCGTCCAAGCCGATCGGTAATACAGTGCCACGGACGAGTTAATTCGTTCTCAATAATACCTAACTTCAACGCTAAATGTCAGCACCATACATGTATTTGACCTACTTACAAATTGTTTCACTTTCGATCTAAAATGGCGTCACGAAAAAGTAACAAAATGAAGAAGCATTAAAGTTTTATTGTAGCAGCTGAAATGCTTGGCAATCAACAGGTTAAGAGACAAGAAAATAGAAGCCTTTCCAGAAAATAGCAAAGATGTCCCGATGTTAAAAATAGTAAATATGTTAATATATATGTAGTTCTCTGTGGAAAACAGTAAATATTAAATAGCCCTGCTGTATCAATAAAAATAAAGAGATTGAGTTACAGTGTCATTTATTCAAATACGCGATATGTCAGTGATTAATGGAAGAAAAGGTCTCACGATGTTAGTTCAGGGTACACATTAGGGCATTTGCTAGGAAACATTCCAGTAGATATCCAAATTGAAGTTTAATATATCTATGTAAGAAAAGCTTTATTTTTTATCGTACCATGTGTTTCGTATCACCGGAAATAAGGCTGTTCCCTAGTGGTGTCCACTAGGCTAAAGGTTCATGCACACCGAAAACCTAGGTTTTACAAGCGTTATATTTATATCTATGTATGTATACGTACTATAAGAATATAGTACAAACAAGAACAGAGAAAGAAGTTGACCATTAAAGTATTATAAAACTGATAATGTGTTGTGCAAATCAAATATAACCATACAAGTATACCGAAAATTTAGTTTGTTTATTCGTATGAATAGGCTAAACGTTAGTGTTTTTGTATATGTGAAAAAAAGAAGAGAGAAAATCTATATTTCATTTTGAGATACTTGTTTAACACATTCTTGTATTCTAAAGTCTTGGCAGGGTAGAATGTTTCTTGAATTATTAAACAAGAATAACAGAATTTCTACTTCTTTCCTTTTCCTTAAAAATAATATTTAAGAATTTTCAGTAAGTAAAGTTTTCAAATAACACTGATTTTTTTTTACAGAAGTATAAAACATTTTGATTCCTATTGTTGCTGGAAACTTAAAACATCCTTCTTGTAATAAATAAATAAAGTTACGTATTGGAGTAAACTATTAGATCTTATTTGCATGTTGCCAGAATAGAATAAACTAAAATATGCTAAACAACTGAATTAATTAATTAATTAATTAATTAATGCTCTAATACAACTATTATTATAACTTTATTTCAAAATTTCTTTGCAAATAAAAGACACTAAATCATGTCAAAAGTATATCTGAACAGAAGAAATGGAATAATAGTCCAATCAGAAGAAAGAACTTTGTACAATAGTCCAATCAGAAGAAAGAACATAGCACAATAGTCCAATCAGAAGAAAGAACATAGCACAATAGTCGAATAATAAGAAAGAACATAGCACAATAGTCCAATCAGAAGACAGAACATAGCACAATAATTCAGTTAGAACAGACAACGTAGTACAATAATTCATAGATAACACACAATATAGGAGAACAGTCCAAATGTTATTCGACACTGACAAGGTTTTATCCATTCTCTTACCTAATAAGTCACTAACTATCAATGATATGATAATTTTTGGGAATAACACTAAAACCCCTTGCTATGTAAATATCATGTAAATGTTGTCGAGAGTGTTATGTAAATGTTATGTAAACGACAACCATGTCGAGTGTTATGTAAATGTCATGTAAATATCATGCATATGTTATGTAAATATAATGTAATGTCGTATTTGAATTTCCATATTTATTATTTATAATTCTATATTTATATTATTGTTTCGAGGTTTAAATCGGTGAAATTTAAAGTAACATTTTAGAATTAATTAAAATTCATTTAGAAATTTTTAAAACTAAATAGATTGATCACTTGTATTGGCCTGGTGTTTGTACTGTGGAATTCTGGGAAGTTACGCGATATAATATATAAACAGATGGCGATGCGAGAGAAAATCATCCACTTTTACTCGGGTTAAGAAGTGAATCATCCATTTTTACTCGGGTCAAGAAGTTTGTCTCGTTTGAGAAAGTTTAAACTGAATTTGTGAATAGAGCTAGATCGACTAAAGCGGTGAAATTTTTATTCCGTCAATCTTTACAATTCAGTCGGATTACGGATTATACCGAAAGTCAATACGAATTAGACTGTGAATTTTTGTTTGAAATTACCCATTGAAACTTCGAAAATTTTTCCGTGGGATTAAATTCACCGCCTAGAATAGAACTTTGGATTTCGGATTTGGACATTTTTTTCTGGATCATATTATTAAGCACAGGCCAGTACCCTTTTTTGTATTGTAAGTTGTTTTGATGGTTGAAACTGGATATCTATTATTGCCATTGGATAATTTATTTTGTCTCTATCATATAGGTAGATCATTATAATAAATTAAACAAGCTGCTATCTGTGTCTTTCTGTTGCGTTCAGTCCGCAATGAAAACGTAACACCCCTTAACCAAATTTACAGTTAAAGCCGTTAAATATTTATAGATAGATACATAATACATATACAGACAACTACACACATAATATATAGATAGATAAATGTATAATACATACATAATATATGGATATGTAGATGTATAACACCTACATAGATAAATACATACATAAACAACCACATACACGATACATAAATAGGTAAATATATGATACATACATAATACATAGATGTGTAGATATATAACGCTTACATAGATAGATACATACAAACCAAAAGCAACTCTGTAAGTAATATACTATTTATATTACTTTCTGGGAAAAGAATACGAAATTCTAACTTCTTTGTGTGTAACGACTTCGTTGAGTATTTGTAAGTGTTGTCCAACACATAATTAAAATAATGTTTACTGAAGATGAACCTGGCGAGCTGTAACGCAAACACAAAACACACCAGTTTAAATCTTGTCTTGTTTTCATTTTACTTTATTACTATTATAATATCATTATTTAATCACTCACTCAATTTCTTAAAAAAGGTTTTGTCAAAACAACAGAACAAAACGAACCAGCGAAAATTCTGATCACATGTTCCAACTGCAATAGGTGTCGTATTCTTTAGTTCATAAGTTATGCATTCAAATAAAAAGTATTTGGAAATCCCATGAATCGGGAAGACGAACATGTTTCTGTATTAACATATAAATGACGTCTGTTTCTACAGCTGTCACTTTTTCATGATATCTTGATTTCTTAGTTTTATACCAATACAGTATTTTGCAGTATTCTCCGTGATTTAAAGGTTCGTGTGTGTTATATCAGTAAAACATTTGGTCTCGAACATGCTTCAAAATTGAATTAACACTGATAAGTGATTTAGTAAGAATAATAATTTATACTCATCCAAATAAATTACCTTATTATAGAGAAAACTGTATGGATATTATGTTATCAATACCTACCCTGTACCTCTCGCCCGAGTTCAGTTATCTTTCTCATTTAATACATCGTTTGTAGTCAGACTTAGCCCGAAGATAAGACTCTCTTGAGGCTCGAGCTTGGTAGGCGTTGTTTAACAAAACTCGTGGTTAGGTTGGTTGAGATAAGGACCCTTGTTACATCCTTTTTTCTAATCCCAGTGTGAAGGTTTCGTTACAAAACAAGAAAAGAAATTCATACAGGTTTGAAAATGAGCACCATAGTCGAAACATGATGAAAGAAACAGTCATGTTCGTAACATGTTACAACTGAACATTATATTGGTAGTAAGGAAGACAGTCTTGTATTGGTACTTACTGAACTAAACAGTAATTTTATTTAGCATGTTAAAAGTGAACATTTACATTGGGAAATATAGTGTCGTGGTGGTGAGGAACTGAAACTAATCAGTAATTTTATTTAACATGCTAGAAGTGAACATGTTTTATTTATAAATAACAAAAATTAGCTATTCTCATGCATCATCAACTTTGTTAAATTATGCAAATAAAGAAAGGTTAAATTGTAGAAATCTTAATCACTTTGTCCAAAAGTTTCTGTAAAAATATTTAAATGTCGACAGTGAAACTAGATTTTCACCGTTTCTAATGGGCCCAATTGTCGTATCTCAGCCAGCCTGACGAGTCTTGGAACTTGAAGAAAAGTCTCGTCGGCACTGGAAATAGCAGATATAAATTGTTTGACTCACTGTTACATTCAGTTGTAAGTTCTTAGGAAGTCCTAGCTATCAACATTGTGTTTGTCCTGCAGTACGTGGAGGGTTTTTTGTTCTTATTAGTGAAATTGAATACCATTCATAAGAAGAGTTAGAATACTATTCCTGGTAAGAATAAAACAATCGTCGCATAAAACGACGGATTATGTTTTTCTTTGAGCATTTTAGATTCGTTGAAGATATGTTATATCACAGTTACTTGTTTGATAAAAACAACAACACGTTATTGGTTGTGAATTGTTTAAAAGTGAAACATAACATCCTAAGTACCAGGCCAGCCAGTTCAAATGATTTTGTTCGTTATTAAACAAAACACTACATAATGATACACATTTGCAATGCCTGCTGCGGGTATCGAATCTCAATCGTTAGCATTATAAGACCTCAGTCTTTCCGCTGAGCCACCAGGAGTATGGAGACGTTTCAAATGAGATTAAAATATATTTCTAATTTTGTAATACAGAAAAAAATATTCTTCACTTTATCAAGCACTTCATAAATTTGCTGTTTTGTTAAATATTTGCTTGTCTGTTTAAGTTTCGTACAAAATAGCCCGGCATAGCCAGGTGGTTAAGGAGCTCGACTGGTAATCTGAGGGTCGCGTGTTCGGATCATTATCACACCAAACATGTTCGCACTTTCAGCCGTGGGAGCATTGTAATGTAAAGGTGAATCACACTATTTGTTGGTAAAAGAGTAGCTCAAAAGTTGGCAGTGGGCGGTGATGACAAGCTGCCTTCCATCTAGTCTTACACTGCTAAATTAGTGACGGCTAGCGCAGATATCCCAAGTGTAGCTTTGGACGAAATTCTATAAAACAAACAAACAGAGAGTGTAAATGACTTTCTAGCTTACATTACTAACAATAAAAGCTGATGATTTCGTGGTCAAGTTGATGAGTTACGTGCTCATTAATGTCTGTTTTCTAATATTCTAGACCGGGCAGCTGACGTTTCTTTGGGTTCTCTTTTCTGTGATCGTTTTGGGAAATGGATGTGTTTTGGTGGCGTTGCTGTTGTCTGGCAACAGAAAGTCCAGAATGAACTTTTTTATCATGAACTTGGCTGTTGCAGGTAAGAGGAGCACAGCTCATTAACAGGCACGTTTTGGACACACTGTCTGATGACCAGAATGTCTGTTCTTTTCTGTAGTCCACTTTGGTATAATTACTAAATTAATTTATAAAAACTAAACTTTCAGAGACTCCAACTTGAAATTTACTCAGAATTTTTTTTGGATACAGAACTTAACACTAAAGATAAGCATGTTAAAACGAATAACTATTGGCATATTAACCGTGATAATGTTTGGTTAGACTAATATGCATTTCTCTGAGCAGTGAAACTTTTATATTGTACCAGACAAGTTTCTAGTTTCAATATAACTTAAGATTAAGAACACTTTTATTTTGTATTAGAATAGTTCTAGACAAGTTTCTAGTTTCAGTGAGCTCATATATCACTATCCAAGTAATGTAAAGTAAGTTATTCTTTAATATTAAAATAGAATGCATGTGTATTAAAAACTGCAGGGTGTCCGAAAAGCCTGGAACCAGAAGAAAATCATGGATTTTTATAGAATGTGTTCTACGTGATGTCATTCTAATTTGAAACAAGTTTGGAACTGCGAAGAATATTCGCGCCATTCATGCTGACAGTCTCCTCAGCTAGAAACTTCCCAACAACAATTCTAGTGACATTTGCCTCTCTTCTGGATGGTATGCATTGAATTAGGTAACGACCTACCATTGCGATCAAACCTTCTCTGCCACATGGTAATATTAACCTTAGCCTCTCTTGGTCAGGGAGCACCGGAGATGTGTCGTGTATCTGAAACTACGAACAGCTGCGTATCGCTTATGGTTCCAGACTTCACTGACACGTGCAATCATATACTAACGTTTGAAGTGTGTATTACTTTTTTAACTTTTACTAGTGTTATCAGTTCTACTGAAACTTCATCAGATGATATAATTATAAATGATATACATACTTCACTTCGTGATTTATGCAGTGACATTAAGAACTTTATTTTGATTCAAACCACTTAGGTGTTATATCATTATTTAAACTGCATGAATAATGTATTTTTGGATGGAATAATTCTCATAATTTATATAAGTCATAAAAGTAAATTTAGTTTCTTTACTTTGAAACAAAAGGTTACAATACTGGACGCGGTGGTTTGAACCAATGGGAAAAAATGATTTAATTAGACATTATCTCACTTTGAAAGAGCAAAACATTATAAAAATGACGAGGGTATTTTAATAATATGATCTGTTTCTACAGTTCACGTATCTAATGGGAGAATTATTACACAATTACTGACATTTTTTATATGAAAATATATTTAAACCAGAACAGAAACATAATATATTTTTTCTCTATTCGTGTTTAAAAATCGAATTTCATTATTTGCATAACTAGTTTTTGTTGTTGTTCACGTTTGTTCACAAAGGATGATGGTTATGTATTGTTTTTTAAAAGCTCAGGTTCTATTCGTACTTTAAATCTGTTGAGTATTTGCCAATTTTTTTTCCATTGAAACTTACCAATGCAGTTCACATCACAGGATTTCACACAATCGTTTGCTGCTGTCGTACAACTGCGTTTACTTTCAGCCATGTATTTAGTTTTCAATAAAACAATTATATTTTTACGTTTTATAATTTGTCTATCCTCATTTGTTGACAAGTTTCTCAGAGTAACCATAAATTGTATTTCATGATAACAAGGCAAAAATTGACATGTCCAGATCAACGCACGTGCCTGACACGAAAACAACAACAACAACAACAAAAACATTCTTGAATTTTATTAAGTTTTCTCCAAAGCGCTTAATATGATGAGCGTAATACGTTTTGAAAGTACTTTCAAAATTTACTTTCCACGTAAGAATGATGCTTTGCGATTATATTATTAACTTATACTCCGAGTTAATGGTAATATGAGAGACCGCTGCGGAACTAAAGCTCCCGAAGGAATTATCACGTTAAGAACCTACAACGATTATCACGTTAAGAACTTACAACGCGAGTCTTTTTTTTTCTTCTATCAAAATGGAAATGTATACAAACGTATAATTAGTTTTAACAAAGTTTCCTTACATATGTTTTATATTTACATTTTATATGCTTAGACACGTTAGGGATTTATTATCAAAGCAAAAATGAGTTTTGCGTAGAGATAAAAAACAACATTTTCCGAGCCAACTCTGAAAATAACCGACGTTTGTACATAATGCAGGATTTAACTCGTAAGAATTATGCATTAGTAAGCCATTAATGTGCTTTGCGCGAAATTCAAAAAGAAACAAAGTACTGCATTCTTCATAACCTGGAGTGAAACTTTGTTCAAATTAAAGTTATATTTTCATTCACTAGATATGACTGTGGGCCTTGTAAGCGTACTTACAGATATTGTGTGGAGAACAACCATTGAGTTCCGTGTTGGGAACGTTGGATGTAAGGTCATAAAGTACCTCCAGGTAAGCGCCATCTATAAAATACGTCAACATCGAACAGTAAAATTTTCGCTGTTTTGGAAATTAATTTAAAATTACCTGTTTATACTTACGACGTTAGAAAATTTTCATTGCCACTGTTTTTGTTGAATATATGTATATACGTTTTAAATCATTGCTAAAACGAATAAAATAGTTTATACGGGAACTTTTTCCTGAAGTTTTTAGTTCAGACCTGTCGGTGTATTGAAAGGTAAGATGCTACATGATAGAAACAAAGCGATTATTATAAACTGTCACGTGATTGACATTCTACAAAAAAAAGTGTCTCAAAGTTTGTTTTTTTATAAGATATCTACAACTAATAACTTCTCCATGTTTTCCCAATGTATTTTTTGTTTGTTAGACACTGTTTAAACTACATCTGATAATGCCTCCATGATGCACCGGGCTGACATGGCCGAGCGCGTAAGGCGTGTGACTCGTAATCCGAGGGTCGCGCGTTCGCGCCCGCGTCGCGCTAAACATGCTCGCCCTCCCAGCCGTGGGGGTGTATAATGTGACGGTCAATCCCATTATTCGTTGGTAAAAGAGTAGCACAAGAGTTGGCGGTGGGTGGTGATGACTAGCTGCCTTCCCTCTAGTCTTACACTGCTAAATTAGGGACGGCTAGCACAGATAGCCCTCGAGTATCTTTGTGCCAAATTCCCAAACAAACAAAAACCGATGTTGCTTAATATATTCTCACGTGTTTCTAGAGGTATTTATAAAATAATGTCTGTTTTTTAGTAAAATGAAGAAATGAAATCATTATGAACTCTGAACTCGACGTCTTACCACAACTTAAGTCGAAAATTATTATTGTTTGCTTTTCAAATATTTTTTCACCGCTATGTTAACGAAACCAAACGTTATAGTTTGGAAAATCATTTGATTTTTTTAAATTTATACTCACACTAACAAAGTAAGGAGTTTTATTTTTAAAGACGGTGGCGTGATAAGTGTATAGATTTGAAACACAAATGGAAATGTTTAAATAAAGAACACAACAACACGTGCCATTTACGTTCCAACGAGAAACAACATCCACGTGTCGTGTATCAAGATATGTGAAGTACAGTGAAAACTTCACATAGCTTCGGGTGTTTTGTTAACAGAAATTTAATTTTACATTCCTAACTAAAGAAACGACATGAATTAAACATTATTTTCGTAATATGTAAATATAATGACGTCAAATTTGTGTGGGAGCTTCGAGCATTTGTTTTGTTTTTGAATTTCGCGCAAAGCTACTCGAGGGCTATCCTCGCTAGCCGTCCCTAATTTAGCAGTGTAAGACTAGAGGGAAGGCAGCTAGTCATCACCACCCACCGCCAACTCTTGAGCTACCTTTTTATCAACGAATAGTGGGATTAATTTTAACTTCATAACGCCCTCACAGCTGAAGGGGCGAGCATGTTTGGTGCGACCGGGATTCGAATCTGCGATCCTCGGATTACCAGTCGAACGCCATGCCGGGCCCCTTCGAGGAAGAAAGCACATGGTACTAACACAAAAACAAGGATTAATATACACGAGGAGAATTTTACTGATGGTAGAACATACCACGTGTTTGGATAGATCTGTTTCCTTCAGATACAATCACTAAGGAGCATCACAACGTTTATTTATCGTTAGAAAGACAGTAAGGGTTAGATATTACGGAAATGAAATCACCAGATATAGATGAAGGTTATGTCTAGTAAAATATATGAACAGTAAGTAAATCTTGCCAGATACTGATGATGGGAGTAAGTAAATCTTGCCAGATACTGATGATGGGAGTAAGTAAATCTTACCAGATACTGATGATGGGAGTAAGTAAATCTTGCCAGATACTGATGATGGGAGTAAGTAAATCTTGCCAGATACTGATGATGGGAGTAAGTAAATCTTGCCAGATACTGATGATGGGAGTAAGTAAATCTTGCCAGATACTGATGATGGGAGTAAGTAAATCTTGCCAGATACTGATGATGGGAGTAAGTAAATCTTGCCAGATACTGATGATGGGAGTAAGTAAATCTTGCCAGATACTGATGATGGGAGTAAGTAAATCTTACCAGATACTGATGATGGGAGTAAGTAAATCTTGCCAGATACTGATGATGGGAGTAAGTAAATCTTGCCAGATACTGATGATGGGAGTAAGTAAATCTTGCCAGATACTGATGATGGGAGTAAGTAAATCTTGCCAGATACTGATGATGGGGTTACACCCATCTTGTTATACACGTTTATATTACACTTTATTATTTTGTTACACTTATTTATATTATAGTTTATTATTTTGTTACACTGTTACGTATTTTTTAATGTTTTATGTTCTTCGTAGACTAAACGCAACAGAAAAACACAGATAACAGCTTGTATAATTTATTACACTAAACTATTAACAAATATAACAGATATAACATAAATTATATGATAACAGTGACAGATATTAAGTTATAACATTCGAAATTAATTACAAAACAAAATAATATTAGTTTCAAACTTCAAAATAAATCACAATACAAAACGGTACTGGCCTGTATCTAATATAATGATCTAAAATTAAAGTCTCAAATTCCAGGCTAGGGTATGAATTTGGTCCCATGAAGAGATTCCGAAACAGTTCACAGTTCAATGAAATCGCCGTCTCTCAGCACAAGCGGTAATTCAGATGTATCGTAGAGATTGACGAAATAAAATCACAGCTTCCGTAGATCTAACTTCAATCACAAATCCAAGTTGAATATTCACAGCAAACACTTAATCTTTCTCAAATAACTAACTCTCTTCTTTTAAAATGAAACTGGTGTCTGAATCTCACTCTTATTCTTCGAATAAAACTAATGACTGAATCTATCTTCTTTTTTCGAATAAAAACTGATGACTGAATCTATCTCTCGTCACCGACTTTTATACCGATAGGCCTACTTCTCGAACAATCTCGCAATTTCCATACAACTCTAGAGCAATCCGCGCGTGTCCGTTCTTGCACGAGACTACACGTCTAGACGCGAAGTCACCAGCACTCATTTACAAACATATGATTGGTTTACTTAATTCAAGAAAGTTCTAAATATTACCCTAAATGAATAACAAAATATTAGTTTAAACTTCTAAACAATAATATCAATATGGAAAGATGAATGATACAAATGAAAATTCAAACACAATACGACATGTTGTCGCTTACAAAATATTTACACGACATTTACATAACATATACCTACTTATATTACAGTTTATTATTTTGTTATACCTACTTATATTACAGTTTATTATTTTGTTATACCTACTGATATTACAGTTTATTATTTTGTTATACCTACTGATATTACAGTTTATTATACCTACTTATATTATAGTTTATTATTTTGTTATACATATTATATTACACTTTATTATTTTGTTATACATATTATATTACAGTTTATGATTTTGTTATACCTACTGATATTACAGTTTATTATACCTACTTATATTATAGTTTATTATTTTGTTATACATATTATATTACAGTTTATTATTTTGTTATATCAATTTATATTATAGTTTTTTTATTTTTGGAAGAAATGCATACAGTAATAAGTATTTATCGTCTTACCGACCTTGTTTATTTCTTAGTGAGAGAAACGTTCTGACAGTTTCATTTATAAACAAATAGAAAATATAACATTCATTGTTTTAAAAATATATTGAAACGTTTATTGAAAATTCTAATATCAAAACACTTTGAGTGTTAGACTTAGAAATTACTTATCCCAAGAAGTCTAAAATATTCTGTTTTTGCTTAACGAATTGTACATATAGGATTGTATTAAAAGTATCTTTCGATTATTTAATGTTAGAAAACAATAGGTTTCAAAAGATACAAAGAATATTATGATCTAATTTTATTGGATTTTTTCAAAAACTGAGAAGGAAAATGAACGATAAAACGCCAACATAGAAATCTAAAAATTGGTGAAGTTACAATGTCAAAAACAACAACATCAAACTGTGTTATATCTCTAATCTCATTACAGTTCTGTTTGTGTTTTTTCTAAAATAAGTACCAATAAGGCAGGTAAACACAGAGTAAAGAGCATTTCCAAATAACAGAGTTTTAATTTCATTTTGTATGGATCTCCAGAGACAATCTAAGTGAATTTTCGATGTATTTGGAGTTTGAAAGGAGATTAACAAAACATTCTTTCTGGAAGTCACTGTTTTTTTTTTTTTTATCGAACAGACACAACTCTTTCACATATATAATTACCCGAATCATTAATCGAAATCTTCAAAGCATCTTCAACATATTTGCTATAATAAATAAATGAGCAAATAATAGTTAATTAGAGATTTTTTGTTGGAATATTCCTTCTGTTTATCGGGCTTAGTCATTTGAATTTAAAATAAATACATTCTGTTGAAATACAAATATCTTCTTTTTGACTTGCTTGCGTTTCTCAAAAGTCAATATTCACTGGATGTAATCCTTTTGTTTCAGATATTAGTAACATACTCCTCCACGTACGTCCTGGTAGGGATGAGCATTGACCGTTATGATGCTATTATTAATCCCATGAAGTTCTCAGGAGGACGTGAGTGCTTGTATATTTCATTAATAAACAGATATGATATCTTTGTTTATGTCATTATTCCACATTCTTAGTTTTGGTTATAAGACGTTGTTTAATATAATATAAACAATTATATTACTTTTGTTTATGTCATTATTCCACGTTCCTAGTTTTAGTTACTAAACATTGTTCATGTGTAGTTTATGTTATCAGTAACTTGTAAGGATCGTTAAGAACTTAAATGTTAGATTAACAGTGAGGTGAAAAATTACGATTGTTGAGTTGATGGCTGCAGTAAAAGAAAAACATGAACATCATCTCCACAATACCGAAACATTGAAAAACGTCATCTCTAAAATAATAAAACATTGAAAAACATCATCTCCACAATAATAAAACATTTAAAAACATCATCTCCACAATAATGAAACATTTAAAAACGTCTTCTCCACAATAATAAAATATTGAAAAACGTCATCTCTAAAATAATAAAACATTGAAAAACATCATCTCCACAATAATAAAACATTTAAAAACATCATCTTTACAATAATGCAACATTTAAAAACATCATCTCTAAAATAATAAAACATTGAAAAACATCATCTTTAAAATAATAAAATATCGAAAAACATCATCTCTAAAATAATAAAATATTGAAATAAAATCGTCTCCGTAATACCGACACGTTGAAAACCATCGTCTCCGCAATAATGGAACATTGAAAACGTCATCTCCACAATACCGAAACATTGAAAAACATCATCTATACAATAATGAAATATTGAAAAATATCATATTCACAACAATAAAACATTACAATACTGAAATGCCGACTAACACAATTTTCACATTATTGAAATAATAAATAATAAGATTAAAAATATATTTACACCATTGAAATATTGAAAACTCAATTTCCACATTACTGGAACAATAAATAACATCACCTTTATTCCACTGAAACGTTATGGAATGGAGAGGTTTCTCTTAAGTTATCAAAATCGTCTATCAATTCGTTAGTTCATTGCGTTACTTCAATCTTTCAAGTGCCAACGATCAACTAATTCCCAAGAGAAAAATCGAATATTATTCAAAGGACGCAGACTCAGTCTATATGATAATTTGTATGATCTTGTTTTCTTTTCGCAATTCTCTTAGGGAAGCGAGCTCGCCTACTTATTATAAGTGCATGGATTCTGAGTGCCGTCGCATCCGCTCCCTCTTTGTTCCTCTACAAAGAATCCAAGAAAAGTGACAAGTTTCAATGCTGGGCAGAACTTCAACCTTGGCAGTGGAAAACGTACTTCACTCTGGTGGCCATTTCGGTTTTTTTTCTCCCCACGATTATCATTTCCATTTGTTATGCTGTTATCGTTTGGACTATCTGGACCAAAAGTGGACCAATAAATTATTCAAAGCAAAAGAGAACAACATTTTTGTGTAAAGGTACACAGTTTCTTTTAATACAAAGTAATTTCACGAATTAATCTTAAACAAAATGCAATATAAATAGAATTATTATCAGTGCAATGTTAGAACCGTTCTCAAAATTTTCAATGTGATTCAAACACCACACGCCAAACTTTTAAATATACCCTAATATATTCTGAATTTTGGCAATTTTGTGTGTGTTGTAGTCTTATAACTTTTATAATAGGTTAGAAAGGCGTCGTGAGGCCTTCTGGCAGAAAACAGGTAAGTATAAGAACTCGCAATGCTAAGACATTGATACAGGTCTGAGGAGAGTATTTTAACATTCTTTTATTGCTAAAATTTTCTTCTGAAACCATCAAGTAAACTTTCTATGTAGGACACTTCTCGTCGTGTGGTTATGTACGTGCTTGTATTTAATTTATCTTTCATGAGTTACAAACAAATATTGATTAGTGTATGCACATCGTAACTTGCCGTTATGTTCGACTTGCGATATCGGCAAGGCTAAATATTCCCTTCAATGAGAGTGAACGAACTCTTATCTTTTCACGTGCTCTTCACCAGATTTATTTTGCCAATATTTAAAATACTGGTCTGTAGTGAACTAATTTTCATTAATAATTACACAAGTTCGGTTAAGCCTAAAGCTTTCAAAATAAGCGTTTCTATTTATTATGTGTGTATATATATATAATTCAAATAAGAACGTTGGTTTTTGATTGAATAACATTTCAACTTAGTTTTCTTAACAATGATTAAGTAATTTAGTTATCTATAAAAACGGTTCGTTTCGGTTGAGAAAAATTTTTGCGTAGAGGAGTGAAGAACGAAAGAGGTTCACAAAGAGAGAGGTAACTGACCACATGCTTGAAAGGGGTTGTGTAACTGAGTATCGGAATGTAGAGGGCGTGCTTAGATGTTTGAATATATAATTTTATATTAATTATTTTATTTTTATATCATTAATTTTATTATTTTTAATATAGGTATAAAGGTGTTCCTTTGTATTGATTTATTTTGGGTTTAAGTTGTTGTATAAGTAAGGCTTCTTTAATTTTGTGTTTGTTTCTTTTTTTAGTATTTTAGTGTTTTCTATGGTTATGTTGTGTTTATTTGACTTGCAGTGTTCGAAAACGCGTGAAGGTAACTTTTTATGTTCTTTGAATCTGGTTTCCATTTTTCTACTTGTTTCTCCAATATAGAAGTCGTGGCAGTTATCACATTGTATTTTATAAATAATGTTCGTGTGGTGTTTGTCAGTGTAGTTCTTACATAGTATAGACCTGTTTTGTGCCTGATTTTTGAATAAATTTAGTATTAACTGGAATGTCATATTTTTTACTAGTTTTTGCCAAATGTTGGTTATTTGTTTGCTGATGTCGGGAATACATGGTATACAGCAGTATATGGTTTCGTGATTTTTTTGACTCGTGAGATATATTTACTTTTGTTGGTTGATTTTGTTTTCTGTCTAGGTGTGTGCGTGTAATGTTTTCTACGGTTTGTGTCTTACTTATACAATAACTTAAGCCCAAAATAAACCAATACAAAGGAACACCTTTATACTTATATCAAAAATAATATAATAACTAATAATAAAAAAATAAGTAATATAAAATTATATAAACAAACATCTAAGCACGCCCTCAACATTTCGACACTCAGTTACACAACTCCTTTCAAACATGTGGTCAACTTCCGGTCAGTTACCTCTTTTTTTCTTTGTGAACCTGACGATGCCCGAAGAAGGTCGAAAATTGTTCGCTCCTCTACGTAAAAAAAAACTTTTCTCAACCCAAACGAGCCGTTTTTACATACATATTTTTCTCTACAAGCGGGTTTTCTCGACATCACTGATTTTAGTTATCTGATGACTTTTAAGGTTTATGTTGAATATTATTGTGTTTCTTTTACCTTTTATGGTAGTTGTTATGGTATTAGTACTGTGGCTCAAATGTGTTTGCAATAAGAATCTGTATATATGTACACTGTAAAGTTTGTTTCTTTTCAATTTCGAGCAAAACTACACGAGGGCTATCTGCGCCAGCCATCACTAATTTTGCAGAGAAAGACAAGATGAAAGGCAGCTAGTAATAATCACCCACCGCCAACTCTTGGGCTACTCTTTTACTAACGAATAGTAGGATTGACCGTCACATTTTATAACGTTCCCATGGCTGAAAGGGCGAGCATTATGTTGTGACGGAGATTCGAACCCGCGTTCCTCAGATTACGAGTCGAGTGCTTTAACCACCTTCCCATGCCGGGTCTGTATCGCAACGGAAACAAAGAGTTGTAATCACCTAATTAATTACGATGCAAGGCGTAAAATAGGGTACTAAAAATAAAAGAAAAATGCAATTATGTTTTCCAAACCGCATGAGAAAATTAAGGTAAAGCAAAATCAGGAAAAAAAACACACACACTTAATCCTAAATATAAGATAAATGTAAAATAATTTACTATATATATATATTTTAAACCAATTAACCAAGAAAATTATAAGCGTATGATAGACTCAGAAAGCTGTTAATTCTATTATAAATCCTAATTTGTGTTTTAGCGACAGAATGGTAACTTAAACTAACAAATTAACGTGTTTATGTGAACAATATAATAATCTCGATTTCTTCACGTTTAATATTTTATTTTTAGCTTCACAATCAAGAAAGGTTAACTTCTCAAATAAATATACAAAATGCATCGTTACCACACGCCCCCTAGTGATTCAGTGGTATGTCTGTGGTCTCACACCACTAGAATCCGAGTTTCGACACTCGTGGTGGGCAGAGTTGAGACAGTCCATTGTGTAGCTTTGTGCTAAATTACAAATATGCCCACCCTCCAGTGGCACACAGGTATGTCTGCATGCTCACACCGTTACAGTCTGGGTTTCGATACCCGTGATGAGCAAAGCACAAATAGCTCAGTGTTTAATTCCTTATAATGAATCAATCAGACCAATAATTATTATGTAATAAATCTTTACCACATTTATAACTCTACCGAATGAATCTTTACCACATTTATAACTCTACAGAATGAATCTTTACCACATGTATAACTCTACAGAATGAATCTTTACCACATTTATAACTCTACAGGACGAATCTTTACCACATGCATAACTCTACAGAATGAATCTTTACTACATGTATAACTCTACAGAATGAATCTTTACCACATGTATAACTCTACAGAATGAATCTTTACCACATTTATAACTCTACAGAACGAATCTTTACCACATTTATAACTCTACAGAATGAATCTTTACCACATGTATAACTCTACAGAATAAATCTTTACCACATGTATAACTCTACAGAACGAATCTTTACCACATTTATAACTCTACAGAACGAATCTTTACCACATTTATAACTCTACAGAACGAATCTTTACCACATGTATAACTCTACAGAATAAATCTTTACCACATGTATAACTTAACAGAATGAATTTTTACCACATGTATAACTCTACAGAATAAATCTTTACCACATGTATAACTTAACAGAATGAATCTTTACCACATGTATAACTCTACAGAATGAATCTTTACTACACAAATAATTCTATGTAGCGAATTCTTACCAAACAAAATCATCCATTGACTGTTGGACTGGAAACAAAACAGGAATGTTTTTTTACAAGTTATTGAAAAACAAACAAAAACTTATTTGTTTACACATCTAAGCTTTTTGACTACAACCAACCAACTTTTCTTACCTGCCAGCGCGTGCAAGTCTTACGTTATGAGAGTATTAGAAGTGTTTTAGGCTATACTTACCAGCCTTCTTTATTGTAGTGTTTCTTTCGGTATAAAGTTATATAGGATACTGTAATGGAGTTTAGAGGATACATACTGTTTATACACAGTAAACTGTGTCTCATTTCATAGAGGATACTGTAATGGAGTTTAGAGGATACATACTGTTTATACACAGTAAACTGTGTCTCATTTCATAACATTTTTTCAATGCTTCAGTTTCCTTGTGAGTAAACGAAGCTTAGAGAATACAGATGTTTATTTTAAGACCGAAAAGCTTATCTTAAGTTGCATTAGCTTTCCTACTTTTAAAGGTCTTGTGGTTAGGGCGCTCGACTCGCAATCTGATAGTCGAAATTACGTCATCAGACCTATTCGTTCTTTCAACCATAAGGCTATTATAGTGTCTTTCAATCTCACTGTTCGCTGAAAAACGTGTAGCCCAAACATTGGAGGTAGGGGGGGGGATGACTAGCTGCTTTCCTTTTATTCTTTCACTGCCAAGTTAGGGACAACTAGTGCAGATAGCCCTTTTGTAGCTTTGTGCGAAATACAAAAAAAAGACAAAACAATTTCTATATTTAGATTATTTTGTTGGGAAGATTTTACAATAATTTTTGAAGACACTCTTATATCTCTTATATGAAGAAGTAATAATTGTAGTGTTTTAAAGAGCAGCTAAAGATGTCACGTAGAAACAAACGAATAACCATATATACAATTTTAATATAATATAGAACCAAACTAATAGTCATATATAGAACTTTAATATCATATAAAACCAAACTAATAAATCATATAGTACTTTAATATCATATAGAACCAAACTAATAGTCATATATAGAACTTTAATATCATATAGAACCAAACTAATAAATCATATAGAACTTTAATATCATATAGAACCAAACTAATAAATCATATAGTACTTTAATATCATATAAAACCAAACAAATAAATCATATAGTACTTTAATGTCATGTAGAAACAAACTAATAATCATATATAGTATTTTCATATCATAAAAAACCAAACTAATAATCATATAATAGTTAATTGTCATGTAAAAACAAAGTAATAAACCAAGAAGTTACAAAAACATACGGAATCTCTCACTAAAAAATAATTCTATTCTGATACAAATAGATATATTACAAAAATAAAATAATAGTTATTTCGAGTTAACTTACATTTACTAGAAAAGAGAAAGAGTTATGGTTTGTTTCTTAAGAAAAGAAAAAAAAACATGAACGAGCTCAGCGATAATCTGCAAGTGAAATAAAAGGGAAAAATAAATCTTGAAATATAACTTTCAGTAACAAATACAATTTAGCAAAGACTCTTGTGTTAAGATACCTTTCAGTAACAAAAACAATTTAGCAAAGACTCTTGTGTTAAGATACCTTTCAGTAACAAAAACAATTTAGCAAAGACTCTTGTGTTAAGATACCTTTCAGTAACAAAAACAATTTAGCAAAGACTCTTGTGTGAAGATACCTTTCAGTAACAAATACAATTTAGCAAAGACTCTTGTGTGAAGATACCTTTCAGTAACAAATACAATTTAGCAAAGACTCTTGTGTGAAGATACCTTTCAGTAACAAATACAATTTAGCAAAGACTCTTGTGTGAAGATACCTTTCAGTAACAAATACAATTTAGCAAAGACTCTTGTGTTAAGATACCTTTCAGTAACAAATACAATTTAGCAAAGACTCTTGTGTGAAGATACCTTTCAGTAACAAATACAATTTAGCAAAGACTCTTGCGTGAAGATACCTTTCAGTAACAAATACAATTTAGCAAAGACTCTTGTGTGAAGATACCTTTCAGTAACAAATACAATTTAGCAAAGACTCTTGTGTGAAGATACCTTTCAGTAACAAATACAATTTAGCAAAGACTCTTGTGTTAAGATACCTTTCAGCAACAAATACAATTTAGCAAAGACTCTTGTGTTAAGATACCTTTCAGAAACAAATACAATTTAGCAACGATTTTTGTTTAAAGATACCTTTCTGAAAGAAATACAATTTAGCAAAGACTCTTGTGTGAAGATACCTTTCAGTAACAAATACAATTTAGCAAGGAGAAAGAGACAATTTGACAAGATTGAAACTTTTTGAAAAGTTCAATTTCGATCTGAGGATAATGTGTTTTATCATCAATGGTGACTTGTATTAATACTTGACAACAGAAACATATAATAATTATAAGTTGTTTTATAAGTACAGAGTTGTAACTGACTCCTGTAATTTTCAGGAAACACAATGAGGTGCAGGATGCCTGTTAGTGAAGGAGAGCATCGCAGAGTGAGTTCCAGGGGGATCATCCCTCGGGCGAAAGTAAAATCAGTTAAGATGACGATAGTTATAGTTCTGGGTAATGAGCTTTCTGTTTGTCCTGGGTAATGAGCTTTCTGTTTGTCCTTTGTAATGAGCTTTCTGTTTGATTAGTTTTAAGAAAACTGTGTCGAGTAAACCATTCTTTAATTATATTTCTTGTTAATGAGCTTTCTGTTTGTCCTGGGTAATGAGCTTTCTGTTTGTCCTTGGTAGAGAGCTATCTGTTTGTCCTTGGTAATAAACTTTCTATTTGTCCGTGGTAATGAGCTTTCTGTTTGTCCTTGGTAATGAACTTCTGGTTGTCCTTGGAAATGAGCTTTCTGTTTGTTCTTGGTAATGAGCTTTCTGTTTGTCCTGGGTAATGAGCTTTCTGTTTGTGCTTGGTAGAGAGCTTTCTGTTTGTGCTTGGTAGAGAGCTTTCTGTTTGTTCTTGGTAGAGAGCTTTCTGTTTGTTCTTGGTAATGAGCTTTCTGTTTGTGCTTGGTAGAGAGCTTTCTGTTTGTTCTTGGTAGAGAGCTTTCTGTTTGTGCTTGATAGGGAGCTTTCTGTTTGTTCTTGGTAGAGAGCTATCTGTTTGTTTTTGGTAGTTAGCTTTCTGTTTGATTAGTTTTAACACAACTGTATCGGCTAAACCATTCTTTAATTATAGGCCTAAGATATCGAAATATCCAAACGTATATCTTTATCCGATTACTGTTTATACATATATTACTCAGGTTGTTTAAATATAACTTGGCGAACGTGTTTAGTTTTTTATCACGCAATGTTTAATGTGGCAAAAGGCTTTTTCCAAACACATTAATAACACACTAACTGGTTCTTCGTGAGCTACAACATGTGTGTGATTATTTAATGTTAATCTGAACATGTAAGTTTTATCAGTTTTAAGAAAGGAAGGTGTTTACCTTATTTTTTAAGTTTCTTATGCGACTTAGCTAGAAAAAAGAAAGAATTCTCCGCTGGGATAACGATAAATCTGCGGAGTTTGCAACGCTAATACAAGGCTCGATTCATTTCGTTGTACACAGCAGATAGCCCGATGTGGCTTTTATATCAGAAAAACAAACACAAATATTAAAAACGAACTATTCGTAAGTCACTCAGACGCAGATACACTAAAAACAGGTAAATGTATAATAATTTAGAATTTAATTTTCGTCAGATTGTAGATTATCAAGTTTCCAAAATACACTTTCTTGTACATGTTCTGATAATGTTATATATATATACATGTTCTGATAATGTTATATATATATATACATGTTCTGATAATGTTATATATATATATACATGTTCTTATAATGTTATATATATACATGTTCTGATAATGTTATATATATATATATGTTCTGATAATGTTACATATATATATATATGTTCTGATAATGTTATATATATATATATATGTTCTGATAATGTTACATATATATATATATATATATGTTCTGATAATGTTACATATATATATATATATATATGTTCTGATAATGTTACATATATATATATACATGTTCTGATAATGTTATATATATATATATATATACATGTTCTGATAATGTTATATATATATATACATATATATGTTCTGATAATGTTACATATATATATATATACATGTTCTGATAATGTTACATATATATATATATACATGTTCTGATAATGTTATATATATATATATATATACATACATATTGGAGTTAAAATACGTGACCTGAGATGTGATATCGTCTATTTTTGGGAATCTGACACATTTCCTTTTTAAAAACCTTTTACAGGAAACTAGTTTCATCAAGAGGCCAAGCATGTCCAGGTGGGCTAAGGAGTTCGACTCGTAATCCGAGGGTCGCGGGTTCGATTCTCTGTCACACCAAATATACTAGTCCTTTCCACCGTGGGGGCGTTACTAAGGTACTGTCAATCCCACTATTCGTTGGTAAAAGAGTAGCTTAAGAGTTGGCGGTGGGTCGTAATGACTAGCTGTCTTCCCTCTAGTCTTACATCGCTAAATTAGTGACAGCTAGCGCAGATAGCCCTCGTTTAGCTTTGCGCGAAATTAAAAAAAACAAACAAAACAAACATGTGTTCTGATCTCACTTCTTTTTATCAACTTTTCAAGATATGTAATACTGTCTGAATCTTCTTTACTAAAATCCGAAGAAAGAAAAATTTAATAACCTAGCTATCTCATAATCATCAGATAATAGCCCTCCTTTATCACCCCTCATAGGTCCTACCCTTATTGCAACATTTTCTTTACCCTTAAAGCATCTAAAGAAATCTTTAATGTTAATTTTTACATTTTCAACCAACTTTTCCTCATACATTCTTTTTGATGTCTTAATTTCCCGTTTCACCAAATTACTTTATTTTCTATAATCTTCCATGTCTCCTGTCGTACTGGTCAGTTTAAGTTCTTCAATTTGTCATGCTTATCTTTGATTTTGTCTCTTAAACTCTTTGTGAGCCAATCTGGAATGTTTTACTTGAATCTTCCCTTTTCATTCTGTAAGGAACGTTTTTCTTAAATATTTTAAAATATTTAAAATTTTCTTTAAAAAAATTCCACATCTGATCAGTATATTCAAATACCTCAATTGCCAGTTCACAACAGATAATTTTTGTCGTATCCCTTTAAAGGTTACTTTTTGGAAACTTCTAACCAAGATATAATTATTCCTTATTTCCATTATTATGTTCTATTTCTCTTACACTTGTTGATGACTTCGTCATTTCTGTTTATTCTTACATATATATATTTACAATATTCGTATAGCTCTTAGTGGTTCAAAGTATGTATCAGGTCATGCCTTAAGTAATGTGCAAATTTAGGTTCAGAAAAGAGAAAGGATTTCAAACGCTTCTAATGTTATTTAATCAATATTATATGTGACATTATTATTAGTTACTTCCTGCCAATGATTCACAAGCTTCTGAATATCACTTTTATAAAATTATCGAGATTTGGAGGAAAAGAATGTACAGAGGGTAGTTTTGACATCTTCATGTGTTCCAAGCTCTGGAAAATGAGGAAAATGTGGAATTTTTTCCTAGTCTAGCTCTTCAATCTTTACAGATGTGATCCTTTTTGTATGGGGCTGTGAATTATCTTGGTGTAACACAACACCTTTACAACTGATCAAAGCAGGCCTCTTTTCTTTCAGTGCAACATTCAAGCGCTCTAACTGTGGACAATAGAAGTCTGATGTAATCATTATATTGAGTAGCAGCAACTCAAAGTGGATCACACCAACAATATCCAACTAAATGCTTAACAAGACTTTCTTAGGGTGGAGGTCCATTTTGGGCTATGCTTTAGTTAGTTTATTTGCACTGAGCTATTGTTTGCGGCACTTAACATTTTTATAAAATGTTCCTATTTTATCTCTAATCACTAACTTGTCCAAAAAAAGGTGAGTTTTGTTTACGAGAGTGCAGAGAAGTGCAAATGTTCACTTTGGCTCTAAGATTGGCTTCTGTTAAGTCATGAAGAACCCACTTTCCAAGTTTTGACACTTTTCCAAACTGTCACAGATGACGGTGAACTGTTGAATGGATTGAATTAAGCTTCTGTTCTAGTTCTTCAACTGTTAAAGCACAATCTTTATCAAATGCAGCCAACAGCAAGTCATCATTAAACTCAACCAGACGACCCGAACGTGGTGCATCACTTAAGTTGTAGTCACCAGATCTGAACTTCTGAAACCACCTTCGATATTTTCTTTCGTTGAAAGACTTCACACCATAAACACCTTGAATGTTTCATATAGTTTTTGCTGCACTATTACCTTTTATAAACTCATAAAACATTATATGCCTAATGTGATCCTCAGACACATCTATCTTCATCAGGGTTTATTTAATTGATGATCTGAAAAAGTGGAGTTGGGTTATTTGTCTGAACATTTTTATACACGTCCTACTACATATCGCAGTCAATAAAACCTTCCATAAAGACAGAAATGATGATTCACTTCCAGTATTAAATATCTGGATGTTACTTATGGGATGACCTGAGAGAAATACAAAGATAAAACATGCGTTATGTGATAATCATGAGAACATTCTCTTCAACAATATCTGTTTGTAATGTTATGTATCATACGGAGTTCGTTAGATAGATTATAGTCGTTTAGTAGCTGTAAAGAAGCTATTATGTCATATTAATTGTTACTTAATAAAATTTTACTTCAGGTGTTCATCCTGGGCAATTGTTATATTGATTGTTTTCCAATAATACTTTGTTTCAAGTGTATATTCTGTGCTGGAGTCCATATTTTGTCTACGATTTACTTCAAGTGTTCGGCTATATGAAACACAATCAGACAACCATTGCGGTGTCAACATTTGTTCAGAGTCTAGCCCCCCTCAACAGTGCTGCGAACCCCATCATCTACTGTTTCTTCACAACCACGCTGTACCGGAACCTACGGTAAGTGGCAGATTCGAAAAAGTTCAAAATCATATCATGGAAATAGCTATTGTTTATTTACTTTTCTTTTGTACCAGAACCACAACTTTATGTCTTCTTCACTACTATGATGTATCAGATCCTAAAATATGTAGTCAACAGGTATGGTTTGTTAAACACTACACCTAACCTGAACCTACATTAGGTAGTCAATAACTATGTTTTGTTAAACACTGCACTGTACCTGAATGGCCTAGGTCGTTAAGGTGTGCGCTTCGTAATCTGAGGGTCGTGGGTTCGCGCCCGAGTCGCACCAAACATGCTCGCCCTCTCAGCCGTGGGGGCGTTATAATGTGACGGTCAATCCCACTTTTCGTTGGTAAAAGAGTAGCCCAAGAGTTGGCGGTGGGTGGTGATGACTAGCTGTGTTCCCTTTAGTCTTACACTGCTAAATTAGGGACGGCTAGCACAGATAGCCCTCGAGTAGCTTTGTGCGTAATTCCAAAACTAAACCAAACCACTGTACCTGAACCTACATTAGGTAGTCAACAGGTATGTTTTGTTTCAGTACTACGTTATCCCTCAGTTTACAGTATCTAAATATAATAGTTAGTGTTTCAAACTGTTAAAATGAAAAATGACATTCAGTAGATATAGTAAATCGTTCGTTGTTTGTTTATTGTTGGATCCCAGTGAAGCAGTTTCAATATAAAATTAATTACAATACAAAACGTACATCAATCACTGAAGCGCACATTTCTTTGTTTATACTCTATCTCAGCACTCATTGTGACAGACATAATCAGTCACATACTTTAACGAAACGTACCTTAACTAATACATTCATATGATATTACAATTTGGCAAGTGGTAAGGTCGCTCGACTCATAATCTGAGGGTTATGGGTTCGAATCTCCGTCACACTAAACATGCTCGCCTTTTCAGTTGTAGGGACGTTATATGACGATAAATCGAAGTATTCGTTGATAAAAGAGTAGCCCAAGAGTGAGGAATTGGCCGTGATGACTAGTTGTCCATTCTCTAGAGACGGATAGCGGAGACAGTCCTCGAGTAACTTTGCGCGAAATAAAAAAACAAACAAACAAAAATTTGGCAATTATCACTGCATACCGAATATAACAATCTGGCAACTATTACTACAAACCTGATGTTACAATATTCAATTATTACTACAAACCTGATGTTACAATATTCAATTATTACTACAAACCTGATGTTACAATATTCAACTATTACTACAAACCTGATGTTACAATATTCAATTATTACTACAAATCTAATGTTACAATTACCACGTTGTACCCTCAGGTTCCCATTAACAAAGTAAAGTTGGACCTTTTCTTGATTCGCTATTGTTCACTCTCTCTATCGAAGTATACGTGAAATTCTATTGTTCTAAACATTCTAAAAAATATTGTAAACATATCTTGGTGTGTGATGAACTGAAGATTTCATTTGTTTTGTGTAATAAATCACAATTTAATGTAATTGTTTCACAGACTTGTAATCTAAAGTGATAGTTGTGTGTTATTTCCACCTTATTATCATGTATGACATTGTCATAAATTATTATTTTCATCGTAAATCTCACACACCTTTGACCTCGTAAGTTTCGATCTGTTCCTTCTGATTGCTAGCATGAACTACGAACTCTTGAAGGTGATTTTGTACAGAAAATATCGAATTCTATTGCAAATCATTTCCATTCCTTCCATTACAGTCTTGGGAAGTTACACGCAGAAGTATCATTTACCACAGAGTTAACGTATTTTTGAGAGCACATGGTAAAATAAATGAAAAAACCAACTCATGTCTGGACATAATGTTCTGTGTCTATGGTGATAGCCTAATAATGTTTACAGTATATATTATTCATTGACTTAAATATAAGGTATTATTTAAAAAACAAAAATTAGAAGACTAGAAATCATATATTTATACGAAGATTTTAAAAATACAACAATATATTAACCAAAAGAAGTAATAAAACGCTTTTAGTATAAATATGTGATTTGTTACTCTGGTATAAATCGTTTAGTAAGAAAACTGTTCTAAACAATACTTTACCTACACGGTTTAGAGGAAACATAACAATGATCCACCTACACGGTTTAGAGGAAACATAACAATGAACTCCATCTATACGGTTTAGAGGAAACATAACAATACTCCATCTATGTTTTAAATCAGGAGAACTTTCCTATGTTCTGAAATCTTTTTTTAACAAATTATTTTTGAGCATGGGTTTGATGTTTGTTATATCTTTTAATATGCGGTATGTGTTAAATATTAATACGAACTTTCATAAGTCATTCCCGTCACTTTCATTATGTTCACAATATCAACTGACAGCATGCTTTGACAACACTATTGTGTTATAGTCGACAGGAAATATTGTAAACACTACTTAACACAGTAATGTTGTTAAAGGTGAATAGGCCTTTGCCACCAGTATTGTAGAATTATTTTCGTCTCTACATTTTTGTAAACAGTACTGAACATAGTAGCGGTGTTAATTGTTAGTCGGCCCTTATGGACAGTGTCTTAAGAGTGCAACTTCAGACACACACAAACGAAAATAAGTTAAGTTTAATCTCTTCCGTGTCAAACTTTATTTGGAAATGAGCTAAGAAAGTCATGTTTTATTTCGTTTTTTACACCCTATGTTTACATATTAGGTCTCCAAACTTCTCGAAATATTTTCGTCACTTTCCAATTGTATAGAATTTTACTCAAACAAATTATGATGGTATGTTACCATTTCATTTTTGACACATTTTGTCGAACTCAAAGAAAATATTAATAAATTTTACTCCAATTCCTTCATGTATAATAATGACTTCGATTTAATATCGATAAATTATTATTTTTTACTTTTTTATATATTAACTTATTACAGGAAATTGCCGTTGTGCAACTGGCTTGAGAAAAACATCTGCGTTTGCTTTCCATCGATTCAGCGCCCTCTACTGGACACCACATTTCCCAGAGCATCGGAAAACACCGTGACAGAGTCGTTAACCAAGTCATACCGACGGAATTCTGCGTCTCAATTTTCGCTAAAATGCAACCCATCTAACGATGTCACACTTAAGCGACACATAGTGGACAAGAATGGAACAAGAAATAATCAAAATCAAACATGTTCAAATGTCTAATATTTTCAACATGTTACTGTATTTATCTAGCCGTTTAGCATGTAGCTCTGTTAATGGAATGTTCAGTGGGCTTCTGTCATAAAATATTGGACCATATTTATATGTTGTAGATGGTACCTCAACCTGAATCAAATATCTAAGTTTTTTTTCATAAAGTAATATGTTACACGTTTGCTTAAATTTCAAAGTTGAAACATAACGTTAAGTCGGATATCGAGAATAGTTTGTGATCTAAAAAAAACAAATGTTGAGGGAGTGGTATTTAATTTTGAATGTCGTACTGTGAGCCTAACAAATCAAAAGTAAAGACAATTGTGAGATTTGCTTATCTTCTTCACCAAGTTCAGGATGTATTCGTACGCCATGAGAGAAGTAGTGCGTCCCTTTTTGTTTCTGTCTTTTTTGTTTTACTCATTGAACTGTAAAATACCGCAATCAGTGTCAGTGATGTCGAGAAACCCACTTGTTGAGAATTTTATATGCAAAAACAGCTCGTTTGGGTTGAGAAAATATTTTAAATAGAAGAGCGAACAACGTTTCAACCTTCTATTTAAAATATTTTCTCAACCCAAACGAGCCGTTTTTGCATATCAAAAAAAAAATACCACAATATTTATGAGCATATTTCTTTTTCGTGAAATATTTTTCGATCTTTAGTTAGCCCTGAAAGTATTTTCAACCAAAACATGCGTGTTAACATTAAACATCATATAACAACGGTATATGTAGTACTACAATTTTTATTTACAAGAGCTTATAAAGGGCTAATAACACGGTATAGTGTTCAAAACACACGCGCTGCTTGACAGTAATAAGTAGTCACAGGTGTAGTGAATAAGAATATAATTATAGAACGTTTCGGAATACACACATCCTATCTTCAGCAATCAGTTGAATGTCAATCAAAAGGTTGTGCATTCCGGTAAATACTTGTAAGTGTAATGTTACAAATCAAAGTAGAGAGGGGGGTAATACCCTCCCCCGAGTAAAGTTGTGTGTAATGTAGACCCACACGAAACACATTACTAAAAGTATCGAAAGAACCAGCGGGGCCTGACATGGCCAAGTGGGTTAAAACGTTCGACTCATAATATGAGGGTTGCGGGCTCTAAGCCCGGTCGAACCAAACATACTCGTCCTTTCATCCCTGGGGTCGTTATAATGTGATGGTCAATCCCACTATTTGTTGGTGAAAGAGTAGCCCGAGAGTTGCCAGTGGCTGGTGATGACTACCTGCCTTCCCTCTAGTCTTACACTGCTAAATTAGGGACGGCTAGCGCAGATATCCCTCACGTAACGTTGTGCAAAAATTGAAAAAAGAAAATAAGACAGCTAGCGAGAAAATGTATGATCAACTAAGTAGAAGTTATTATTCCAGCTAGAAAGATTTTTATTAATAAATAGACCATCTCCGTGATTGTGTTTTTCATCATGGACTCGTTTTCCGCTTCATGGATGTGTTGCGAACACTATGTGGATTGTTGTACAGTAATAAATTGGATAACGAAATTGAATTTTTAATTCATTTTGTGATATAATTATCATACCACACTTTAAATCTAGTTGTTGTTGTCTTTGTAATTTAATAATACATTTTTTCAGCATTAAAATACAGCATCTCATGAAGTCGAGATTAGTTCATACTTATTTGCCGCCTGGTGGCTCTAAAATAAGCTTGATGTGATTATAGCGATAAAAATTTGGGTTCAAACCTCCAAAAAATTGTAGGAAAAAGGCTGATAATTTTGTGGGAATTTTTTTTTGCACATCAACAAACAAATCTACTAATTTGGAAACCAATCATCGCATAGGACCAGTTTTAACTAAAGTAAAATTTATTTTTGTTCTGAATCAATGTCCTCTCTTATCTCCGTTGTCAAGGAGATATGCAGTTCTTATTAACAAGAGCTGAAATGATTTGCAGTCCTTACGTACAGCCAGTAGACAAAGATGCTATTATTGTTTAGCAGTGTTCAGTTAACACGTAACACGTTACGTAATTAATGTGCAAAGTGTGAAAGGCTAATAACTTATCAGAAGCGATTATGATTTAGTTATAATATGAGGCTGACACATAAGACGAGTCGTGTTGATAATCGCTGTTTCTTAAATGAAAGGATTCCAAGGACGCAAACAGACATCAGAATGTCTGGTGCTTCTAAGCGTAACAATTCAATGATTCCACTACAATTTTTTCATTAATTAAAAAGGACACGTAGTTATTATTTTTCTATTAAATAAACTAGAATTTCTTTCTTTAAACGTGTTTAGCTCACACTCAACTCTAAATATTTTAAGTATTTGTTAGTTTTTTTTTAACCTGTACATTTCTCGGGTTTTTAGGACAAACGAAACGTAGAGGCGAAGCAGATAATGTCACAGATAAATAACTCTCAACTCTTCTGTTTCCTGGTGTTAAGCACAACAACTGAGATATACACTGAAGCAATAAGTTAAATACAAATTAACTATATCTTGTAACAGTAAAACTGCGTCATATCTCTGATGGAAGAGAAAAAAAGTCTTTAACACATTTGTACAAAACTGCATAATGCTATACGTAGAATTCTAGTGACGTCCATTCAGTGTAGACTACAGAGTAAGCCCGGGTGTGGTCTAATCGTTTGCTTACCGGATTTTAAACCAAATAATTTGTTGTTCGCATTCAGTTACTGCACTTCGAGGCATTGAGCGTGTTATAAAAACAACAGTAAACTACCATTATTCGATTTCGGTAACCTGAGAATTTACTGTTGGTGCTATTAAGTAGCTGTCTTACCTTTGGTAAGAAACCAGTAACAGATAGTATAGCTGTCTTACATTTGGTACGAAACCAGTAACAGATAGTATAGCTGTCTTACCTTTGGTCTGTTAGCACGAAACCAGTAACAGATAGTACTGTGTGGCATGGCCTACCGCGTGCACTTCGTAATCTAAGGGTCGCAGGTTCGCGCCCGAGTCGCGCCAACCTATGTTTGCTCTCCCAGCCATGGGGGTGTTATAATGTTACGGTCAATCCCACAATTCGTTGGTAAAAGAGTAGCCAAAGAGTTGGCGGTGGGTGGTGATGACTAGCTGCCTTCCACTAGCTGTCTTACACTGCTAAATTAGGGACAGATAGCCCTCGAGTAGCTTTGTGCGAAATTACCAAAACAAACAAACAAAATATGACTGTATGGCTTTGCGCGAATATTCGAAACAGCAAATAAAAACTAGAGGGAGCTTATCAATATCAGATAATGTTTGTGTACCTTAGACATGCGTGAGTAATGTGTTTAAATTACTGCTGTTTATAATCAGGTAATCTCACAAGTATAATACCATCACCTGTTTGTTCATGTTTTCGAGGTTCGCGATTGTTCGAATTGCGTGAAACTGCGACATTAAAAGCTATGGATTCCTTTTTATACATTACAAAGCTTTGTAGGTAAAAGACCTATTTATTCTATAATATTATATATTATAACATTTAAATCGTATCTCGGCTTCACTTTTACATCTAATATCTTATCATCACGAACTCTTACCTCACATCTACAGTCGTTTCCTTCCCCATCTAAATAACCCGGCATGGCCAGGTGGGTTAAGGTGTGCGACTCGTAATCCGAGTGTCGCGGGTTCGTGTCCCCGTCGCACCAAACATGCTCGCCCTTTCAGCCGTGGAGGCATTATAATGTTACGATCAATCCCACTATTTGTTGGTAAAAAAATTAGTTCGAAAGTTGGCGGTGGGAGATGATGACTAGCTGCCTTCCCTCTAATATTACACTGGAAAATTAGAGACGGCTAGCGCAGATAGCCCTCGAGTAGCTTTGTGCGAAATTCTAAAACAAACAAACAAACAAACCCTTCTAAATAGTTGTTCATTTTGGACGTCACAACATAATATTGAAAAAACGCAGACTTACTTATTTTACTCTGCAGTAACTAAAATAAATAACTCTACACTCGACAACTGAACAACTGTGTAAAAGGAGTTGATTATTAAAGACAACTTTTATATCTTCACTCATACTTTATTAAATACGTTGTTAAGGCCAAAAGTAACACATTAATTTTCTACTAATTACAATTATATTGGTAAAAAGTTTTTCCCCCTTTCTATCCTTGCCCCCATATGGCCAGGTGGTTTGGGTTCTCAACTAGTAATCTAAAGATCGTGGATTTGACTTCCCATTACACTAAACATGCTCGTCCTTTTAGCTATGGGAGCTTCATAATGTGACTATAGATTCAATTTTTCGTTGATAAAAAGAGTTGGCGGTGGATGGTGATGGCAAGCTGCCATTTACCTCGTCTTACAATGTAAAATTAGTGATAGCTACCGCAGATAACCCTAGTGTAGCTTTGTGGGATATTGAAAAGAAACTTCTTTCCTTCAACCCTCTAAGCTAATAATGTCCATGTCTTTATTTCTTTTCCAAAGATAACTTAAACCATCATGTAAGTATTTGTTTCAAGACATTCTATATCTATAGTCTGATTGTAGAGACAGTTCTGGCAAAGATGGAGAACACGTGCGTGTTATTTGTCTCTCACTGTTGCACGTGTTGAGTGCGTTTTGTCGATTTTAGATTTTGTATATTAGAAACATTCTTAACGATTCACGTGCGTTATAAATATCAAATTAATATTAATCTCTAATGTAAATGTTTTTTTTTATTAAACCCAATAATTATCAAAGTAAAAATTCTGTTATTAGGTGAAGAAATCTGCCATTTTGAAAGTTTCAGTTTGAGTGAAGGGAACTATTAGATGAATTTCAGTAAACGATATTTTAAACTCAGAGTTGCTGCCTTAAATATTGGTTTACCAACTTTCCCTCTTTTGCAATGCTGTAAATTCTTGTTCACGTTAGCTTACTAATGACTTCGTAAAACAAACACGTTATGAAAACAAATCACTTTTTTGGAGAGAGGTAAAACGTGAACTCAAATAATCAGAGATGTGGATTCGATATACAATATTTAGTATGTCGTATTAAAATAAACCGTCCGTCAGTGGGACAGGAGAAATTCCACTTACAACGCTAAAATTCAGGGCTCGTTTCACTGCGTTGGTCACAGCAGATAGCTCAAGGTGTCCTAAAAACAAACAAACGGATATGAAAAACTTTTGTGTTAAAATAAATACTAGGAAAACAGATTCAACGCCTTCACGTTTTATTTTCTCTCCCGTAAATTGTTTCATTTCTTATTGTCTTTAATACTATAATTATTCGGGCTACACCTTCGTTAAGCCATTTGAAAATACAATGTGCTATACTTCTGTAGAATTTCACATTCAAAGTGATTTTGTCTTGTTGCTGCTACTAACCCTAGTTTTTATATTTTATCTGTATTTGTCGTATTTCCTAAATATCCTTGTTGATACACATGGTTATAAGTTTTCATTATATCTTCGAGAATAACTATAACTTATTGTTCATAAAAAAATACACATATTTATTTGGAGTAAAGTTCTGCAATTTCGTCATAACTGGAAGTAAGTGTCACAGAAGCACTTACGTGCTACTGATGTATTTTATATTGTGAAATAAAATATTAACGTTCACATGTTTTAGTTATTACTTTTATCTGGTGTAATTGCAACTTTAAGTTTGAGTTTCGAAGTGTAAAATTATCATTTTCATGGAAATCAATGATTTTCTGAGCATAATATAAATATTTTCGAGTTCGATGGTAAACGTATCTTTACTCTGAATCTGAAGATCCCCGGTATGCGTCCCGTTCTTAACAAGACGCATTCTGCATTTAAGTGAACACTTCAGGGGTGACTATCATTCTCTATTATTGACTAAATAATTGCTGTCCACCAGATGACAGTGGTGACTGTTGACCAATTTCCTTTCATGCAGTTTATCAGTTAGGCTTTACATCTGGCTACACGCAAACAGCTCCTGTGTACAGAAGTTGTAAAACAAACAAACAAAGGTCGTGACTCCTATAAAACGATCACAGAAAATTTTGTTAAGTTGTTTTTTTCGAAGCTAAATCAATGACACAGAAAGATTTATTTAAAATTAAGGGGAAAACTCTCCAGCTATCATGAACTTTCTAATTTCGGAACAATAGCGAAAAACGAAGGTTCTAATTTCATCGAAGTCATAGTGAACCTAAAATTTAATCGTGTAAAAATGTCTTGGTAAGATTATTTCTAATTACTCTCCACCGCAAAATAACAACAAAAAACGTAAAAGAAACACACTATGAAAGCATATTGAACGAATTTACTCCTCTTGCGAGAAGCTGACATAATTTGGTACATAAGTTAACACGTTTCCTGTTCTTACCTTTACTTGTTCGTCACTTAAGAAAACGAACATAAGTCACGTCATTAATTTACTTAGCTTTTGTTTTGTGTACATCTAACTGAATAGTAATAAATTTTTAATCAATATGATGATTTATTCTTATGATAACACAAACAAATGTTTAATAATTTTTGATAAATCATCAGATGTTCGCCGTCGCACCAGACATGCTCGCCCTTTCAGGCGTGTGGGTGTTATAATGTGATGCTCAATCCCATTATTCGTTGGTAAAAGAGTAGTCCAAAAATTGGCAATGGGTAGTTATGACAAACTGCCTTCCCTTTAGTCTTCCACTGCTAAATTGCCCTCCAGTGGCTCAGCGGTATGTCTGCGGACTTACACGCTAAAATCCGGGTTTCGAAACCCGTGGTGGGCAGAGCACAAATAGCCCATTGTGTAGCTTTGTGCTTAATTCAAAACAACAACAAATCCACTGCTAAATTATGGATGACTAGCCCAGATATCCCTCGTGTGGCTTTGCGCGAAATTCAAGGCAAACAAACCAAACCTGTCTAAATAATCAGTTGTGTGTTTGCATAATGAATTAATCCAATTACTTCTTGTTATTTTTGTTTTATTTCAGGGATTTGTTTATTATTAAACGAAATATCTGGGCGTCAAACTCTTGTCAGTTATGAGCTTTATTCCTATGTTAATAATTTATCTCAATTAATAAAATATAAACATCTCATTAAAGTGATTTATAAATTTCATTTACTTACAAAAGTTTTAAACTCTTACAGAGAATCGAGTAGAAGTCTGATGAACGACATCTCCACATTATGTAGGCTCCATTTGTTTGTTTATAATCTCGCGCAAAGCTACACGAGGGCTATCTGCGCTAGTCATCCATAATTTAGGGAGTTTAGAACAGCTAGTCATCAATACCCACCGCCAACTTTTGGACTACTCTTTTACCAATGAATAATGGGATTGACAATCACATTATAACATCCCTACAGCTGAAAGGACAATTATGTTTGGTGTGTCGGGTATTCGAACTCGCGATTCTCGGATTACGAGTCGAATGCCTTAACCACCTGGCCATGCCGAGTCCTTTTGCGAAGGTCTGAGATTAAATTATTGTTAAAAGTAGATAGCGTTTCTTGCATAGATGCACTAAACACTTTTGTATTATAAATATGTTTATTGCCCTATTTTTCTTCAGTAGATGTATAAATGAGTATCAAAAATAATAATCTATTATGGCGTGTCTCGTAATATTTAATAACCTAATTAGTCAGTAATCCAACTGTCAAAGTAGGGCCACAAAATGCCTTTCAAGAACTTACTGAAAATTAGTGTTTGCTACTTCTAACCATCAACAAATTTATTTCCTTAGGTTCGTAAGTAAAGAGACACTTCCTGTCTCTCTACATTGTATGTGTATAATGAGAGAACGATAAAAAGAGCGAGAACATTATCGAAATGTGTTTATCCTTTCTTCTCACGTATTTCACAAATGTTAACGTGACTACTTAGCTCCGTTACTGGACGGCTTGTTTTAACACTGAATTGCTCACATTTACGCCAAAGAAATTTTCTTGGGAGTTAAAACATCAATGAAAAGATGTTTTTGAAAGTAAAACAAAGCAGGGTTAATATTATCGGTTGTAAATTTTATTACGTTTAAAAATAATCGGTGTGAGTGGAGAATTAAAAATGTCTCGAGAAGCAAATTAAAAAAAAAATTATTTTACCTTTGCTGGGTAAAATATGAAGAAAATAGTGAACGGATTTCATGACTAGCAAGTTTGTCTGTTTGTTTGTTTTGAATTTCGCGCAAAGCTACTCGAGAGCTATCTGTGCTAGCCGTTCCTAATTTAGCAGTGTAAGACTAGAGGGTAGGCAGCTAGTCATCACCACCCACCGCCAACTCTCGGGCTACTCTTTTTACCCAGGAATAGTGGGATTGACCGTCACATTATAACGCCCCTATGGCTTAAAGGACAACCATGTTTGGTGCAACCAAGATTCGAATCCACGACCCTCGGATTACGACTAACAAGTGTAAGATTATTTTCTATATTTAGTGTTTCTTATACTATTCATTTTCTTACCACGTATCCACATTTTAAAAAAGTAGTACCATAAATGCCCACCAGTGGCTCAGCGGTATGCCTGGGGACTTACAACGCTAAAAACCGGGTTTCGATACCCGTGGTGGGCAGAGCACAGATAGCCCATTGTGTAGTTTTTACATGAAAATATAAAGCTTTGCATTGATTATTATATATTTAAGTTCCGGTTATGAGTTAATTAAAACTAATGAAAAAAAATGTATATATATATATATATATATTTGTTTTAAAATATACCTTCACATGTATATGTATATATATAATACACATATATCACGATACTGGATTTACATATGCTATAAATAATTTGTAAAATGGGTATTAGGTTTAGATACCTTAACTCAAAAGGCTGCTTTAAAGGGGTTCAGTAATGAACAATAACCAAGTGATCAGAAGTTAAACACTATCAAATGTGAAGAGATCACAAAGTCGCTGTTACCTAAATTAACATTGATACTTATGGCACTTTAGTATCACACGAATCGTTTAACAGCTCACACAAAACTACAATAATGTATTATTAAATTTTGTAGGCTATAACGGTTCGAAAATGCCCTTCAACTGAAAATAGACGCTTTTGTAAAAAACTTTCCAAAATAATTTAAATGTACTTGTTTTTCTCTCATATTTTAAATATAGTGTAAATTTTGTTGGTTAATATTTTTACTTTGAACGATAAATGTATGACATTAAATATCTTTATTTCAGAACGAGAACCACAAAATGACATTGAAATACATATATGTAAATATATTATCATATATCAGAATATACATCTGAAAAACTCTTAAATACGTGCACACACACACATATATATGTAAACACAAATATTTAAAACTAGGCTTTTAAATCTATTTTTTCGTCATAAAGAGCACGTAAGCGCCAGACACAAACATAATTCCCAGTACAAACCGCTGCTACCTTACAAAATTACAACAAAGACATCTTATATTTTAAAATAACAACACATGAAATACATGATATAAAAGTCTCTTAGAAAAGAGTGAGTAGTGATTTAAAGTGTCTTAGATAATGTAACGTTTGAACTATTAACATGTATTTATTTTACTGTACACATGCTTTTATTCTTAGCCTAATACATAAAATAAAAATTTGAATGTGTAACAAACATTTGGAAACACTTAAATAACAGCTGAGCAAATTTCAAAATTCGGTTTTATCGTTTGAGTCAAATTTAAATGACTTTTAAACGTCGTAACATGAACAATTATTCCAAAGTTACATTAACAAGTTTTTGCACACGTCACTTTGCTGTATACCGCTCACTAATAATATAATAAGTTCATACAAACATATAATAATCACATATACACTGATTAACACGTTATTACTCCAGTTCATGATGTTACAAAAACATATATTTTTTTTTATTTTCGCGCAAAGCTACAAGAGGGTTATCTGCCCCAGCCGTTCCTAGTTTTACAGTGCAAGACTAAAGAGGCTATTCTTTTAACAACGAATAGTGAAATTGACTGTCACATATAGCACCCTCACGGATGAAAGGGCGAGCATGTTTGAGGTGACGGAGATTCGCACCCACGCCCTTCGGATTATGATTCGAGCGCCTTAACTACATAGCCATGCCGGACCCCAAAAAGATGTATTCAGAAAGAAGACAATTATGAATGGATTTTTTTTTAAAATAAAAACATGCAACAAGAATCAATTTGCTTTTGCGGTTTGTTGTTACTATTATAGCCTGGTATATAAAATAATAATTTATTTTTATATTGAGTTTACTTACTGAATACAATCTTTTTATTAATACAAATTACAGCTTTTACAGTAACTTTGTGTTTTGTTTTTAACAGGTAAGGCATTTCTATCACTAATGCGATAATTTCCGAGTGCCTAAGTTTTAAGGGCAAACAATGTTTTGTATCTAAATCAACAATATAACAGTGTATATCAATTTGTTATTGTTCAATTGTTGAGCGCTGATTTAAATAAATAAAAAACACTACAGTCGGTATATTTGACCGTGATCGAAACCTTATGTCTCTTTTTAAAAAATATTATTCCTTTCTGTAAAACCATAACTTGTAGAATAATAGTATTATAACCAGTATTATAATTTTTTTGAAACATGACAACCTGTAACTTATATACACAATAATATTTAAGGTTACAATTGTTATACTTATTTTCTTGCTACTGGCATCACGGTGACTAGATTCTTTCTATTGCAATCTGTTAATATATTAACGGTAGCACTAGCTTGAAGTCTACAAGTGTTCCGGTGGTTAAATACGAAGGTGGTGTGCATTCCGGTGAAAAACAACAGCAAACAAAACTGTGAGTTATACTGACGGATAACAATTATTCATACATCTTGTCTTTTTAACTAGCAGAACCTACACATATATTACGACTTTTCTCTGTTCAGACGTTTCCAACATAAAATACGAAGGGAAGAGGGAACTGGCTTCGAGCCCCTATAAGTAAACCTAAAATATAATTACCTTTAGTGTTAACAACCAACAAGACCATTCTTCCATCCCATCTGCCCCCATAAAGTGCATACAGATATTTTTGGGAAATTATTTTAAGCAATAACTCTTCTCAGTTCCCTCTGGTAAGTCTACAGATTTACAACGCTAAAATCAGGGGTTCAATTCCTCTCTGCGGACTCAGCAAATAGCCCAATGTGGCTTTGCTATAAGAAAACACATACACACTAACTCTCTTTATATTGTTCATTTTTAAAACCTGGAGATCAAATGGAATTGAAATCAGAATATTGATATTGAATGAAATATGTCAACTTAAAAAGAGGGGTGTAGGTGGGTGAGGAACCATTAAAAATATCGGGTGTTACTTAGACACAGAGAATTTAGGGCAAACCACCACAGTGAGTAAATTTGTTTTGTGGAAGCCATCGTAAAATGGGGTATATCCAACTTACAGACCCAGGTTAAAACGTCACCTTTAACATGTTAATTCTATTTTTCAATATTATAATATTCGTAGTTGAAATCGTTAACACTATTGTATCTTTTTTTCTTCCCATTTTTCGCTTTTAAAATTTATGAACAGCGCAAGGTTCAACTTTGAAGACTTCAGATGGTACAATAGGCCTTTCTCAGTCATTAGTTACCATGGAAACTTGTTTCATTTTAAATGAAACTGATGGGCGAATTTCTACAGACACCTGGTGGCTGTTTGATAATCTCAAAGACCTGAGAACAATTTCGCTCATTGTCGAGCAGTGCGAAGTTCGTCTGAGGGTATCAGTTCCTAGAGGGCGCTTCGCTCTTGTACGAGAGGCACTACCACGACGAGAAAACCATCGACAACATGGACGATTACTAGAAAATAACCCAGGAGAGTAAACATAAAATCTTTGATTTAAATATTTATGCTTAATATATATATATACAATACTGATTGTTTAAAACAATTATGAATCTCTTTATGTCGTCTGTATTTTACAATGAAACAATATGCAACGAATTTTATTACTGTGTATTTGGAAATTATATTGTCGTTAAATTAATCAACAACGTAACTATCTCTCTTTTTAATAATAATTTTTCTATACTGTTCAAACTAAGTAAAATCGACAGTTTCTAGATTATCTAGACATTTTAATCGAAAATATGCAGAGTAAAAATATTAAATAAAGACACAATTACTCGGATATTTCTAGAAATATTTTTTTCATAATATACAAGTAGAAAGTATGATAGAATAACACAGAGGTAAACAATATTATATCATTTATTAACAATATTTTTCTTACTGTTTAAGTAAACCGTGTGATAAAATACCATGGAATAAAACAATGTTATATCATTTATTAACAATATTTTTCTTACTGTTTAAGTAAAACGTGTGATAAAATACCACGGAGTAAAACAATGTTATATCATTTATTAACAATATTTTTCTTACTGTTTAAGTAAAACGTGTGATAAAATACCACGGAGTAAAACAATGTTATATCATTTATTAACAATATTTTTCTTACTGTTTAAGTAAAACGTGTGATAAAATACCACGGAGTAAAACAATGTTATATCATTTATTAACAATATTTTTCTTACTGTTTAAGTAAAACGTGTGATAAAATACCACGGAGTAAAACAATGTTATATCATTTTACTATTGTAATTTTTCACTAAACATTTATAAAAAGTCAGTTTTGACTATGAGTTCAAACTTTTGATTGACCAATACTTGGGCCCCCTAGTGGCTCAGCGGTATGTCTGCGGACTTACACGCTAAAATCCGGGTTTCGATACCCGTGGTGGGCAGAGCACAAATAGCCCATTGTGTAGATTTGTGCTTAATTCAAAACACAAACAAACAAACCAATACTTGGTATTTTCTACTGGCACGACACCTAAACGATTGGATCAGAGACTTTAAATTTCATTCCTAACTTAGAACTGATGAGGGAACAGTTTAGCATCACCCTCCGCCTATTTTTAAGATGCTCGTAGCCGAACAGCAAATTCCCCGTTGTGAACATAATGCATATAGTTCTGCTGTGTAGCTTTACACCATGAAACAACAACAACAACAACCGAAGAGTCAGATTAATAGTCAGTTGCAGTTATGAATTTCCTGCAATAAATAGCTTTGAAGAAAATAGAGTTTATGTACAGGTACTTAATGACGTTAGCGCCTTAGACCTTTCGATCCATAGCCTTACACATTAGTCACTAATTTTTTTTTCTACTGACTTTAGGAATACGTGATAATTAGTGAATATGTTTACCATTAAATAATCGATTACAGCCATTGAAAAAAGGACAAGAATAAGACATGACACCTTTAATCTCAGAAGACGTTTGTCTGAGATGTTATTCTTGGAAACTTAGCACACATACAGCCTTGGCCTAAACGCTTGAATATTTTGTAATATTTAAAGTTATTGTTATTATTAAGATAAATTACAAATGCACTTAGCGCCATCTAGTGGAGAAGTGCATGTCGTATTAAACATTTACATATGTAATTTGTATAATGAGACAAGTTCTATGGATATCATGAACGATTTCTTAGGACAGCAAACGATTTTATCACACATCCGTGGAAAGATGTGTAACTCAGTATTTTATTTATCACGATAAAACCTGGCCAAAGCATACATAAAGACAAAATATAACATGAAATTATTATGAATCGTGTCTGTAACCTTATATAAATTCATGTTAAGCATTCAGAACTTGGTCGATTATCCTCGTACTTCTAAAAACATCCGCAAGGAAACGTGACATTCTATGGATGAGTTACTGACGTAATACATCGAGGTTTTATTCTAGTTTTTCACTAGAGGACGTTGTGACTCAACTTCTGGTAAGTACAGGGAAGTTGGCTGAACAAAGCATCGATTTGTTTAAAGATTATCACACCAGTTTGTTTATTTGGAATTAAGCACAAAGCTACATAATGAGTTATATGTGCTTTGCCCACCACGAGTATCGAAACATTTAAAGCAGCTTAAGTATACCGCTGTTCCACTGAGGGTGGTGGTCATATACCAGAAGCATCCTTTTCTATACAAAACCGGTGTGTGTGTGTGTTTTAACGAATAGATGCTCGGAAAAATTTATACAGACCAGAATAACAACTAGTACTTGTTTGTTCGATCATATAATATCTTCTATGTTATTACTAGTTGTGTGTAGATAATAATACTAATATTAAACTATGCATACATCCTGACTTTTAGGATCTTTCCTGCGGACCGAGATGTGAATATTAGCAAATGAGCAGATTAAATTATATAATATTAATTTTGAAGTGGAAAGTAACAGTCCAGAGTTTTGTTTGTTTGTTGAATTTCGCGCAGTTTTTGTTTGCTTGTTGAATTTTGCACAGTTTTTACTTGTACGTTGAATTTCGCGCAGTTTTTGTTTGTTTCTTGAATTTCGCGCAGTGGTGCATAGTGGACTGTTTATTTTATTCAGGTCTGACTTCTAACCTTCTAAACCTCGAAATTAATCTACGAGCCTCAGAAAAGTATATGAAATAAAAGAGGCAAACTTGGAAAATAACGCAAACAGAGAAGACTTTCTGTAGCTAACTTCAATATGAAAAAAATTCGAACGCTTTGAAGGCAGCTAATGAACAACCAGTGAATATTAAAACCAGGACTGGAGTTACGTGAAAACCAGGACTGGAGTTATGTCAAAACCAGGACTGGAGTTACGTGAAAACCAAGACTGGAGTTACGTGAAAACCAAGACTGGAGTTACGTGAAAACCAGGACTGGAGTTACGTGAAAACCAAGACTGGAGTTACGTGAAAACCAGGACTGGAGTTATGTCAAAACCAGGACTGGAGTAACATCAAATCTAGGACTGCAGCTATCTCAAAACTGAAACTGGAGTAATTTCAAAACCAAAATATTGGAGTTATGTCAAAACCAGGACTGGAGTAACATCAAATCTAGGACTGCAGGTACCTCAAAACTGAAACTGGAGTAATTTCAAAACCAAAATATTGGAGTTATGTCAAAACCAGGACTGGAGTAACATCAAATCTAGGACTGCAGCTACCTCAAAACTGAAACTGGAGTAATTTCAAAACCAAAATATTGGAGTTATGTCAAAACCAGGACTGGAGTAACATCAAATCTAGGACTGCAGCTTCCTCAAAACTGAAATTGGAGTAATTTCAAAACCAAAATATTGGAATAACGTCAAACCAAGATTTAAATTCAGTCAAAATCAGTAGCGTATTTAGATAAGGGCAAGAGAGGGCTCAGTACCAGGGCTCATGGGTTTAATGGGAGCTCATTTATTATTTTATTCTATATAAAATTGCCCACAACATTTATTCGCCACTGGACCCACACAACCTCAAATCCGCCACTGGTCAGAACCAGAACTGGAGATACATCAAAACCAGGATTGGCGCTATTGCTAAGCTGAACAATTATAAGTCCACAACGTCAGTTGTCAAACTTTGAATTCTGACCGTCAAGATGTAAAATATCTGTATATATTAATTATTTTTAAATCAAATGACAATTGAAGAAAGCTTACGTCACGGATGAGGAAGGTGATGAAATAACACCTAATATTAGAACTGGATTTGCTCAAATCATTCAGTTAAATAACAACATAAATATCCTATATATTTCAAAGTTTATAATTAGTTCAAGTAGTTTATTCAGGTAAAATAAGTAAATTGAATATATATTTTACTTTTATTGTTCTTGTTATGCATTTATTATGTTCTCCCAGTTAAGATTCCGTGTCTGATCCTCCGTTGTAATTTGTTATTGTTAAACGCAAAGCTACACAATGGGATATTCGTACTGTGCCCATCACGGTTATCAAAACCCAGGCTTTAGTGTCATAAACCCAGAGACTTCCCGATGAGTCACGGGGACTCTCGTGGTGGACAACTCGAAAATAGCTCACACTACAATTTGTTCTAAAACAGAAACAAGAAGAAACAGATATATAGATGTCATCCAATACGATCAATGTTCAGCAACCTTTTCAACAAGATCTCTTGTATTTCACACGTTTTACGTCTTTCTGTGGGTCAGCCGTAAATGTACGTATTTTCAACACTAGAATTCAGTGTTCTGTTCCCGTCAGTGGACAGAATAAAGATAATCCATTGTTTAAATTTGATCTAAAACAATAGCTACAACAATAATTACTATTTTTATTCTATAACATTGGAAACAGTTATCTTTCTACGACCTTTTGGATATTGTGGAATCTACTTGGTTTGAACTATTATGTTAATCCATACTTTAAAATTAAGCTCTTTATTTTCTTCAGTAACTGGTACTTGTTAATAAAAGTAATTTATAACAGAATGTGTTTATTGGCAATAGATGGAACAACAGATGGCGCTGTAATTCATAATTCTAACCAGATTTATTTCTTGTTTCGTTTGAACTTCAACAATATTTATTGGTACTAACACTTATTTACCCTCCTATTTGATTATAAAAATAAAAATAGTATCATAATAAGCATAAGAAGAAACATTTTCCGGTAAGAAGATCAGTAGCTACAACTATATTTACAGATACACGTGAGAACTCGTAGTGCGCGTTAAGCCTAAGATTGGTTTGTAACAATTGAGATTGTCGTATATCATGTTTGTCTTAGACAATTCGGTCAAAGCTATTGTCTGCACTTAACCTCCTCTAATTATGAACTTACATACTAGAGACAAGGCATCTAATCAACAACATCCATCTTCAACTCATGTACTACTCATGTGTAACCAACTAGGGAAATATTTCCGCCACTCTTATAACACACTAACAGTCCCAAAATGGAGGCCGCGATACATGCGGCAATGGGACGAGAATCATAAACTCTTAAGTTCAATGACCCGTGATAAAAATCATACTACATCAGCCCCAAGTAAGAGTGTGCCAATTGTGAGAAACATCAGTTGGTATTAATATATCTCAGGACGTCAGGTATGAATATTAAGATTTTAAACCAGACGTCCTGAGATATATTTTCACTTCAAGTGAATTTCTCGTCATCACGAGATCAATTGGTATTATCCATGTAAAAAGTCTTATGGATAATATGATGTTTTTTAAAAAAAAACAAATTCTAAACGTTGGAGATAGATTTGATAAAATCTACATCCATAATAAACTCAACTCTTTATTTTAGAGTAAATCTGAAATTCGAAATATGTTTCTGCCTCTCAGCTGCAGCAGATGATGACAATAACCTAACGGGTCTCAGTGGTTAATTTGCTAAACTTAAGATCCAAAATTAAATGGTTTGTGCCTCATTATTGCCCTCGGAAAAATACGTGCGCCTCACTTTGGAATTGCACGTGTGTTACAAGTTTGTTTGTTTTTGAATTTCGCACAAAGCTACACGAGGGCTATCTGTGATAGCCGTCCCTAATTTAGCAGTGCAAGACTAGAGGGAAGGCAGCTAGTCATCACCACCCATCGCCAACTCTTGGGCTACTCTTTACCAACGAATAGTGGGATTGACCGTCACATTATAACGCCCCCACGGCCAGGAGGGCGAGCATGCTTGGCATGACTCGGTCGCGAACCCGCGACCCTCAGATTACGAAGCGCACGCCTTAACGCACTAGGCCTTGCTAGGCCCTACGTTACAAGAGTGACGTCCACATTAAACTATCACATTAGATTAGAGTAACTCACGAGTTTGTATTGGGTAATACTAGTGAGCCTTCCATCTAGTGTATCACTTCAAAATTTTTTTATTTAAAATTATCTATAATTATTTAAACTTTATTTTAAAATATCTTAGATATTAATATTTCCTAATAATTGAAAGCATCTACTTGTTTACTAATGTCATTCCAAATTGTAATTACTTTTATTAATCTGTTTCGTTTGTGTTTTTTTTAACTAGTTAGGGCACTCGACTCGCAATCTGAAGGTCGCGGGTTCGAATCCTCCATCACATGAAACATGCTTGTCCTTTTAGTCGTGGGTGCATTATAATGAGACGGTCAATCTCACTATTCGTTGGGAAAAAAATAGCACAAGAGTTGGTGTTGGGTGATGATTACCAACTGCCTTCCCTCTAGTCTTACACTACTAAATTATGGTCGGCTAGCACAGATAGCCCTTGTGTAGCTTTGGGCGAAATTTAGAAACAAAACAAACAAACAAACCAATGTGGCTTTCCTTAAACACAAAGAAACAAAGGCACTCCCCCTCCCCGTTTATATTAATGAGAAAACATGACAATAACCCTTGTCGTTTTTAAACAAACAGTTTCCGTGGCTTGTCTTTTATTATTCAGATCTGACTTTCTCCTCTTCAGTTAGATAGCGGTTAGTCTACGAACTTTTAACCTAAGTCTGAAATCTAGTATTTGATATCCCCATAACAAACGCAGAGGAAAGCCCAGTGTGGCTTTGTTATAAAATAAACAAACATGACGTCACAATTCTCATTTGATACATCAAATCATGTTTAATCATGTATTTTTTTTTAAGTATGATAGTTGCGGTTGCGTGACAGTAAGAATGTTATAATGAAAGCCACGAAATACTGTTCACAACTTTCCATATTAGTGCTGCCATCTATATATTTATGTAACATCAATGTTATCCTTAAAAGTGTCCTTATACACTTGTACAGTTTTTATCGGTATCATAAATTATTGAATTACGAGATAACAATAAGCCCGATTTATATTTGTTTGTTTGTAATTAAGCACAAACCATGGACTACTTGTGTTTTGCTCACCGCGGGTATCGAAATCCTATTTCTAGCAGTGTGAGTCGGCAGAAATACTATTGTGCTATTATACTTTAAATAAAAAAAAAGGTTTCGAATCCTTGTCTTTGATAGAAATGTTTTCACGATTAATTTGTCACGCCATTTTTATGATCCCTTACTTTATGGTTATATTATCTTCTATTAAATTACAAACTGTTTCATTCAAAGTAATTTTTAGTACCAAGTGAGTTGTCATTATTATGTGTTCACCATGCTTGTATTTACTATATTTGCCAAAAATATTCCACAAACGGTTGGCAGAGCCTGTCGAACATGCCCTGCAGTAGTTCAGAACTAAAATAAATAAATAAACATTATAAATGAATATATTTAGGTAAATTTAACAGTTTTGTGCCAATAGGCTTAATGTTTGTAAAACAAAATCATGTTTTTTTATTTTCTTTCTTTCAAATTATTCTTAAGTTGTTCATTGAGATTCAGTGAGAATTTTGAATTAGATTTGTACAAACATTTCAATTTAATGTTTGTTTCCCACAACCTTCTGATCATGAAAGCTTTTCTATAATATCAAAACTTTCCAGTTGCACTGCATGTATGCAGTTAGGCCTGGCATGGCCTAGCGCGTTAAGGCGTGCGCTTCGTAATCTGAGGGTCGCAGGTTCGCGCTCGAGTCGCGCCAAACATGCTTGCACTCCCAGCCGTGGGGCGTTAAAATGTTACGGTCAATCCCACTTTTCGTTGATAAAAGAGTAGCCCAAGAGTTGGCGGTGGGTGGTGATGACTAGCTGCCTTCTCTCTAGTTTTACACTGCTAAATTAGGGACGGCTAGCACAGATAGCCCTCGAGTAGCTTTGTGCGAAATTCCAAAAAACAAACAAACAATGTGTGTAGTCCCTACCTTTCAATTATGATAACCAATGTTGAGATCCTGCAAAGAATTGTAAGCCAATAAACCTGTTTGTGATGAAAAATCAATTTATACTCCACGTGTATTTGTTTGTTACTTTCTTTCGCATTCATCTCAATTTGTCGATGATGGATTGCAGGCTGCAAATGCATTATAATAGCACTTCATATTTATTCTTTGCATCCTAAGCTTGTTAGTTTAGCTGAAGAATGGTAAACAAAAGTCTAGATGCAGTGATCTATGTATAACAGCATTGCAAGCTATCAGGCCTAATATTCATGGTATATTCGCATAACCTTTCTTCAGTTTATCTTTATTATTTCCCGCATGACTTTAGTAATTTTCAATCAAAACTTGTTATTGAAATTACTCTCTTTTACTTTCAAATAAGATTATTTCTTCTGAGAAAATTGTTAATCAAAAATAGATAAAGTTTAAGTACTCGGACATATCGATTAATAAACAACAGTGAATTTAAACCGTCCCGTGTCTTTAATTATCTTCTCTTTCAATGCTTTGACATTTTCCACCTGAAATTGAGTTATAAGCCTCGAGTTTTTGGGTAGCCATCCCTGTTCAAAAGGAGAGTGGGTAACCACTCTGTACATAATAATGCGATTTTCTGTACAGAAGAAAGTTCGAAATGCACTTTGCGGAATACCACCATTCAAACCCTAAACCTTGTGCATTTGAATTAAGCAGTTTTATGTGGCTCTTCTTAAAGTTTTATATGCTAAACAATTTACATTTGTTGTTTTAGTCATTTTCTTACGTTTGGTTAAATATGCAAGTTACGTTTGTATTCCAGATTTTAAGATCAAGAAACAAGTTAGTCATTTGAATACTATCAACTGACATATTTTTGACCATCATACGAACAGCACCTCATAATGTTCGGCCGTTTAAGAGTTATCACAAATACACAACTTAAACTTACAAAGGTAATAGTAATATTAGAATTTTGTAGATATTAAAAACAACATCAACTTAACTAACCTTAAAGAAAATGAGATACGTAATTTACCAAACAAATCGAAATCCAGTATCTGCAGAAAGAACCTTAAAATATTAAAAACGAGCTTACGTTTTGCATTGAGAAGCGTAGTGATGTTCTATGATTGATTACAATGGAAAAGGTTTGTTTGTTTTTGAATTTCGCTCAAAGCTACTCGAGAGCTATCTGCGCTAAACGTCCCTAATTTAGCAGTGTAAGACTAGAGGAAAGGCAGCCAGTCATTCCCAACGAATAGTGAGATTAACCATCACATTATAACGCCACCACAGCTGAACAGGTGAGCATGGTTGGAGCAACTGGGAGTCGAACGCCTAAACACACTTGGTCATGCCGGGCGTAAAATAGAAAAGAAATACAACTATTTGTAGTGATGTCCTGTTATTGATACAATGGAAAAGAAATACAACTATTTGACTTTTTTCAATCGTTTAATCACTTGTGTGATATTACGTAATTCAATAACTGTTTCTACGAATATATATACATATACAGTTAAACACATATTCAAACAAATTTACGCATATTACTTGTTCTCCAGGAATACTTCTATTTAATGTATGGATGTTTCATATGTGTGTGTTTTCTTACACCAAGTCAAATAAGGATATCTGCTGAGTCCACCGAGAGGAATTGAACCCCTGATTTTAGCGTTGAAAGTCCCTATACTTACCTTTATAGCAGCGAAGGACGGAAGTTTTATACTTCAAAGTTACCCGGCATTTGTTTTCTTGTATTCACGACTTGTAAACTAATTACGTATTTCATTACAACGTAAAGAAAGGGTTGTAAAATAAGGCCGAATTTGTAATACAAGAGTTACAAAAAAGCCAGTTTTATAAGATGAGAACAGTTTTATAAGACAGATGAAGACAATAACATGAAACCAGACATTTAATACAGGACAGTAAAAATAAACACTAGAACATTTCTATAAAACAATTCAGACTGACAACATAAAAACCACATCTTTTGAAAAAAAAGATTTTTTATAAAAGAAGACAACTGAACTAACAGGATGTTGCATTGATAGAAACTTTGTTTTCAGCTGGTTATTATACGGATATTTTTATCCAATGTGAGTTAAAAGCTTTTATTTCACGTTTATCAAAACTTATCTTTGTTTCTTTTCAGTATCGTGAACTCTTGGCGTTGATTTCGAATAGATTGAATTTAACAAAACCGTAAAACATCAATCGTTTTCTTTACTTATTTACTTACTCTTTAGTTCCTTTTCCTTTGACGAGCTTTTCTTTCGTGATAAAGGCAATTTATAATAATAAAAAGGCATTTCTGTGAGCCTCTATGTGTGTGATTGCCTTAAACCCAAGAGGAAAGAATTTAGAAACCTGAAATTTTGCATTCATGCTAACTGGACCCCGAGCGTGTACACCTGAGTATTATTACTTGTCTTCATCACATCTTTTTACGAGGCAAGGTAGCAAAACATATTTGTTGGTTTCTTAATTTACAGTCTCCGTTTCATATTTAAAACATTGGTGATTTAACGGAAAATACTATGATTCAGAAACAATTTAAGCTTAAAATCAAGTGAGACGTGACACCCACTACTTTTTATATAGGTTAGATAACATGATGTACTGTGACATATATAATTAATTATAACATAATAATCTAGAATATGCAAGCCTAGTAACTCGAGTGAAGCCAAGTAGTGAAAAAGAAAGATTTTATTATCCTTTAGAAGTAAATTTCAATGTTTAGTGTCACTTCATCTTGAGTAAAATTGTCCCTTCCTGGTATTGAGTTAAGAGTTCAAGATATCATGATCTTATTGTGTCACTTTTAGGAAAACTACACATTGATAACACAACTAAAATACTTCAATTACTGTGCATTTAAATCACATTTAAAGTTTAAACTAGTTTCAGTTTATCTGTTTTAAACACAAAGCGTGGATTATTCGTCCTATACCCACTGCGGGTATCGAAACCCAATTATAGTTTTACCATTGGACCACTGGTGGACTATCTAGGTCAGAAAGTTTCTAAAATACACAAATGTTCATAACTATCAACTATTTAAAAAAAACTGATTGTATCGTCCAACGTAAACATTTCTGAAAAGATAGAATCAGCACTACAAGGACAGTTGTTGTCTGATAAACTGACGTTCTGTTGCTAATTCAGCAGTCAAAATCTATAAAAGTTCCTAGACACGTAGCTTAAATAGTTGACGAAAGACGACGAATCTCACACAAAATAATTATACATCAGATACAGAGAGTAGTCCAAAGAACTATATATTAATACCAATACGACATTGCTACTTCGTAATAAATGTACCACACAAGAAACTAGCGTCATTAGTGCAGAATACAGAATTATCGTCAGCAGAAAATATAGCTACAAACACATAATAACCAACCCACATTAACATGCATAGAAGAAACACGTCTCATGGCAACAGTCTCGTTTGACCGTAAAACACTCTACAAACTCAACCGTGTCCCCTGGTGGGACAGGGGTTTGTTTACGGATTCGTGACGCTAAGCTCGACTCCTCCCAGTGGATAGAGCAGGTAGCCCAATCTGGCTCTGCTCGAAAACCAACCATCCATAGATCTTTAGTCACTTTGTATAATTATCTAGTTTATCCACAGAATAGTTAAGTAAGTTATCAGAGGTTACAGAAAGACTTCCTGTTTGAAGGAAACCGGTATTAAGTAAACATGCAGTTAGAAAACTAACCTATTTCCCTTCTACTTCTCCAAAGTTATAGATTATAAAGTAGGATGTTTTATTCGTGTGAATAAAAAACGACACGAGTGATAATTTAATGTTATAATCATGACTGAATTGTTTACTGATATATTTAATTGGAAAATGAATTAATTGGTAATTGTTTGTTTGTTTGTTTCTGAATTTTGCACAAAGCTACTCGAGAGCTATCTGTGATAGCTGTCCTAATTTAGCAATATAAGACTAGATAGAAGGCAGCGAGTCGTCACCACCCACCGACAACTCTTGGGCTACTCTTTCATCAACGAATAGTGGGATTGACCGTCACATTATAACGCTCCCACGGATGAAAGGGCGTGACCCCATGACCCTCAGATTACAAATCGCACGCCTTATCACGCTTGGCCATGCCAGGCCTTAATTAGTAATAAATTTTATTAATTCGTGATTTGTAGACCACTAGATCTCAGTGGCGACTTTTTCATGTTCAAAATGGGTGTAATGTCAAATAAATCCAATATTTTTAATTGGTTTCAATGATCTGAAGCCTTCCTGAATCACTATAAAAAAGGAAATACTTATTTTACATAAATTATGTTTCTAATACCCATAACGAAAACGTTAAAATTGTCTCATATATTAAGTACATATTTTTATCATGTACTTAACATGTAAACATTTCATTATTAATAAAAAGTAAGCAGACTATAATATTGTTTTGTGACCGAAATTTTATGGTTCAAACTGAGTGATTAAACTTTATAATGGAAACTTTATATGTATACAATCAAAATTAAATAGATTAATTGTATTCAGACTAAGAAAATTTTAAATTTTCCAGTTCTCTAAAATATAACACAACATTTACCTTGACAGGGGGTACTCAGCAGAAGGGTTAATTTTGTTTTGAATTTCACGTAAAGCTACATGAGGATTATCTTCGCTATCTTTCCCTAATTTAGTTCCGTAAGACAACAAGGAAAACATCTGGTCAATTCTTGGGCTACACTTTTATCAACGAATAGTAGGATTAATCGTGACATACTACCGTCCCCACAGCTGGGAGGGGAAGCATATTTAGGGGATTCGAACTTGCAAGCTTCAGATCAGACGGTTGTGCCCCCTAATCACGTGACCATACAACTGTTAATGATAGAACTAAATATAAACTTTCCCATTTATGAGAACATTAATCTGTACGTTTCATATTTTATTAACTAAGGTTCAATATTTTCCAACTCAATGTTTTCTTATGTTTACACAACGAATTTTATAAATGCTTACAAAATTGGAGAATGTTTTGTTAACTGCTAAGCAATACATGTTTAATGAAAAGAACATTATTTCGTCTTACCTTAGAGTCCTACATAAGTGGGTAGAGAATACTAAATATATGAACGGGTTAGCAGCACTGTTTAATGGTGCTAAGCTTTGGATGAATGTTGAGACAGCAATGTTGGTTTGGTTTAGTGAAAAGTATCCAAACACTTGAAGTAGATCGTAGATAAAGTATGGACTCCAGCAGAGGATAAAAACTGAAAAACAAATCATTTAATGGGATGTTTAATTAGTTTCTGTAGCGAAATCTGTCCATCAAGGATTACAGATTAAATGTAGATTTGCTGAGGGATTACAGATTAAATGTAGATTTGCTGAGGGATTACAGATTAAAGGTAGATTTGCTGAGTTGGATGTTAAGATCCAAATCAAATTCAAAATGTTCTTTTTATGCAGTGCAAGTAATAGTCTAGAAGGCAAAACATCAGATGAATAATAACATAAGGGTTTTTTGTATGAAATTAAAAGAAAATAGGTTATAATATTACCTTGTTTTAAAACATTTACTCTCAAAAGAAACACTTTGCAAACAAATAAAATAATCACTGGGTGTTTACCTTGATATTTTTACTTAATAAAAATTAGAGCATGAACTATGATAAGTAAATTTACTTTCAGACAAAATAATCTCATGGTTTATCGAGATCTAAGAAACGGAATGCTAAAAAATATCGTTTTTTTGAAAACCTTTGACATAATGGCATCATACTCAAAAACGTAAACCTTACCAAAAACTATGACAAAAGTCATTTTTACAGTCTTGATCTTAGCTTGGGGAATGATTCCTCTGGAACTAGTTCTTTTGCAAATTGCATCATCGTCCTCAATGGATTTACCAGAAGTACCTTGGTATAAAAAACAACGAAGATGAGAAACATGTATCTTAGACCGCTATTATATATTGTTTGTTTTGAAATTTCACGCAACGCTACTCGAGGGTTATCTGAAATAAACTTCCCAAATTTAGCAGTGTAAGATCAGAAGAAAGGCAGCTGGTTATCACCACCCACCGCCAACTCTTGGGCTACTCTTTTACTAACAAATAGTGGGATTATTCGTCACATTACAACGCTCCTACGGCTGAAAGGGCAAGCATGTTTGGTGTGACGTGAATTTGAACCGGCAAACCCAAGATTACGAGTCGAACGACTTACCCACCTGGCCATGCTGGGTCATATGTATAAATATATAATGACTACCACTATATATATTCTATATATAACATAAAATTGTATTGTTTTATTCTATCTTAAAGTAACAATCCTAGTTCACTGGTATGTAACTGTTCTACAATTCAATATCAACGTGGATCATTTACATAAGTTATTTTCATTATTGTGTGTAGTTTATGGCATAAATATTATGACAGTGAACGAAAAGTGATTATTATTTTTGTGAATTCACTAATAAGTAAGTTTTAAAGCATAACTGTTTATTAATATTTCCAATGAGATGATGGTGATTTATATTAATTCAACAATGTAGGGGATTTAAAGTCAAATTTATTTATATTTCTCACAATGTGGCGATTATTTATTTGAATTTAGCAATGTGGATGATTGGAATTCAGATTTTCTAACTTATAGGAAATAATTTATCAATTCTGTTGTATCCAAACACACACACAAATTTTACCACACATTTAGTTAACATACAGATATATATCGGTACACTGGCATAAACAGACAGGCCGAGACATGTTTATACTTGAAATTGAACATAATCTACTGTCAAACATAAACGTAACCGTACACCAAATTGAATAATGTGCAAACAGACATATACACATAAATAAATCTAAATACATCTGATTGCGCTTGTTTTTAAATCTCGCGCAAAGCTGAGGGCTATCTGTGCTAGCCGTCTCTAATTTAGCAGTGTAAGACTAGAGGGAAGGCAGCTAGTCATCACCACCACCCAACACTGCTAAATTATGGACGGCCAGCGCAGGTGGCCTTCGTGTAGCTTTACGCGAAAGTCAAAACAAACCAATCAAATAAGAAACTGACGAACTAAAGAAACTGTCTTGATATTACAGATAAAATACTAATAAAGTACAATATATTGTAATAGTGCTGTGTAGTTACCACATGAGAAACTATATATCGATATGGTATAAGTATATATATATACACACACAGAGAGAGAGAGAGAGATATGACAAACCTTTAAATATATACGATGATCTTCCTGTTTTGGGGTACGTGAGGGATTTACTTTTGGTCCATATGGTGTGTACAATGACTGTATAACATCCAGAGATAACAACCGCTGGGAGAAAGAGTACAGAAAACGCAACTAAAGACATATATATTCTCCACTGCCAGTTTTCCATCTCAATCCAACACTGAATTCGTCCTTTGATTATGGATTCCTCATTCAAGAAAACTGCTGGACAAGCCGCTATAGCACTAATCCCCCAGGCCAGAGCAATCAGCATCTTTGCTCGTTTCCCTAAATTAATGTTCATAACAAATTATATCGGAACGTCTCTGAAATTTGGAATTTTTGTTTGTTCGTAACTTTTTCTCATATTTTTATTTAAACTTTTTTTTCTTAATTTTCGAATATGTGTTTCTGAATTAAAGAATTTAATATAGTTTTAAACAATATTAATTATTAATGCAAGTCAGTTCTAAACAAAATTCGCCAAAAACATGTGAACGAACAAACCAAACTGGTTATTTCTTGTTAACATGATGTTATGTAAATGTCGTGTAAATATTTTGTAAGCGACAACATGTCGTGTTGTGTTTAAATTTTCATTTCTATTATCCATTTTTCCATATTTATATTATTGTTTCGAAGTTTAAACTAATATTTTGTTATTCATTTAGGGTAACATTTAGAATTTTCTTGAATTAAGTAGACCAATCATATGTTTGTAAATGAAGTGCTGGTGACTTCGTGTCTAGACGTGTAGTCTCGTGAAAGAACGGACATGCACGGATTGCTCTGGAGATCTGTAGAAATTTCGCGGTCTTTCGAGGAGTTTAGGCCTACAATATATAAACAGACGAAGATGCAAGAGAGAAAAAGAGAGATTCAGACATCAGTTATTATTCGAAGAAAAGAGGAGAGTCAGACATTAGTTTTATTTCAAAAGAAGAGAGTCAGTTATTTGAGAAAGATTAAGTGTTTGCTGTGATTATTCAACTTGGATTTGTGACTAAAGTTAGATCTACGGAAGCTGTGATTTTATTTCGTCAATCTCTACGATTCATCTGAATTACTGCTTGTGCTGAGAGTCGGCGAATTTATTGAACTGTGAACTGTTTCTGAACTTCTTCATTTAAGCTTCGGAATTTCTTCGTGGGACCAAATTCACACCCTAGACTGGAATTTGAGACTTTCATTTTAGATCATTATATTAGATACAGGCCAGTACCATTTTGTATTGTGATTAATTTTGAAGTTTGAAACTAGTATTATTTTGTTTTGTAATTAATTTCGAATGTTGTAACTTAATATCTGTCACTGTTATTATATAATTTATGTTATATCTGTTATATTTGTTAATAGTTTAGTGTAATAAATTATACAAGCTGTTATCTGCGTTTTTCTGTTGCGTTTAGTCTACGAAGAACATAAAACATTAAAAAATACGTAACACATGAAGATGACCTAGGAAGGTCGAAATGTTGTTCTGTGCTTATCAGAGCCCCCCGCTAGTACAGCGGTATGTCTAGGGATTTCCAACGCTAAAATCAGGTGTTCGATTCCTCTTGGTGGGCTCAGCAGATAGCCCGATGTGGCTTTGCTATAAGAAAACACTTAAATACACCCTGCTTATCAGTAAAAGTGATAAAACCCATACCAGCCGTTCTGAGATACATAACTGGCCATTCATTAGACTTTTTCAATATATTAGTTATATATTAACCTCTCAATGTATATTATTTATTAGTTTAAAAAGAAAATTTGTATTAAAATAGTAATGAAAAGAAAAAAACTAACGGCTCTGAAACTTAATTTATAAACTATGTATCATAATATTTTTATGAGAAATCCTTAGATTTTTACATTTAAATATATGTATTACAATTCAGTTATTTCGATTCTCTTTGCAAATAGAATATTGTACTGTTATGACAAAAATTATTAATTTCTAATTTATTTAAACGTAACAAGACACAACAAAACTCTTCACACTTTTGTTGAATAATTCGGTGACAAAGAAAACTGAGTTAAAAATTTTTGCGCTAATAAATAATACAACTTATGAAATACTCTGATTAAACATTCTATACGTAAAGTTCTGTTATTTTTTTTCGGATATTAGAAAACTTACAACTTCCAGAGAATTTCATCGGGCGAGTAATGGCGTCATATCGATCTATACTCAGCGCCACCAGAACATAAGTGGAGGAATACATAACTAAAACCTAAAATATAACAAATATCATATAAATAAACATAAAATAACACAATTATACGTCTCAGTTGTCTTGACCTTTATCGTAACTTTTAAAGAGTACAAATAAAATGATAAAGTAACATTTTTTATTTACGGTCTAGACGTAACATGCAAAGTAATAAACTATATTGTTACAAGTGGTGTATTTGATAACTATTCAATAAGCTAAATTTAACACAATTTTGAAAAACTTTTTTATTAAATTGTTAATATATACACACATATATATAACACGTATATATAATACACAAAAGTTTTAAATTATGTATCTACTTTAATATACTGTCTGCTACAACAAAAATATTCCATTGTCAGTTATAAGAATATAGAAATTAATCAGATCTCAGATAAAAGACTTGGGAACTTGTTTATAATTACTTAATATTTGTTACATAAACCACTTAGTAATTTTTTTTCTTTTTGACTACTTATTCTTTTCTCTGTTAAAATTACTTTTCCTCTCTAAAAGTTTCACGTATCCTTGTAGTTACTGACTCTATTAAACAACTAAAACAGTAAATTACACTAAAGCTGGTACTGTAATTTACTTAAGGTAAAATTGTGCTGTTAAAGTGTGGCCTAAAGATAGTAACTTCAGATAATATTCTGATATAAAATGATGTATAATGAATGTTTCTATGCCTTTAAATATTTCGTTAGCAGCTTAACACCTGACAATGGCTTAACCTGTTTACTGCCAAGTTGACGCCATTTTGTATCGAAAGTGAAACAATATGTAAGTAGGTCAAATGCATGTATGGTGTTTACATCTAGCGTTGAAGTTAGGTATTATTAAAAACAAATTAACTCGTCCGTGGCACTGTGTTACCGATCAGCTTGGACGAGTTATCCCATATGCGGCACTGAACAGGTAAAACTAGGTAAGGTGTAAAAGAAAATTATGTTATTGGAGATGCGGGTAGAAACTGGGGTTGGCAGGTTGATCAAATTATATACAGATGTTATGTAAATGTCATGTAAATGTTTTGTAAACGACAACATGTCGTGTTGTGTTTAAATTTTCATTTCTATTATTTATATTTCCATATTTATATTATTGTTTCGAAGCTTACACCATTAAAATATATTGTTATTCATTTAAAATAACATTTAGAAATTTCTAGAATTATGTAGATCAATCATATGTTTATAAATTTATGTAAATGAAATGTTTGGCGGCTTGGAGTCTAGACGGCAAGTCTCGTGCAAGAACGGACATGCGCGGATTTCTCTGGAATGTTGGGAAGTTACGCGATGGTTCGAGAAAAGAGGCCTACAAATATATAAACAGACGAAAATGTGAGAAAGAGAAGAGTCAGTCATTCGTTTGAGAAAGTTTAAGTGTTTGCTGTGAGTTTATTTAACTTGGATTTGTGACCAGAGCTAGATCTACAGAAGCTGTGATTTTGTCTCGTCAATCTTTACGATTCATTTGAATTACTGGTTATACTGAGAGTCAACACGTACAGGACTTTTTAAGGGAGACCGAAGCGGAAAACGAGAAGTTGAAACATTCATCGAAAACACCGTAAAAAGAACTTCGTCATTCTCCATTCAAACTTCGAAATTTCTTCGTGGGACCAAATTCACACCCTAGACCGGAATTTTAGATTTCTGATCTGAACTTTTGGACTTTCATTCTAGATCATTATATTAGATACAGGCCAGTACCATTTTGTGTTGTAATTAATTTTAAAGGTTTAAACTTAATATCTATCATTGTTGTCATGTAATTTATGTTATATCTGTTACATATATAATAGTTTGTTGTAATAAATTATACAAGCTGTTATCTGTGTTTTTCTGTTGCGTTTAGTCTACATAAAACATACAAAAAAAACGTAACACAGAGAAGAAGACATCACAACTACAAGATAATTCAAAATCTATACCGTGCAAGAATTTGTGCTACAAGTTAAATGAATGTATTATTTCCCCATAATTCACACTGTGTTCTATAAAAACAGACTTCTGTGAACTATAATATATTTGATTTTTACATAAACATAAGCATACAGGTTTGGTATGTTTCCTAGAATTCAGTTTTAAATTCAAGATTATGTTTTCTTAATGTACTATTATGAAGACGTGTGTTTATCGCGTGCATGTGGTCTGTATAAAACATTCAACCCAAAGATTATGTATTAGCCGATAGTTTTGACTCAATTTTTTGTTGGTCCAAAGCAGTTTTGTTATTTTAAACTTAAATTGGTACTGTAGACTTTTAAACGTCATAAAAAACATTAATTGCATTCCTCTCAGAATTTTATATTATTTTTTGTTTATAGCAGCCCCATCTATATTTGTGTATTTAGTATATCTGAATATATTAATTTAATTTTTTTATTCTACTTTAAGAAACGTATCTTTTAAAATTGTAACATCGGTGGAATTATGTCTTTAATTATACATTTTATCATATAAAAATATCTTAAGTTCACAGCGCCATATTGCGGTTTTAATTCAAAACGGTAACAACACTAAACAACGTCTAGCTGTTAAACTGCGATCACTGTTCCCTTGTTTTTAATCACAATTATTTCTTCAACCAATCCCTGCTGTTTCTCACTACGATGCTCTTCACAGTTCCGATGTGAACGCTTGGCGACTGCTAATTTATCACGATTGAGTTACTGAGTCAATGAGAGTCTGAAATTTCATTCGTGTTGTTATAAAAATATCTAGTGTTGTAATATATGTAAAAAAAAAAACGCAATACAAACCTGTAGGTAGCGAACAATCTTACAAACAATATTTCCACCGTAGAAGTCTACATAGGTTCGCCATATGATGTCCGTGAGAACTTGAATAAACCCAACAAGAAGATCTGTAAATACGGTGGAAATCATTACATAAAAATTATACAAGAAACTTTTGTGTTTAAAACTTAATGTTACTTGAGTTATTTATTGGCAATAGAGCGATATATCTTGTCTGAACAGTGATTAGAAAACGTCTCGTGGTGTTTTTAAGTGCAGCACGTTGCTACTTCAATATTCAAACTTCAGAGGGTAAGTAGTTGGAATAAATCAAACTTGTAGAATACTAGCATTGTCCAAGCTCAGCTGTTTTATTTTAATTTCATTTGTTGGAAGATTTGTTTGGTTTTATTTAATTTCGCGCAAAGCTACACGAGAGCTACCTGCGCTAGCCGTCTCTAATCTGGCAGTGTAAGACTAGAGGAAAGGCAGCCAGTCATCACCACTTGTCGCCAACTCTTGGGCTGCTTTTTTACAAACGAATAGTTGGATTCACCATTACTTTATAACGCCCCCACGGCTGAAAGGACGAGCATGTTCGGTGTAACGTGAATTCAAACCTGCGACAACAGGTTACGAGTCGACTACCCTAACCACCTGGTCATGCTAGGCGATGTTAGAATATGTGTCAATCATAATAATACAAAGTTTGTTGTGCCTGTCCTGAAAATGCGCGAATATCAACTGAAAATGAATTTTGTACGACATATTCAAAGGTTATAAAAGATTTTAAGAAAGTTTAAGACTTAGGTCGCAGAATTGGTTGTATTACGTACAGCAAAATTTAGCACTAAATAAACTAAAGCAAAACCTTATATGAAATACAGTGTTAATTCATCACTTTATATAATATAGTCCGTACTTAATAAAGACTTAACAAATATTAGCCTAAGACCAGTGGAATTCTAGATTATAATTATTTTATATATCGTAATTATCTTATATTTAAATACGTACAACAGCAACAAAGATACTAATTAATTTGATCGTAAATGTTTTGCCGGTCCCTGCTAGTATCATGTTAATTATTTTATTAGCAATAAACGGTAGGCGAAGCAACAAGAAGTTACGTGAGTGTTACGGTTTCAGATCCTAATTAAAGTCAACCCTTTGTTTCGAAATGCTTCACATTTTCGATAAACAGATTTTTAAACAAATCGTTGTTCGTTTAAGACATTTATTGATTAACACTGTGCTTCATAGTAAGTGCCTGCTTTTTATCTCGAACACTTCGCCACACTTAGAACTGTTTTACCATATGAGTGACTTACATTAAAAACATTGAAAACGTGACTTTTCATCTTTCGGTTGACCCATGAAGATCTGGTTTAAATATAGGAGACGTAATTACAAGTGGAATGTTATAAATTTATCCAGTTAACAAATATAAGTAATCATACATATATTAATATAAAATGTTATTTAATAAGCTGTAGGATTGTTTCTCTTTTGATGAGGCTTATCTGGCGAAGACTTGAGAAAAATATTCAAACCATTTCGGTCCTCTTTTGAGCTGGCGAAAACTTGAGGAAAATATGCAAATGTGCTTCATTTTAACAATAAAAAAGACCCGAATTTCCTACATGTATATAAAAAAGTTACAATAAGTATTTTACTTCCAGTTATTTGGTCAACTGTCGAAAAACAAATTATTTCCTTTGATGTTCCTGTCTAGAAGTTTACCCCCAACTGGTGGTTCATCGTTAACTATGAAAACTGATATCGTTAACAACCTGGTTTTGATACCCGCGACAAGCACAACACCGATAGTTTATCCTGTAGCTCTGTGCTTAAAAACAAACAAACCTGATTTTCCTAAATCGATAGTTTTAATAACTTTGTTTTACGTTCTGAAACTTCATGTGCTGTATTGCTGATGGTTACAATATCTTCCATCGTGTTCTTACCAGCTATAGCCAGCTGCATGATGAAGAAGTTCATCCGGGACTTTCTATTTTTCGACAACATCAAGGTTATCAAAACACCACCATTTCCAAGTACAATCATGGTGAAGAGTATCCACAGGAATGTAAGTTGTTCGGTCTGTTTGGAGAAGGAAAAGAAATATTGACATGATTTGGTCACTTGTAAATAAATACAAATACACTGAGTTACAAAGGAAATTCGGCTGGGTGTTACTTGGAAAAATAAGTTATACAATACGAACCAATTTTTAGAAACTTTATAACACAGCAAGTTACTAAGTCGCAGTCTGGGACCAAAGCACGACTGAAAACGAATTTCCTTTCTCACGGTTTTGTAACACCCAGTATCACTCACAGCAATTAAGGTTGTTTTAGTTTCAAATAATACTGGCGAAAAGTCGACATGAAAGCTGAGTCTAATGTTTAGATTTATAGAATCGAAATGTTGTCATTAGGTCGAATAAGCTATTGATTAAGCTCAGTTTGTTTGTTTGTTTTTGGAAATTCGCACAAAGCTACTCGAGGGCTATCTGTGCTAGCCGTCCCTAATTTTGCAGCGTAAGACTAGAGGGAAGGCAGCTAGTCATCACCACCCACCGCCAACTCTTGGGCTACTCTTTTACCAACGAATAGTGGGATTGACCGTCACATTATAACGTCCCCACGGCTGGGAGGGCGAGCATGTTTAGCGCGACGCGGGCGCGAACCCGCGACCCTCGGATTACGAGTGCACGCCTTAACGCGCTCGGCCATGCCAGGCGTTAAGCTCAGAAGAAGATGACGGTACATTATGACCCAGAAACTTAACAGTCGAGGATTACTTGCTAAAGTTATAATAATCTTCATAATACATAGGTTAATTTATAGAATGGTTGGGACCAAATACAACGTCTACAAAAATTCCATTTTAGTGGGTTTTTTTGTCATTATTTTAACGCAGTGCTAGATTGGGCTATCTGTTATGTCTACCGTGAGGAATCGATTCCCGTATTTTACGGTTCTAAGTCAGTACTTTACCGCTGACAAACCGTTTTTAGTTATAATGTTAGTTTATCTCGTGTTTTAATTGGTTTTTATTTGGATTGGCGTAAAGACACTGATTTAAAGCTGAAAAGTTAACGTGCTGTTTGTTCCTCTCGGACTGATGTTTTTTAATTAATAAAGATATTTTCGAGTGTTTCCTGGTTTCTTCTTTCTAACAAATCATTTTGAATTAATAAATATATTTTTGGAATGTTTCTTGGCTTGTTCCTTCAGACAACTTATTTTTACTTAATAAATATACATTTCGTGCGTTTCTTGGTTTATTCCTTTTGACGAATCATTTTCAGTTTCTAAAGATATATATTTTTTCACTAAATTAACAAGATCGTTTAAGGAGTTATTCTAAATAATTTATTTGGTAATATCGTATAAAATGTGTTCTGTGAGAAAAATAATTGCGGAAACAAAACTGTTTCTTACTGACGAAAGCCGTAGGGTATCAACTACTACAATATGTTTTTTATTTATCTGATATATCACAATTCTAGAGAAAGGAAATTATACTCCATTTATATATTATTTATTGAAATAAATGAGTTAGCTAGAAAAATAAGCTTGCAAAGGGAATTAGGCCCGGCATGGCCAGGTGGTCAAGGCACTCAAATCCCCGTCACACCAAACATGCTCGCCCATTCAGCCGTGGAGGTGTTATAAAGTACGGTTAATCTCACTATTCGTTAGCAATGGGTGGTGAGAACTACTTTCCTATTATTTAGTCTTACACGGCTAAATTACGGACGGTTAGCACAGATAGCCTTCGTGTATCCTTGCGCGAGATTTAAAATAAAGAAATAAAACAAATTCTTGCAGTTACGAATATATATATATATATACGTATTTTAAAGAGAAAAATAGTACGCATAGAACCATATAACCATATAAACATTGCACGTTTATTACACAAAAGCAATTTTAAAATAACCAAATTGTGAAGTAAACCACATCTTCTTGGTTGGATAACTGATTTTTGATTTGGTTCTGTTCGGATAGAAACCAATATATCAGAATTACAGATGCAATATTCTAGCAGTCCAACGGATTTTAAAAACACTTACATCTTAATATAGCGATATTTATAAGTGCAATAAACACACTTGATATATACATCGAGTTTAAAAATATACAAACAGCAATAAAAACAATTGTTCTAACATTTTACACAAAACACATGGAGACTACAAAAACTCAAATCTAATTTTCTTCAAATTTTTGAAGAAATTTCGTTCTCTTCTCAAAAGAAATTTAAGCTGAAAACAGTTTTTATAAAAATAAGTTTGACATTATGCAAGTAATATAATTTTAACCCCAAACATTATTTTTGTATTGCTTTGATTTAAATAAGCGCTGATAATTTCGTATTTTCTACAGTAATAAATTATCATTTCTATTCAAACCATCGAGATCTTCAGCGTAAGAAATGTTTCCTATTAAAGCACCTATAAGTATTTTTTTTTTCTGAAAGTCACACCTATTAAAGAAATAAACGGTTATGTTGCTTATTGCATTTTACGACCCCGGAGCGCGTTGTTATCTTGTTATAAAGCAGTTTCATTGATTTTTTATAGCTTTTGTTGAGATTTTATTGCGTGTACATAAGAAATTATGCCATCTGCTATTGTTTCTGCCGAACAGAAATGTACTAAAGCCATATAAACAGCATTCGCTTGTTCAACCAAAGAGATACTTAATGGAAACAAAGAAAATCCACTCACTGTATATATTATCATATCCGTTGCAATAAGTCTTTGGAGACCATAGGAAATAGATTTGCATCAATGGAAGCTCAACATATCGTGAACAAAAGCTTGGCATCATTCGTGGTCATCACTAGGAAGGATGTATAATATTATTGTAACTGGTCATTTCAAAACTACGAGACAACAAGTTCGGTTTCAGCTTCTGAAACTATTTGTTTATTTTTTAATTTCGCGCAAAGCTACACGAGAGCTATCTGCGCTAGTCGTCTCTAATTTAGCAGTGTAAGACTAGAGAGAAGACAGCGAGTCATCACCACCCACCGCCAACTCTTGAACTACTATTTTACTAACGAATAGTGGGATTGACCGTTGAATTATAACGCCCCCACGTCTGAAAGGGCGAGCATGTTTGGTGCGACGGGGATTCGAACCCGCAACCCTCAGATTACAAGTCGAGTGCCTTAATCACTTGACCATGTCGAGCCAAATCAAGGTTTTAAAGAACAATAGTTACTCTAAACTTGGAAACACTGAATAGAATACCTTCCCAGTGGTCAAGATTAGAGAATAACTTACAAAAAACTACAAATATGTATATTAAACATTGCGAACACGCTAAAAATCAAACATCACTAATCCAACAAATGTTCGACACAATTAGTCTGGATTTACTGTGAAGACCATACCATTAAAAATTCAATGTTAAATATTTATCCATATGATTAAAACATTGAAACGTCATTTTCTTGACTGTACGATTGTAGTTGACCTTTATTATTTGTTACTTCGCTCTGAACATTTTCGTGAAACACCGTGACTTTAAAATTCATTTGAATTATAGTGGACTTTACACTAAGTCCCTAACTTTATTGTTATTTTAATTAACTTTGTTTATATACTTCAGTCAAATGACCATATGAATCATAAATATTATAGAGGATTCAGAATAAATACACGGGCAGGTGGTTGAGGCATTTGACTCATAATCTGAGGGTCACGGTTTCGAATCCCCGTCACACAAAACTTGCTTGCCCTTTCAGCCGTGAGGGCGTTATTATGTGACGATCAATCCCCCTGTTAGTTGGTAAAAGAGTAGTCCAAGAGTTGGCGGTGGGTGGTGATGACCAGCTACCTTTCATCTAGTTTTACACTGCTAAACTAGGAACGGCTAGCGCAGATAGCCCTCGTGTAAGTTTGCGCGAAATTAAAAACAAACCAATAAGAACAAATGTGTGTTTTCCTTATTGCCACATCGGGATAAGTTCACCGAGAGGTTTCGAACCCCTGATTTAAGCGTTGTAAATACGTAGACTCAGAATAAATAATTTTTTCCCACGTTTTTCGATAGTTCTGAAACATAAAGCCCCTTCTTCAGTGACATAGCGGTATGTCCGCGGACTTACAACGCTAAAAATTGGGTTCTGATACCTATGGTTGACAGAGCACTGACAATCCATTGTGTAGCTTTGTGCTAAATTACAAACAAACCGAGAAATAAAATCTAAAAGTATAAGTCACTTTACAAATAAGTCTGCCAACATATAACTCGAAATACCTGGTTACGATACCCTTGGTTGGTAGATAACAGAGAAGCCGCATGAAAGCTTAACACTTAACTTCCAACAAACAAACTACACAACTGTTATACTGGAAGACATTTTCTTAAAAGTGGAAGACTGAAAATTCATTGACGAGGGAAGTTTTCAGTAAACAAGAGAGAGTTTTGTTAGCCGCCAATTCACAAATCTCCAAATGAACCAACCACGAGATAGTGAACTAAAACACTCAAACTTAACTGTATAATACAGTTATTATGCAGGTATCACAGATAAAATGGAGTGTATTTGGATATTACGGTGATATAGCGGAGTCTCCACATTAAGTCTGTTTGGTTATCACAGCAGTGTTTACTAAACGGATTGTGAAGTGAACAAAGTTACGGTATTTTCACAGAAGAGGAAACAGACAAGTGTGTGCTTCTACCTGTTGTATCACCGGAAATCACGATTTGAGGAGACTTGCCATTAATATACGTTCTCTAATATGACGGCAAGTCGAGGCACGTATGATAACAACACGTGCATGGTTCCGGCACTGTGAAATTTAGCACAACAGGCAGATTATAAAATTATGTTATTCGTTTTGAAGATTTCAATATGTCATCACCGCCTACCGCCAACTCTTGTGCTGCTCTTTTACCAACTAATAGTGGGATTGACCGTCACGTAATAACGCCCTCACGGCTGAAAGGGCGAGCATGTTTTGTGTGACGGGGATTCGAACCCGCGACCCTCAAATTATGAGTCGAATGCCTCAACCACCTGCCTGTGAATTGATTCTGAATTCTCAATAATATTTAGGATTCATATGATAATTTAGCACAACAAGCACATTATGTTATACGTTTTGAAAATTTCAATATGCGACAATGATAGTGGAATGAATTTAAGGTGCGGCGTTGTTTGTTTGTTCTTGAGTCAGCACGTGATAACTCTTCGGAGGCACTAGGATAGGAATATCACGTGGCAAAGAAATAAATAAGGTGTTGTATAGCTCAATATTTCTGTGTTTAGTTTCGTAAACGATCAGCGAAGATATTTAAAAATATGGGCCGGCATGGCCAAGCGTGTTAAGGTTTGCGGCTCGTATTCTGAGGGTCACTGGTTCGCATCCCCATCGCGCCAAACATGCTCGCCCTTTCAGCCGTAGGGGCGTTATAATGTGACGGTCAGTCCCACTATTCGTTGGTAAATGAGTAGCCCAAGAGTTAGCGGTGGGTGGTGATGACTAGCTGCTTTCCCTCTAGTCTTACACTGCTAAATTAGGGACGGCTAGCGCAGATAGCCCTCGAGTAGTTTTGTGCGAAATTAAAAATAAAACTAAACAAGCAATTTAAAACTACATACCTATTTTTGAAGCTATATCAACTTCCACTCTTCTTCGCAGATGAAATTTAATTCTGAGCAGGAATGAAATGGCATTTCAATAAATGTTAACATGATGTGAACGTATCTTGTTACAAGATCAGTGATCGCTGGAGCCATTGTGGCAAAGTTCAAGAAACTTGCGCTTTAGAAATAAGTTCCTGTAATAATCTTCACCGTGTCGCAATTTTCTGTTCGAGTACGTAAATTACCAGTTATTAGTGTTAAAGGATCAGAGATTGTATAACATTCATTCTAATCCCAAATGTGTGCATCGGCAGTAACCTTGACGACGTCTTCGTCTAGTTCTCATGGTTGATATTGAGAGAGTCTTAAAATATTCTATACAACTGAGTAAAGTTACCGAGAAAAACTATTAATAGTTCTTAAAGTCTTGAATTTCCTGGTATAGGTTTGGTTTGTTTAGAATTTCGCGCAAAGCTACTCGAGGGCTATCTGCGCTAGCCGTCCCAAATTTTGCAGTGTAAGGCTAGAGGGAAGACAGCTAGTTATCACCACCCACCCTTCTTCCAGTAACCATCTGCTTTGTTTATTGTTATTTTTTAATGGTAGAAGTACACAAAGACACCTCTATATTTATATTCACTATATGCGGTTAGAAAGGGTTTTAGTAATAACTAAATAAAGACACACAGAATAGAAAAAGTTCTTCTTCCGCCATTTTTGCAAAGCGTTGATAGAAACTTACCGGAACACCAATAAGAACAGACAGCGTTACAGAAGAAAGTCACAAATAAATCATATTAATATTTGACGTGTTTCAAGAAAGATCCTTAAATATCTGTATTACATTGATTGTTTAGGAATTTGAATGAAGACGTCATGACTTTACAGTTTATCGCGAGGCACAGACCGAGTCTATGGGCTGTGTGGCATAATGTGCCAAACGTGAGTATCGAAGCTTATTTATAAAGTTGGAATGCCTAGACTGACTCACCAGGAGGCATAAACAAAAAGTTAGCTGTCAGGCCAAACAACAGAAAACATTTTAATATTTCCAGTAACGTTCATTGTTCAAACTTTGCTCATTTCGTTACAAAACTGTTCATAACTACTGTTTAGTATATCAAAAAGGTTTCCAAGAGAGGGCTTGCCACTCACGTCGTATTAAATTGAAAATCTAATAAAATTTGCTAGCTATAACTACTACATTTATCACTTACAGTACGTTAGTTTTAGCTCTTACGATACGAGTGGCTCTCAACATCATATTCAGTAATTTCTTGGAGCATTTGCCTTTCCTCTTGGAATCTTCATCAGATATCGTAGGCAGTAAAATATTTACATCGCTCGCCGCGCCAGAAGACGTGTAATTTGAAACCCTCAATTTAGATTAATTATGACAAAGGAACTAGTGTTTTAAATACTTTATACACTCTGCAGTTTCACTTCTCCAGTTTAGAATGTCTAAACGAATTCTAGTGCACATGGGGGCGGAGTTGTCCTTCTTCCATTCAGTTATGATCTTTGATGTCAGAGAAGGAACGAATCCAACTTATTTAAATATTGAATCGTTGCTTTTTTTGTCAAGGATTCATGTGTGTAGGCATTGTCATAATAAATATCTCTCTGGTTTCTTATTCAACTGACAATCTGATGGCCTTAACACCGACCTCACAAACTAATATTAATATTCCACTAAACAACTTAAAAGCAGACGTTTGCTTGTGGTTGTATTTTTGGATACACGAATCTCTGGCATTTCTACAGAATTAACCTAATTAACTTAGAATGTATTTAACATATTACTTATTATGTGGTTGTTCCGTGTCAAAAAACATCAAAGTTCCGATTTGGGCAAACATTCAGTTACATAACTAAATGAAATCAAAGGACTGGATGTTTATTTCCAGTTCTGTTGCAAGGATCATCAAGGATCTTTCATTACTAAGCATTGTTTACCTGGTCATGTAAATACTTCGCCATATAATTAGGTTGGATGGTGCATTGCATCTCTTTAACAAACATCGTATTCGTCCCAAATTCCGCTGAAATCGGAGTATTAGAACATAGGATGTGATTTCATCTTCATTCCAATCGTAACTGAAATATATATACTGAGTGAAGTTGATGTGTTAACACAATCATCAACAATTTAAATCATGTGGCATTTCTTTGATGACAGTGTTCAAAGCCTCTAAAAACTGACGAAATTTGTATTCTCAAAATCCTATGACAGTGGTTCCCAAACTTTTTTAGTTCGAGGCTCTTTTGATGTGTATAAAAAGTCTGACCCACTCCGTAACCATAAATTTAACTTTGTGATTGAGCAGCTGTCGTAGTAAAAACAATAACACCTCCTTTCGACATATTGTGTCATTTAATTAGTCCAACGTAATTTTTATCTGCTTATTGTTCATCTAAAGTTAAAAATTAATTCAGCATCTTTGTTTTCTGTCCACTTTTGGCGGCCAACTGGACAAAGCTTCACGACCCTAGTGCGAATCTCACTGCAACAAACAATGCTCTCGCACATTTTATTCAATCCCAATTCGCTCGCTATACGTTAATAAATATTGCTAGAGGTCTCTGGGTGTTTTCAAATTTAGGAAATAAACAGCTTTGAATAAAAGTTAACTGCCGCATATGGTTGTTGATGTTTAGGGTTCGTTTGTATTTAACCACAAAGCTACACAATGGGCTGACCCGGCATGGCCAAGTGTGTAAAGGCGTTCGACCCGCAATCCGACGGTCGCGGGATCGAATCCCGGTCACACCAAACATACTCGCCCTCCAAGCCGTGGGAGCGTTATAAAGTGATTGTCAATCCTACTATTCCTTGGTAAAAGAGTAGCCCAAGAGTTGGCGGTGAGTGATGATGACTAGCTGCCTTCCCTCTAGTTTTACACTGGTAAATTAGCTGACGCAGATAGCCCTCGTGCAGCTGTGCTTTCACACGTACAATGATAATTTCCAACATCTACATTCAAGGCGTGCTTCGTTCGCGTAACGTCAAAACACAAACACAATTTAAACACCAGGGTGCTCTTGAGTCGGTTACGAGGCTTAATGAATATTAAGTGTCAGTATAACATCATGACTTTAAAACATGGTTCTTTTAAAGTTGGGTGACTATATTCAGATTGAAGTGTTAAGACTACGAGTATATCTTGTTATTACAGATTGTTCAACAAGGACATAACACTGTGAGAATTTATAGTTAAAAAAGAACTCTAATAAATAGGTTTCATTTTTAAACGTTGTATACGTCACCTCACCCAATTGTTTCCTTTCATGCTCTCTCAGAATCCAAGGCGTGTTCTGAGTCGTTGTGTGGTTGTTGTTGTTTTTTGTTGTTTTGAATTAAGCACAAAGCTACACAATGGGCTATCCGTGCTCTGCCCACCAGGGGTATCGAAACCTGATTTTTAGCGTTGTAAGTCCGCAGACATACCGCTGAGCCACTAGGGGGCATTTTGTGGTATTTGTATTTCCATTGACGACTTTCGTTAGATTTTATACGATAAATTACTATGATCTAAGTGAATTCGTTTTAATCTATGCTGTTAAAGTTAAACCGGTTATTTAAACTATTTTTAATTTACATCCATGTCTCGATGGTTACGTGAAATTGACGCGTCGTGAAAATTTTTCTACTTCTTAAATGACGCGAAATTAATTGAGATTTGAATACAAAAGTGTTTTAAATTTGTACGTTTAACTTTTCACACTTTGAGTTAAAATAGTATTAATAGCTCGTAGCAAATTTTAATTTTGAAGACGCTGGTTGAAGCTTCGTGCACTTTCGCAAAAATATGAGTGAAACGTTAACTTTGAGTTACATCTTGCTGTGGAAATAACAATATTTCTCTCAGTCCTATAGCGCAAGACTGTAATGGATGATATCCCAACAAAAATAGTATAAAAGTAAATTCGACGGAACTGATAAGCATAATGAAATACAAGGAAACTAGGAACTTAGGGCTGTAGCGTATAGCAACTGAGGTTATCAAAGATGCCGCATTCCCTTCTGAGAATACGCGATGTGCACAAGTCAACACATGAGTCATCAACGACCTCATAACGAGGATCGTGCTAAAACAAGTCACGTTGTATTGAAATAAACAATGAACGATTCCCCTTCGCATGAAACATGTTCATCCTTTCATCCGTGGTGGCGTTATAAAGATACGATCGATCCCACTATTCATTGGTAAAAAAGTTTCCCAAGAGTTGACGGTGGGTGGTGATGACTAGCTGCCTTCCCTCTAGTCTTACACTGCTAAATTAGGGACGACTAGCGCAGGTAGCCCTCGTATAACTTTTCGCGAAATTCAAAACAAACAAAAACTAAACAATAAAAGTGAAATAGTGCGTTCACTCTGTCCAAATACTGTTTAAAAATAATTACTCACCAGCTGCAAATATTATGCGGTATTTCTCGGCCCAACACGGGTTAGCGATTTATATCTGCCAACAGAGGGCGTTCATTAGTGAAGCAAAACTTTTATAATGGACAACGTTAGACAATATTCTCCTTCTATCTTTGCTTTTTTATTAAATCTCTACTGATTTCTTTAGATGTTAGTTGCATACTTAGCTTTCCAGAATGTACGTGATTCATTCAACTGGTGAAGTCCTTCTCTCTTTAAATTCAAAGCTAAAAGTTTGTTTTAAATAATACTGGAATTGGACAAAACTTCGGGGTCTTTTTTCCAAAAATAGTTCGTGCATATGTTCAGATAAACTCTAATTATCGTACAAAAAATAAGGTAACGAACCAATCAACTTCAATAATGGACGTCAGCGCGTGCACACTTACAGACACACGTATCATAAGGTAACAACGGTGCATCAACTGTCAGACACCACTACGTACACACATATAGACACACGTATCAAAGCTTGTTTGTTTGTTCTGAATTTCGCGCAAAGCTACTCGAGGGCTATCTGCGCTAGCCTTCCCTAATTTAGCAGTGTAAGATTAGAGGGAAGGCAGCTAGTCATCACCACTGACCGCCAACTCTTGAGCTACTCTTTTATCAACCAATAGTGGGATTGACCGTCGCATTATAACGCCCTCACGGCTGAAAGGGCGAGCATGTTTGGTGCGACAGGAATTCGAATCTGCGACCCTGGGATTACGAGTCGAACGCCTTAAAACATTGGTCATGCCAGGTCTATACGATGATCTGAGACTAATTATTAATTAATTTGACTCATTCTATAAACTACTAATTAGTGTTTAACCATATGTTCTGGCCGCTAATCTGTAGGCATTTTATATCATTTCAGAGATGAAGACTGACATTGTTGTGGTACCGGCCATGTTTATCTTGGCGAAGGGGTCGATCTGCTATCTACATCTTGGATATTTCCCCAATATTCGTCTATTAATCAACTACCTTATTTAAATATTTGAAACAGAGTCATTCATGTCTGCTCGTGTTTTAAGTTAGATTTGCTAAGAGTTGTATCAAATAGGTAAAGCTAGAAGATTATGTCGTTGTTGTCAATGGTGGAGTTTTTATTTTTCCCTTGTCGTGTGTGATTCACGCTTTGTTGCATGGCGGACTTTAGTTAGCAGGTTGGTATTACAGGATCTTGTGTGTGCTCCTGGACTCTAACTTCTGTTGACCTTTTTTTCTATATATCTAAGGTACTGAAGTCCACATTCAAGGGGACGTTGCATTTAAAGTGGTATTTTTGCTGTCCATTGGGTATTAAGGCGATTTGACTTGTACCCACTCTGACTGTATTTCCATATAAATAATACTGCTCTGACTATATTGTATTGTGGCTTCTAAGTGCTGCTTTTCGTTCGTGAAGTATATATTTATATATATTCTTCGTTCTTTTTTGTTTCCAGAACGACATCAGGGAATATGTCCTGAATATGAAGACATATATATGTCTTCGTCTGCAAAGTTCTTTCTAAGTATTCTAGTTGTGATTCCTCATTTAATTATTTGTCATCAACTATTCTCAATAAGAGTTGTGATGATATATTTCTCTTCCTTCTTCTCGTCATCTTTAGTTTTATTCACAACTGAGTGGAGTACCTGTGGTGATATATTTCTCTTCCTTCTTCTCGTCATCTCTAGTTTTATTCACAACTGAGTGGAGTACCTGTGGTGATATATTTCTCTTCCTTCTTCTCGTCATCTTTAGTTTTATTCACAACTGAGTGGAGTACCTGTGGTGATATATTTCTCTTCCTTCTTCTCGTCATCTTTAGTTTTATTCACAACTGAGTGGAGTACCTGTGGTGATATATTTCTCTTCCTTCTTCTCGTCATCTTTAGTTTTATTCACAACTGAGTGGAGTACCTGCCAGTTGGACTGGTGAAACTAAAACTCGTTTCTAACGAACAAAATAAAATTGTGCTTCAGTTGGTTTTTTTCCTTAGCATAACAAACGTTATAAGTGCAAGAAAAATACACAATTTTTCTTTGTTTGTTTGTAATTTAGCACAAGTTAACAAACTAGGGAATCTACGCTCTTCCCATTATCGGTATCGAAACCCGGATTTTAGGATTGTAGGTTCGCAGACATACCGCTGTACCTCTGAAGGGCTATAGTAAAGGTATCAGTAGTGAAAAGACTTACAATGATAGTTAATCAGTTTACTCTAATGCTGAGGGGCACATAATATTGGTGGGGTTTTTTCTGAAGTGAGATATAAAATTAGATTGAGGACAATTTCCCATGATATTTCTCATATCGTTCTATATATGACTGTGTCATGTTTGGTTCTGAATGGTTAAGAAATATGGAAACATATAAGGAACAGTTATAAACACGTACTGACGATTAGTTATGTAGAATAAACTAGACAGTTTTTAATATATATCTTTAACTATAAGGATGGTCTGACTTATTCAATAACATCAGTGGATTTCAGGTAAATATGAATTACGTATCTTGGTAGCCAGCTCGTTCACACGTGTGACTTCGTCATCTTCTTTAATTTCCGTTGTAAAATATGCAAATGAATTTTTGCCTATTCAGGTGGTTTACGAATTCTTGAATCGTTGGTGCGTGGTCGTATCTCAGTCACATCGTGTGACTTCCGAGGGGGTTATTTTCTGAATGTTTCAGGTAAAAGTAACGGATTGCACCTTCTTATTCTAAATGGTATTTGGGGTTGAGATGTTCACACAGTTCTTTGACGACAGAGATTTTTATTCCGGCGTGTTTCTTAAGACTTATACTATTTACAAACTTTGAACGGGGTATTTGTAAAGTGTCAGATGTCGGTACGTTGGTGGATAGATTGAATAAATAGAATGTTGTCTTTGTAGGTTATCGCGATTGGTTTCATAATCTGTCCAAGTGGACTGAACTATTCATACGTGATGGTGTCCTATCTGATAATAATGTCATTATAAGTGTGAGAACAAAGTTAGTAACATTGTATCTTCGACAATAATATGGTCGTAAAGGCTACTGAACGCAAGAACTGAATTACAGTTGCTTTGGTTTTGTCTTGCTTTTACGTACTAAAAAATTCAGCACAGTTTCAAAGCAAAACTACGTTGGACTATTGTCACAACCTGGAATTTAGGGTTGTAGGTTTGTAAACTTACCATTATCTCATCTTACGACAAAACAGGGTGAAATATTTTGTTTCATTTGTTGTGAAAAGTTTATGAAACACACCTGGTGTTAAATAGTTATAATTACCACATTAGTAACGTTTTCGTTTGAATTTCACGCAAAGCTACACGAGGGCTATCTGCGCTAGCCGTTCCTAATTTAGCAGTGTAAGACTAAAGGGAAGGCAGCTAGTCATCACCACCCACCGCGAAATCTTGGGCTACTCTTTTACCAACGAATAGGAGGATTCACTGTCACATTATAACGCCCAAGCGGCTGAAAGGGCAAACGGGAATTTGAGCCCCCGACCCTCAGATTACGAGTGAAGTGTCTTAACTACGTGACCATGCCGAGGCTAACGTGTTTAAATTGACAGTTAATTAATTTATTGTTCAAATACTTTCATTGTAAAGTAGATTGTTAATTGCTTTAGAGAAGCATTCTTTCATTGTTAGTTGCACATTTTAAACCAATGATTTATTTTACCAAACATAACTAGAAACTTTTTAAAATAATTTATACACTTAAATTTCTTTTTTTAAAAAAAGGTCAAATTCTTAGATAACTCTCAGACCTGTTTGTTTGTTATTAAGCACAAAGCTACACCACAGGTATCGAAACCCGGTTTTTAGCAGTGTAAGTCCGCGGGCATACCATTGCGCCCCTGGTGGGAATTAATTCTCAGAGACCTAGCTTTGAGAATATTTGAAAAAAAATATTAACTTGTGATCACAGAACGCTCGAAGTGGATCTGTCCACCTGATAATGACCACAGCATCAAGAAAAAGTGTTTTATTAAATCACGCCAACAAGACAAAGAAACATGCACAAACTATATATGTCACACACACACATGGACAATCAGTACAGGTCCAGTAGGTTCTGTTCCTTTGAATCAGGCCTCTTAAAGATATATGTTTCAGAAGCAGGCCCGACCTGGCCGTGTAGTTAAGGCAATCCACTCGTAATCTGAGGATTGCGGGTTCGAATCAAACATGCTCGCCCTTTCAGCCATAGAGGGCGTTATAATGTGATGGTAAATACCACTATTCGTTAGCGATGGGTGGTAAGGACTAGTTGCCTTCCATTTAGTCTTACACGGCTAAATTAGGGACAGTTAGCGCAGATAGCCCTCGTGTATCCTTGCGCGAGATTCCAAACGAAAAAATAAAACACATTCTTGCAGTTACGAATATATATTGACATGAGGACTGGGGGTGGTCAAATTAATGGAAATCTTTATTTATTTTGCGTAGCTTTATACCCAGACAGTATTAAGTCAGGTTATAATGCATCCAGAAGGCCACCCAGGCATGATGAGGCCTATTAATAGGTCTTCAGAGTCGTTGAGTTAAAATATGAGATTCAGTTTTATGTTACTTGTCGGAAGCTATAACTGTGATTAACTCGTATTAAACGGCGGCCCAACAAGGCCAGGTGGTTAAGGCACTCGACTCGTAATTCGAGGGTCGCGGAATCGAATACCTATCACACCAAATCTACCGCTCTTTCCAGCGTGGGGGCGTTATATTATAACGGTGAACCCCAATATTCATTGGTAAAAGAGTAGCCCAAGAATTGGCGGTCGGTGGTGATTACTAGCTGTCTTCCCTCTAGTCTTACACTGCTAAATTAGAGACGGTTAACACCAATAGCTCTCGAGTAGCTTTGCGCGAAATTGAAAACAAACAAGACAAACCTGTCAGAAACCTGACCTATGGATAACCTACAACCTGAGAAAAAAGTTTCAATCCTACTTTTCGAAATAAGAAGCCACTTGCTAAATGCATCATTTATCATGCCGAGCCAAGCGTGTTAAGGCGTTCGACTCCTAATCCGAGGGTCGCGGGTTCAAACCCCACTCGTACCAAACATAGTCGTCCTTTCAGTCGTGAGGGTGTTAAAATGTAACGGTCAATTCCATTATTCGTTAGTGAAAGAGTAGCCCAAGAATTGGCGGTGGGTGGTGATGACTAGCTGTTTTCCCTCTTGTCTTACTCTGCTAAATTAAGGACCCTGCATGGTCAAGCGTGTTAAGGCGTGCGACTCGTAAACTGAGAGTCGCGGGTTCGCTCATTCAGCCGTGAGGGTGTTATAATGTGATAAACAATCTTAATATTCGTTGGTAAAAGAGTAGCCCAATAGTTGTCGGTTGATGGTGATAATTAGATGCCTTCGCTCTAATCTGACACTGCTAGATTAGGAACGCCTAACGCAGAAAGCCCTCGAGTAGCTTTGCGAGAAATTTAAAAATTCAAATAAAATTGTATTACATTTACACTGTCAAATATTTACTTAAATCCTATAATGAATATAATATTGTCCTTTTTTTAGTCAGGGTCAGGTAGCCCAAAAATCTTTCAGTGAACTTTTGACAATGAATACAACCAGCATTTCTTTTCGTAAAGATATTAAATATGTGCCACTTGTACATTGTTTGTTTATAATTTTGCACAATGGGCTATCTGTGCTCTGCCCACCGCGGGCATCAAAACCGCCGTGCCATTCGGTGCAGTATTTTGTACATACGTGTCTATAACTCCAGTTTGAAATAACTTATTCACTGAATATCACCGAAGAAAACAAAACAAACTTAACTAACAAAGCTTTCCGTTATTTGACGTTTCTAGTTTCTCTGTTTCGTTCTTTATAAATCAAGATAATTACACGACTAATAGTAACCGTATGCCTACTTATTCATGCATCGATGTACCTACATCTTCATGCAAACCAATAACTGCTAACAAGCAAGGACGCAAACTTGGAAGTGAACAGACGCGTATAAGGCGGATTTATCCAGAGATCACTGAGGCATGATGGCATTAGCTTCAATATAGAGGGCGCGAGCCTCGCGTCCAATATTTTCAGTGGCAATGAGATGAAAGTAGGAATTTTTGTTGTTGTTTTGAATTAAGCACAAAGCAACACAATGGGCTATCTGTGCTCTGCCCACCACGGGTATCGAAACCCGGATTTTAGCGTTTAAGTCCGCAGACATACCGCTGAGCCACTGGAGGGCTGAAAGTAGGAGTTTATACTCTAAATTCCAAAGTATATTGCCTACAAACATTTAAGAAAAGTATTTTTTCTACCTGTTCTTCTGACGATAAATAACAGAGTAAGTTTTCAGGAGAAAATATACTTAAAGATCGATGAAATTAGTTTAAAATTGGATGAAAATAAGAATTGTTAAACATTAATAAAACGACACTTATTATTCCAGAGAGAAAAGAATGGTGGTTTTACCTGATTTTTCTATAAGCCTATATTAATATCTTTTTTTTTGTACGATGAGGTCGTAATGGTTTGTTTTGAATTTCGCGAAAAGCTACGCTAACCGATCGCAGTTGAGCAGTGTAAGACGAGGGGGAAACTAACTGGTAACCACCACCCACCGCTACCGCTTATGACTACACTTTTACCAATCATCACATTATAACGTCCTCACGGCTGAAAGAGGGAGTAGAGTGGGTGTGCCAGAGAATCGAACCCGCGACCGTCGGGTCAGGAGTCACGTGCTTTAACCACGTGGCCGAGTCGTAAAGAAGAATCATTCCATAAAATAAATAAATAAAAACAATTATGTTATTAATGGAGTATTAGGGTTGTGTTTTGTTTATAATAATTTACTTAACAGTGAATATAACTCTTCAACGTAAACTGTAAACCTTAAACTCTAAAAGTCAAAAGTCTTCGAAACTAAATTTTAATCGGAAAAAAATTATTTAATAAATAATTACTTTCTTACGATTTGTTAATAACATATGCGAATAACCAGTATTAATTCCTTTTGCTGTTAAGCCTAAGTATATATTGTCAGTAGACTTATATCTGAATTCATTCAACTTGCATCTGACAAACAAAACTTCCACGAAGTCGTGCGAATATTATTCCCTCACCTAATGGCACAGACATTTTAAAGCAGCCTGCTGACTAATAAGTTAGAAAGAGAGTTTCAACACACGTGATGGGCAAAGCAAAGATAACCTATTGTGTGGCTTTGTGCTTAATTACAAAAAAACAAAAACAGAATCAAACGGAAATTAAAACAAGATGTGCTGTGCCTAACATGGTTCTATTTATACTGTATATGTTTCTCTTTTCACCTCTTTTATCAATCAAACACACGACTGTAAAACTGTTTGCATCCAACGAATGTTTTATGCTGTTTCTCTTAATCAGCTCACCACGCATCTCAAAATCTTCCAGAAATTCTTTTTGTCTCTCTCACAACTGGGTAGCTGGATAGGATCTGTGTTGATATAATATTTTATCCATAATAAATTGACCCAGCATAGCCAGGTGGTTCAGGCACTCCACTCGTAATTTGCGGGTCGCGAGTTCGAATCCCCGTTACACCAAATGTGCTCGCTCTTTTAGCCGTGAGAGTGTTATAAAGTGACAGTTAATCCCACTATTCGTTGGTAAAAGAGTAGCCCCAGAGTTGGTGGTGGGTGATGATGACTAGCTGCTTTCCTTCTAGTGTTACACTGCTAAATTAAGGACGGCTAGCGCAGATAGTCCTGGAGTCACTTTGCGCGAAATTCAAAAACAAACCATAAAAAATCTAATTTAGTCATTTTCAAAGCTAGTTATCAGCAGAAAAAAATCCCACGTGCTGCTCTATCTAGTCGTCTGCTAATCTTCGGTAATAATCATCGATAAAAGTTAGTTTCATTTATCGTTTTTTTAATGAAATTCATAAACCAAATAAACTCCAATAGTTACAACTTTGGATATTCTGTAAAGCGTTCTCTTTAATTATGACTGTAATTTCTTGATCCATAAGTGACAAAAACACGAGTGATTACATTCAAATTCTAAAAGTCATTTTTCTCGGACCTTTTCGAGTAAGTAGCGTAAAATTAGTCATGAGATGGTTCATAAAACATTTAGTTCTTTAAGCAATCACGTGATATAAGCCTGATAAAAATAATTAAGCCGTGTTTGTCAGTTCTTAAGTTGTTTTTGAACCATTTGAAGTAATCAGTAGTAGGCCTACTTATTTATCTGCTGTTCAACTACTGTAAAGCCCTTGTTTGAAGGCTGAATCTTATTTGTTAACAAAATATTGCAAATAAAGTGAATCCGTATCCATGAGGAAATTTCTGAGGTGTGTGCACTAATACTGAAATAAACTAGAAAGATTTGCTCTAAAATAATCTGTTTTTGTGTATCAAACTAAACTGTAATTTTTCGGTCCTCATGACAAGTCAGTCGAGAAGTCTAAGAAACTAAATCTTTACAGTTCTTGACATAAGATGTCGCTCAACAAGAAACAATTGAAACTGTCAAACTGTCAGTTGATGGAACAATCTAATATCGTGACTGACATTGGATTTTTTGTTTCGTTATATTTCGAGAAACAATAATAGAATAATGTGTTAGTTATTACATGATACAACTTGATCTAATAGAATAATGTGTTAGTTATTACATGATACAACTTGATCTAATAGAATAATGTGTTAGTTATTACATGATACAACTTGATCCTAGTTTTCGAACCATAAAATCTTCCCGATCGCGACCTATCGAAGTCTTCTACCTTTCGTGTCATGCACAGAGAAATGGTAGACGCATAACATAACTTTTCAAGTTCGAAATAAAAGTCCAACGTTGCAAAGTGTTCAAGATATCGTCAGTAAAGTCGAAGTTTGTTTGTTTGTTTGTTTTAATTTCGTGCAAAGCTACACGAGGGCTATCTGCGCTAGCCGTCCCTAATTTAGCAGTGTAAGACTAGAGAGAAGGCAGCTAGTCATCATCAGCCACCGTTAACACTTGGGCTACTCTATTATCAATGAATAATGGGATTGATCGTCGCTTTATAACGCCCCCACGGCTGAAAAGGCGAGTATGTTTGGTGCGATGAGGATTCAAACCTGCGACTCTCAGATTACGAGTCGAGTGCCTTGATCACCTGGCCATGCCGAGCCAAAGTTTAGATAAACGTTTTTAATGTCTGCTTGCAATAATGACAGTCACAATAGATTTGAAAAATTTTTGTTCTAACATATTGAAAATTTCGACAGCATTTCTGAAACAATTCAGTTTAAGCGCATTAAATGCTTTCATAAGAATAAAATAACTTTTGAACCTTTAAACTAAACTATTATTGTAATATATTTCATTAATTACCAATACAAATGATTTATACAATCACACAAGTTATTATTCTTGTCTTTTTGATGATGCAAAACCCACTTGAAATATCTTAACTGTTGGTATGGGTGTTTTTACTTTCAATTTTACTTATCAAGCAGGCCCGGAATGGTCAAGTGCATTAGGGCGTTCGAATCTCGGTCGCACCAAACATGCTCGCCCTTTCAGCCGTGGGGGCGTTATAATGTGACCGTCAATCCCACTATTTATTGGTTAGAAAGTAGCCCAAGAGTTGGCGGTGGATGGTGATGACTAGCTGCCTTCCCTTAGTCTTACACTGCTAAATTAGGAACGGCTAGCAGAGATAGCCCTAGAGTAGCTTTGCGCGAAATTCAAAACAAACAAACAAACTAATGAACATATAACAAGATTTCGACATTTTTAGGTCATCTTCAGGTTAACCTAGGATGAACTAAGAAAGTCAAAATGTTGTTCTCTGCTTTATTAATAAAAGTGTTAATACTCATACCAGTCATTATTTGATTCATAATATTTTTTTCTGTTTAAGAGTTTCGCCTATAGGTGTCCTTAGCTGTCAAGTGATAAACTGTGGAACGTCAGCTCATCAATTCCCCATCAATACCTGGATTATTCTTGTTTATTCGAACAGCAGAAATTAACCTCGATATGCAGAGCGCATTTTCGTGGCATTCGAATATGAGAGATGGGTCGCTAACAACTAACCCTGAGCAACGTCTGGCTCAGGAAACAATAATTAGAAATTACTCCTGCACATTCATTGGAATAAATATTAAAAATGAAATATGTTTAGTTGAAGTTATAGACGATAACCAACCAGTCTGACCGTGGTTTTGTAGCCGTTGCTTTCTTCTGTTTGTGTTAAAACACAACTTTCTCTTTTGGTAGTACCGTATAGGACTGATGTTCATACCGGACTACTTTTGATAGTACCGTATAGGACTGACGTTCATACCGGACTACTTTTGATAGTACCGTATAGGACTGACGTTCATACCGGACTACTTTTGATAGTACCGTATAGGACTGACGTTCATACCGGACTACTTTTGATAGTACCGTATAGGACTGACGTTCATACCGGACTACTTTTGATAGTACCGTTAGGACTGACGTTCATACCGGACTACTTTTGATAGTACCGTATAGGACTGACGTTCATACCGGACTACTTTTGATAGTACCGTATAGGACTGACGTTCATACCGGACTACTTTTGATAGTACCGTATAGGACTGACGTTCATACCGGACTACTTTTGATAGTACCGTATAGGACTGATGTTCATACCGGACTACTTTTGATAGTACCGTATAGGACTGATATTCATACCGGACTACTTTTGATAGTACCGTATAGGACTGATGTTCATACCGGACTACTTTTGATAGTACCGTATAGGACTGATGTTCATACCGGACTACTTTTGATAGTACCGTATAGGACTGATATTCATACCGGACTACTTTTGATAGTACCGTACAGGACTGACGTTCATACTGGACTACTTTTGATAGTACCGTACAGGACTGATGTTCATACCGGACTACTTTTGATAGTACCGTATAGGACTGATATTCATACCGGACTACTTTTGATAGTACCGTACAGGACTGACATTCATACTGGACTACTTTTGATAGTACCGTATAGGACTGATGTTCATACCGGACTACTTTTGATAGTACCGTATAGGACTGATGTTCATACCGGACTACTTTTGATAGTACCGTATAGGACTGATGTTCATACCGGACTACTTTTGATAGTATTGTATAGGACTGATATTCATTCCGGACTACTTTTGTTATTCATAATTACGTATTTTATTTTGTTATGAGAAATATGTTTCGTTAACTGTACTGAAGCCACAACATGGAGTCCAAAACAACATCTCATTTAAATAACAAAATGGAAGAAGTCTATTAAAAATTCCACCTTGCTTCAGCCCTCTGGTGACATTAAACTTAATTTGGGAAGTACTAGGGTTAACAGAAATCCTTTAACTACAATGTAAATCATGAATAATTTCAACTAAACTGTATAACATGTTAATTATAATTATTCTGTAACTTACCCGATAGAAATAGAAATACTCAAAATCATTTTCATCTTCGTCAGAGGTCCAGTTTTTCAGAATATTGTCTGTAAAGTTTGAAACAAAATAAAAAATATTTGAGTTTTCTAGGGTATTTAAAGAGATATTATATTCTGGAAAGTCCATGATTTCGTTGACAGTCAGTGGCTTCTTTTCACGGACTTGCATTTAACTTCGTGAAGAACAGCTTCGATCTGCTGGAATAATTATATCAAAATTATATGAAACAACAACAAAACTTCTAATAAAGGTTTTTCTGCCTTCCACCAAGAAACAGTCAAGTGTTTTAGAATCGAGAAACTCAACTTTTGTCCTTCCTTTTCTAACCTACACCAAAAACTTGTGGATCGTGATATAAATGATTCCTTGCCTTTGAAAGAACCCTGGGATGTGTTACACAGTTGCTCATCTTAAGGACAGTCTTGCCGTGACGTAACACCTAAGCTTCTTTCTCGTTGGTTCTCCCAGTTTGTGTAGAATACGAGGCAAGAACGATCGTCACTGAATAACTCGTAGAGTCGTAGAATGTTATTCAAATGGTAGTTATACCTTTATGAACACCTTACGTCAGCAGTTACGATTATATAGGGTAAAGAACCGTGTCAGTCATGTGATATTCATATTTCTTACCCTGATGCTAACATTACATAAGAATAAGGTAGGTAGATCGTTAGATAGCCAAGACAGAATTAACAAAATTAGATTTGTTGTTGTTGTTTTGAATTAAGCACAAAGCTACACAATGGGCTATCTGTGCTCTGCCCACCACGGGTATCGAAACCCGGATTTTAGCGTGTAAGTCCGCAGACATACCGCTGAGACACTGAGGAGCTGAAAAGTAAACGTTGCGACGGCCGGGAAACAAAAATCAATATATGATACTAATTTCTGGTCGCACCAAACATGCTCGCCCTCCCAGCCGTGGGGGCGTTATAATGTCGCGGTCACTCCCACTATTAGTTGGTAAAAGAGCAGCCCAAGAGTTAGCGGTGGGTGGTGATGACTAGCTCCATTCCCTCTAGTCTTACACTGCTAAATTAGGAACGGCTAGCGCAGATAGCCCTCATGCAGCTTTGCACGAAATTAAAAAAACATTCTTTGGTCACAAAAAATTAATATTTAGGTTTTATAAGAAAGGAATTCAGTAACAAAATCTACATGAACAAATAAGCTACTGTTCTACTTACTTTGTGTTTCAGAATAAGGAACCGTCTTCTGGATTTATACATATATATATATATTCATATGCACGATTTAAATCAATCTTTGTTGCTTCATATAATGACATTTCTAAATTTCCTTTACGAATCTCATAAATATTCATTAATTTTCTACATTTACGAGTTTGTTTTTTATTATTCAACTTAATTTGTATTCATGATGAAAATATAAAGTTTCAGACAAACTCAAAACTATTTTCTTAACTAATATACATATGGTGGTTATACTTTCTAACGAAAACGGTTAATGTTTATTTTAATGCGTGTATATATTGTTCTCACAATGATTGACTGACTAAAGGAACATGAAACAATATTATTATTGTAATGATAACATCACAAACTTAAATTATATCACTATTCAATAATTATTTAATTAAACTTTTAAACGCCAGGAGAAAGCAAGGAAGTTTGGATGTGCTATTGCGTATTGTTAGTAAATGAAGCAGTGCAAGAATTCGTATTGATTACGATAAATAACTAGATAAATAAACAGACACAAGTTTCTAAGGGAATGGGTTTGTGAAAATAATGGCTAAAATATTTGTTTTCTTTTAATTTCACACAAAGCTACTCGAGAGCTACCTGCGCTAGCCGTCCCTAATTTAGCAGTGTAAGACTTGAGGGAAGACCGCTGGTCATCGTGGCCAGGTGGTGAAGGCACTCGACTCGTAATCTGAGAGTCGTGGGATTGTTTCTCGTCACACCAAAGAGAAATTCAAAACAAATCAAACCAGTCGTGTTTGTCGCGCACAGGGATCTGTGAAGGGGAGGAGAGGATACTGGTGGTTTAGGGGTCCAACCCTGACACACCACTTTGGCCTTGGGTTCACCCCTATGGTCAGTCGGCTAATTTCAACTATGTTGTGAACATTTTGTCTGATGCTGGTGGTGTTCGGGTGAAGGTCTCACAAAACTCTGGCGCTGCTACAATTTCTTTGTTTGGCATTGCAGTGCGTCTGTTTGTAGGGATCCTCGATGGGTGAGGTCAGTGGGCACTGAAATATTCTTTCTGTATTATGGATCCCTCAAATAAAAAAATTCAGTGAAAAACAGAGCACAGTTAAACGACCATGTCTTGAAGATTCTTAACAGCAATCTCTTAAGATACTTAACACACATAGCTTATTTTCCGATTAAGAAGCAAGCCCCTCTAGTCCCTTTTGAATATAAAAGGAAATATTTGCTAGCAAGGGGACATCTTGGTGGAAACATCCACTCCAAAACACAATGAACATTGGGGATATACCCATTCATTGGTGCAGATAGCTTAGTTTCTCATTGGTGGTATACCCACATTTTGGTACAGATAGCTTAGTTTCTTATTGGTGATATACCCATTCTTTGGTACAGATAGCTTAGTTTCTTATTGGTGATATACCCATTCTTTGGTACAGAAAGCTTGGTTTCTTTGCGTAATAAACGCCAAACAACCTTTATATGCATCAAAAAGTAGCCCAAGAGTTGGCGATGGGTGGTGATGACTAGCTGCCATCCCTCTAGCCTTACACTGCTAAATTAGGGACGGCTAGCGCAGATATTCTTGGTGTGGCTTTGCGCAAAACTCATAAACAAGCTTTTCTCTGAAGTTATACCCTTTACAGTTGTCCTCAAGAGATATAATAAATGGAGTTTTCTTGCCTTGTGCTGCACCCTTTTAATTCATTTTTATGTGTTTGAATCCTTATAAATTATGTATATATAGATATATAGATATACGGTTATTATGAAACAAAGACGTAAACTTAGCTACTGCAAAATACCAACAGAACCAATTGAAAATCAATTGGTTTTTTTCTTTGAGAACAAAGCCAAACTGGGCTATTTTCTGTTGTCCATTGCAGAGGAACAAACCCAACATTGTAGAGTTGAAAATCCATAAACTTTTGCGTTCTTCCACTAGGGAAAAAGATAGAATTTCAAAAACAAAAGGATAACAATGTAAACGGATCCTGATGCACATTAAGAGTATTGTTTCGTTATGTAATATATATATAATAAAACAAAAAGTCATCCATCAGAAACTATCATCTATTGCTTGTAGCTGGTATGTGTATGCTGATACAAAGTGAAAACTAAACTTTTCTTAAAACGAACAGAACAGTAATTTGGTTACATCACCTCTTTACTTCGAAAAATTATTTGAACTATTAAACTTGTTGTATTACTTTTAGCATTATTTGCTTAAGTTTTTAAACCTTGTTACAACAGCTATTTAAGACTGAGTTCTATAACGGAACCAACGTCAGTTGCTGAAAATGTAATCATGCAAAATACGCAAAGAAAAAGCAAGTCTTGACACGTTATAAAGAAAAATCATGTCCTTTAACATGACAAGATTCCGTGAGTCATGCTAACAGCGCCGCTAATGTATGACTGCTACACCGTTGATGACTTGTTTGTTTGTTTCTTCTGAATATCGCGCAAAGCTACACGTGGGCTATCTGCACTAGCCGTCCCTAATTTAGCAGTGTAAGACTGGAGGGAAGGCAACTAGTCATCACCACCCACCGCAAACTCTTGGGCTACTCTTTTACCAAGGAATAGTGGGATTGACTGTCACATTCTAACGCCCCCACGGCTGGGAGGGCGAGCATGTTTGGCGCGGTGCGGGCGCGAACCCGCGAATTACGAGTCGCACGCCTTACGCGTTTGGCCATGCCGGGCCGTCCATAAAAAGTGTAAAATATAAAAGGTGAAACCTCAAGTGAGTTTTCCTTAAGGACTGAAATACCCACAGTTGGGTTCGAAGTTGTTTTATATTCCAGCATGGACACAATGAGCCTCCAAACTAGATTTCGTGTAAATCCATCCACACTCTGCGAGGTAGTCACATGGACATACAGCAGAAAGTACTGTTATACTTATATAGATAAGTAGTCACATGGTCATACAGCAGAAAGTACTGTTATACTTATATAGATAAGTAGTCACACGGACATACAGCAGAAAGTACTGTTATACTTATATAGATAAGTAGTCACACGGACATACAGCAGAAAGTACTGTTATACTTATATAGAAAAGTATTCACATGGACATACAGCAGAAAGTACTGTTATACTTATATAGAAAAGTATTCACATGGACATACAGCAGAAAGTACTGTTATACTTATATAGAAAAAGTATTCACATGGACATACAGCAGAAAGTACTGTTATACTTATATAGAAAAGTATTCACATGGACATACAGCAGAAAGTACTGTTATACTTATATAGAAAAGTATTCACATGGACATACAGCAGAAAGTACTGTTATACTTATATAGAAAAGTATTCACATGGACATACAGCAGAAAGTACTGTTATACTTATATAGAAAAGTATTTACATGGACATACAGCAAAAAGTACTGTTATACTTATATAGAAAAGTATTCACATGGTCATACAACAGACAGGGCTATTATATTTATATAGGTAAATAGTTAAATGGTCATACAACAGACAATGTTATTAATTTTATATAGATAAGTATTCACATAGTCATAGAGAATACAGTCTTATTATATTTATATAGATAAGTAGTTACATGGTCATACAACCGACAGTACTATTACTTTTATATAGATAAAGTATGTACATGGTCGTACAGCACACAGTCTAATTGTATATTTATATAGATAAATAGATACAAGAGACAGAGATATCATACTTATATAAATAAATACTGCTTTCTTTTGTAACAGAGTTGAAGCTACCTGACAATCTGGATTTCCCGAAGACTTCTTAAGATGAAGATCAAATGTTTCTGATGCCAACATAAACTTTATCACAGTTTCAAAGTCACTGGATATTCAAATGAAAAGCACTGATGTATAATTGTACTTGCATTAAGACAATCTGACATGGCCTGGTGGTGAGGTCGTCTCTCTATATATTATGGGTTCAAATTCCTTCCCTGAACATTCTTGTCCTTTCATCCATAATAGAGTTATAATGTTGCGGTTAATAGCACTTTTCGTTTTTTAAAGAGTAGCCCGAGTGTTGACGGAATGTGATGTTGAGTAAGTGGTTTCTTTCCAGTCTATCACTTATGGATTAAGGATGGCTTGTGCAGATAACCCTGATGTTACTTTGAGCGAAATTCAACAAACAATCGAAATCCTTTGAGATGCTTGACGGGAACAAGGGAACATTATTGTTATGTATCGCTGTTTGAACAATTACAGCTCAAACATTTCTATCTTTAGCAAATAATAAATCATAGGGAAACCTCGTAGAACATAATTGGTGTTTTTTATTCGCGACTCCCGGTGAACAGAGTTTCGTAAATAATTTAAATAGTTCATCCACGTAAGCTTATTTAATTGTGAATACACATGACGTCACGCACACACTCATAAAAGTCTGGTTCCCCAGTGGCTCAGCGGTATGTCTGCGGACTTACACGCTAAAATCCGGGTTTCGATACCCGTGGTGGGCAGAGCACAGATAGCCCATTGTGTAGCTTTGTGCTTAATTTAAAACAACAACAACAACAACAACAACAACAACATAAAAGTCTTGAAACTACACTTCAAACAATATGTATCCAACTCTTTACGAACTAATCTGTAAAACCAGATAATGGAGGAGTTATCCACAAAAGGATCAGGTGGTTCAGGAAACTGGTTAGACATTTAGCTGTGCTCGACACTGCATTATGTTCAGACTTAAGAAGTTAACGAGAGAAATAAATAAGCAAATTCTGAGTGATTTTGTTGCGTTCTGAACTCAGGATTTCGGCCTTTTTGTCGCAATCGAACGAACAAAGAAAGACACATTTACTGCTGAATCCCTTCATTATTGTTAATATGTGTTCTCATATGGAATTGTTCACACGTGCAGATGAATGAGACTTTCTCAGAACAATATGGTGTAAAATGCAATCTGCAGGATTAAGCTGTGAAATTGTGACGCTGCTTTCTTTTCAAGATTGTGTGAATATTAGAGACGTTAAGTTTAAAATGAAATTGAATCTTTTATAACAGAACCTTAAGGATTGATATACTGAACGATATAAAATGTAACGTTGAGGAAAGAAATGTGAAGTTACGAAATATTTTATCTTAATTTTTGTGTTTAAGAAATGAATGTTTGTTTAGCCAAAGTAATTTCAAAGATATGACGAATGATTGGTTTGTTATGAAATTTTCCTTTATGGGTTTACCAGAAGTACCTTCGTATACAAAACAACAAAGACGAGAAACATGTATTTTAGACTGCTATTGTATATATATGTATATATATTGTTTGTTTTTGTTTTGGAATTTCGCGCAAAGCTACACGAGGGCCATATGCGCTAGCCGTCTCTAATTCAGCAGTGTAAGACAAGAGGGAAGGCAGCTAGCTAGTCATTACCACCACACCGCTAAATCTTGGGCTACTTTTTCACTGACGAAAAGTGGGATTAACTATCACATTTTTACGCCTATACGGCTAAAAGGGCGTGGATGTTTGGTGTGATATTGATTCGAACCCGCGACCCGCAGGTTCACGACTCGAGTGCCTTAACCATCTGGGCATGCCAGGGCTTGACGAATGAAATAATTTACGATAACTTTAATAAAGGATCTAAATAATGATTAAAAGTAGCTGTCCCCTTATGGTATGATCAACAAAAGTGTTTCAGTTTTCATTGAAAGAAAAACTCTTGTGTTTCTAGAACTTACTTATCGCTGACTGAATGTGTGTAAAATATATAAAAAGAAATGGTTTCACACAATTCCTCAAAATATCATTTCCCCATCAGGAGTAAATAATAAACTTGAAAACTTAAAACGCTAACAAATGATGGTTTGATCCCTGCTTGGGTACAGAAGGGATGGCTCGTTGTACAGCCTCGTGTTTCAAACAAAATGTGATCATTTTGTATTTCTCATTGTTCAGTATAGTTTGTTTTTTTCTGTTTTATGACAATCATTTTCAAAAGCGCTACTACAAATAAGGAGTCCGCCATTGGCAGGTGGGTTAAGACTCGTAATCTGAGGGTCGCGGGTTCGATTCCTCGTTACACCAAACATGCCCTCCCTTTCAACCGTAAGGGCGTTATAAAGTGAGGGTCAATCCCTCTATTCGTTGGTAAGAGAGTAGCCCAAGAGTTGGCGGTGGGTGGTAATGACAAGCTGCCTTCTCTCTCGTCTTACACTGCAAAATTAGGAACGGCTAGCTCAGATTGCCCTGGTGTAACTTTGTGCGAAATTCAAAACAAACATTTTTGCTATTTTTATTATACATTTGAAGTGTCTCAAACTTATTAACATTTCTCTGAAGAATGTTCTCAAATTCGTTTTGTTGGTTTCGCCAAGTTAAGAAATAACTTAAGAATAGAACTGTAATAATAATTCCGATTTATATGTTTCGTTGACTTGCAGTGAAATCAATCTTATGTTTTTTTGTACAAAATGTCATATCAAAACCTTCGTTGGGTATCTATGAATCCATTATTTTTTTCCCATATTAAAACCGATGTCAAGTTTTCATCCAGATTGCTAGCGACGTTGAGTGGGTTTTAAGTTAATTCTATATTTAAAAGTGAAATTGAAGCCAAGGGCAAAATGTTTTTCGTCGTGTAAAACGTTTTACAGGCCGAAAAATTGGTAACAGGATTTAGCTAAACGACGAACAGTTTTAGCTTTAGAATTTGTTTTGGTTATCCGGTTTTTAATAAATTACCGCCATAACCACAGGTTTGAAAGTATTTTGTTTGTTTTGTTAATTTCGCACGAAGCTACTCGAGATCTATCTGTGCTAGCTGTCTCTAATCTAGCAATGTAAGGCTAAAGGGAAGGCAGCTAGTCATCACCACCCACCGCCAACTCTTGGGCTACTCTCTTACCAACGAATAGTGGGATTGGCCGTTAGATTATAACGCCCCCACGGCTGAAAGAGCAAACATATTTGGTTTGAAAGTCAGTATTTATATAGACATAATACATATAACACGTATAATAGGTATTTTTATTCTCCATAAAACTGGAGCTATGTGTTAAGTGTTATATTTGTTTAAACTATTGTATATCCAAACATCAAAACCACAAGAAATTTCAATAATAAGAACTAAAAACATTGAAATACCATTTCTGCAGCATTTTAAACAAAATATCCTCGCTTATTTAGCTACGGCAACACTGCATAGCACGAAAAATATATATGCAACACGGCTCGTTTGGGTTGAGAAAATATTTTACGTATATTTTACATGTATATATTTTTCTCTACAAGTGGGTTTTCCCGACCTCACCGATTACTGCATAGCTCGTTTACCTACAAAATCTTAGAGTTTGTTTGTTTTTGAATTTCGCACAAAGCTACTCGAGAACTATCTGTGCTAGCCGTCCCTAATTTAGCAATGTAAGATTAGAGGAAAGGCAGCTAGTCATCACCATCCACCGCCAACTCTTGGGCTACTCTTTTACCAACGAATAGTGGGATTGGTCGTAATATTATAATGCCCCCACGGCTGAAAGGGCGAACATGTTTGGCACGACGGGGATGCGAACTCGCAACCCTCAGATTACCAGACGCACGCCTCAACACACTTAGCCATGCCGGGCCAAAAACCTTAGAGAATGGACGAATTTTGAATATTTAACGCTATTAATTTTAAGCTTACGGAAAGGGATCGGACAATAATAATCACAGTTGAGTGAATTATAACCATTTAAATACAAGGTAAAACTTAATAGAAGCTAAAGTCCATTCTATAGAATTGCAGTGAAGACACTATACTGACCTGTTAATTAAAATCAAACCTCTTACAAGCATTCAAATTAAACTCGTTAATAAACACTACTTATCTCAATTTCGTACACGACATCCGTGTTTCTGATCAATATAAAATTTTCTCGATCGTCCTGTTTATTCACGAATGCTAAGCGAACATAATATAATTTCGGGAGCGAAGTGTAGTGACAAGAGCCACAACTGTGTAAATAATGCGACTCTCTTCTCTAACGATTTCTGAGCCACAAGCAAAAATGGTCTAGTGGCGAATTCTAGCGAGCCCTGTTGTGTTTTTTTTTATGGCAACATGATAAACGCGTGTTTGTTGAATTTCTCGCGAAGCTAGACGAGGACTATCTGCTCTAGCCGTCACTAATTGCAAAGTGTAAGACTAGAGGGAAGGCGGTGAGTGGAACTGACTAACTGCATTCCCGCTAGGCTTACATTGCTCTTTTTACCAACGGATAGTGGGATTGACCGTCACATTATAACGCCCCCACGGCTGATAGGGCGAGCAAGTTTGATGTGACGAGGATTCGAACCTGCGACCATCGGGTTACAAGTCGAGTGCTTTAGCTTCCTGGACTTGCTGGCCCAACATGAAGAAGGCTAATGGAGTTGATGTGGGTACCAAACTTAATTTTCTGACTTGTGTCTGTGCTTTCTTGAGAAAAGAAAATGGCTGAAAGATTGTTCAAAAAGTTTGACATCTATATACACCACTAAAGGTATCTAGATGGCAGTTCTGTTACATTTCAAACACTTAAATTAAGTGTTTCTAATGTAACTGTAACTTTGAATGAACTAACTGTTTAACCCTGTTTTTGTTGTGTTGGTTTGTTTGTTTTTAATTTCACGCAAAGCTACACGAGGGTTATCTGCGCTAACTAGTCTTACATTACTAAATTAGGGACGGCTAGCGCAGATAGCACTCGTGTATCTTTGTGCGAAATTCAAAAACAAATAAGACACGTGTTTAGTGTCAATGATTTCCATCAAACCATTTTTTCACAACAGGTTTATTTGTTTGTTCGTCGTTAGTCGCCCCAAACCTACATCACGTACGTTATCACAAAAAGTCCTCATTTTATGAAACTTTTTTTCTCACACAGAAATAATTTTATAAACACATGTATTTTATCTTTATGTAAAATATAAATAATATGCACGCCACGCATGCCACGCCGCCCCTGACAACTTCCCACACTAAAATCAGGTATTGGATTCCCCTCGGGGGGGGGGGGCTCAGCTGGTAGCCCAACGTAGCTTTGCTATCAGAAAAACAAACACACGCTACATACTGTATTGATACCAAAAAAAGGATTTTTATTTTTCACAAGTATATCGATTTTTGCTCATTTTATCCATAGTGGAACCAGCTATATGTTATACCATAGGGAGATCTGTCGCAGGATTATGCTGTCTGCATGTTCAATGTGGAATTTCGTCGTTTTGACTTATAAACATACGTATGAAATTTCTCAATCGCAACAAAACGTCATTTAGTAAACGTGCAAACAGCTCGAGTAAGCAATAATCGGTTTCTAAATGTTTCTTCTCAAACAAGAAATTTATGGGAACCAATTGACGGACCAGCTAAGATGTTGTTGTTGTTTTGAATTAAGCATAAAGCTACACAATGGGCTATCTGTGCTCTGCCCACCACGGGTATCGAAATCCAGATTTTAGCGTTGTAAGTCCGCAGACATACCGCTGAGCCACTGGGAGGCATATTGCAGAGAAAAGGAAAAGAAAAATTACAAACATATATAGAAGTAATTATCACTTCCATGTCTTTATGGAGATTAACCCTAAAAGGAATTTCAACCATATATAGAAGTGATTCGAAAATTCTATTGACATCCAACAGCCGAACTTCCCAGGAAAAATTAAAATTTATGTTTTCCAGAAACACCTAAAAACAACGTCTTAAACGATTTTTCAAAGAATTTTTTCACAAAACCATCAAGATATTTCACAAAACAGAAAACTAAAAAACAACCTTTCAGACATCAATTCCATTATAAACCGGGAAACAGACACAAGCATTAAAATTCTAAAGTAGATAAAGGAAGCACTATAATCATAATGAACACGAATGAATACACCCAGAAAAGTGAAAAACATTTTATCAAACACAAATAACTTTAAACCAATACACACAAATCCAACAAAGACACATGAAATGCAACTAAACAAAATACTACTAAAAATGAAAAAAGCCAACACAATTTTACAAACACTTTATTCCTACCTATGCAAGACTGACTCACGCACACCACAAATACACGGCATCTCCAAACCTCAAACCAGATTGTCCATTACGACCAATAATGTCCACATATGAATCGTTTAATTACAATCTTGGTAAATACACAGCATGGGCATTCTCCAAATATGTAACACCAGCCAGCTCATTCATCAAAGTCTCTTTTAATTTCAAGTCTAATCTAAATCAACTTAATCATAAAGCCTTAATGGCCAGTTTCGATGTTATATCCCTCTTTACAGAAGTTCCAACCACTGAATCTTGCAAGATAGCCTTAGAACTCTATATCCGAGACCCTAACCATCAGTAGACATTCCTAGCAACCCTTATAAGATTCACCACGATGAAGACAAACTTCATGTTCAACAATAACACTCTGCCTAAGCATGGACAACCCAGTATCACCAGTTCTAGCCAATATTTTTATGACACAAGTTGAAACACAAGCAATTAATACAGCATTACATCCACCACTATACTGGTACAGATATGTAGATGACACAATTGCGGGATTCAAATCTACAGAACACACACTTAATTTTTTCACTCACATTAACTCTATACATCCCAACATTAACTTCACACATGAACAGGAAGAAGGTCGAAACGTTGTTCGCTTCTCTATTAGTGCTTTCTCTGCCCATACAAGCCGTTTATAAATAAATAATTCTTTACAAGTGGGATTTCTCGTCATCACGAATTAATATATAAAAGTAATTATCACTTTCGTAGTCATTTTGGAGATTAAGAATTATTGTTGTTGTTTTGAATTAAGCATAAAGCTACATAATGGTCTACCTGTGCCCTGCCCACCACAGGTATTGAAAACCGGATTTTAGCGTGTAAGTCGGCAGACATACCGCTGAACCACTGGGGGCACTTAAGAATTACAATCATATATAGAACTGATTATTAATCCTCTGTGACACATTCAAAAGATATTAAATAGTCTTATCAATTAGCTCTTTAAATTTCACAAGCATGTTTAACACTCCTACATAAGGGAAGCCTAACGCAGGAAGACCTCGTGTAGCTTGGCGCGAAATTCATAAACAAACAAACTGAACTAACACCATTTTTCTTCCCAAAGCCAAAATTCTCTTAATGTAAAACGACAACAAACCATCACTTAGTAAACGTTAGAAGAACAATTAACAACTGCTTCAGAATGAGTTTAATTGACATTAAACGTAAATTTTATCCAAAACCAAACGTGAGGACATGGACATTTTAGGTGGGGTATACTGATTTCAAGGAATTTCATCTCTGGATAAAGATGGCGCACAGACCAAAACAAGAAAAAACTACAGTCTGCGTGTCAATATCTTTGAAGTGTCCTTTACTCACCATACTTTTGTGGTCAAGAAGGAATGGCAGGCTAAACTGCTCCAATACGTTACCCATCTCTCAAAAATTCCACTGACCGTATCTCGACGTGTCAAGGGTAAATATACGAATTTAAAACGCTAAGTTGCGGGTTTCGATACTCGTAAAAAATGAAACTTTTATGAGTAAAAGTTATTTTTTGTGTGGTCAGTGCATTTCAAATACTATACATATTGTTACGTCTTAGATCCAACTTGTAAAAACTTACCCAAACCATTACAAAAAATATGATGTATAAATGATCCCTCCTTCTGGATTTTGAATCTCGTGCAAAGTTCCACGAGTGATTTATACTTTAGCCGTCCATAAGTTGGCAGAGTGAAACTTGGGGGAAGGCAGCTAGTCATCACCACACTCCGCCAACTCTTGGACTACTCTTTTACCAATGAATAGTGGGATTGACCGTCACATTATAACGCACCCATGGCTGAAAGGGTTAGTATGTTTGGTGTGACGGGGATTCCCTTTGGAAGTTTGCTTTAATTTAATAGAAAAAAATATAAATAAGCATTTTACAGTTATAGTTTAACTACATCTCTCTCGCTGGTACAGCGGGAAAAATCTACGGATTTACAACGCTAAAGTTAGGGATGGCTAACGCAGATAGCTCTTGTGTAACTTTGCGCGAAATTCAAAAACAAACTCATTTTCTTGCTACAGGTTAATCAAAGAATTACTTATAGAAAATGTAGCTTTTGACAGTTTGACATGCTGTAAATATTTTAATGCGGCGTGATATGAAATTAACTTTTTTGAATAACAAAAATGTGCACTTTCGTTGTGTAATAAACTAGAATATATCCTATTACGGGGGTCAGCCACTTTATTTGGGACTACATCAGGCGCATTATTGTTTATTTGTTTGTTTGTTTTATAATTTCTCGCAAAGCTATACGAGGGTTATCTACGCTAACCGTCCATAATTTAGCAGTGTAGGACTTGAGGGAAGGCAGCTAGTCATTATCACCGACTGCCAACTCTTGGGCTACTGTTTTATCAACAACGAGTGTGTTTGACAGTTATATTATAACGCTTCCACGGCTGAAAGTGCGAGCATGTTTGGTGTCAAGATGATTTTAACTCGTAAGTTACTATTCAAGCGTCTCCTAACCATCTGGCTATGTTTTGTCGTTGGCACAGAACTGAATCACGTTTCGTCACGAAAATGGTCTATATTATATATATCATAGACTTCACATTTGGCCAGAAGGCGTTTTATTAGACTGTATCTCATTTGTTGAATGGTATGGTCTGTAACTGATTCAAAAATTCCGAAAGAGGGCGTTACAGTTTTCAGTTTTATGATGAAATCCACCGTAAGTGTTGAGATTCCGTTATTTTGCTAGCATAGGAATTACCGAAGTCACTGACATATCGTTCGAACCGGTGTTGAACAAATGCTTTGGAAGTTCCTTTTCCTATCAAACTAAGAATATAGCATTTTTATCTTGTACGGTATTGTGTATTTATATATTTTATTCTAGGTTATCCCATACAGTATCGTGTATTTATATATTTTATTTTTGATTATCCAATACAGTACTGTGTATCTTAGCGCCCTCTGCCTGAATCTGTAAATAAGATACAATCCATCTCGTTTGTCAAATGGGCTAAAACTTAACAAAACATTTTCCGGCAAGTTGTGGAGTCAACATCTTTTATAACATAGGCCATTTTCGTGACGTAGGACGATTGGATACTGTGTGAGTTCCTAATGAAATGGTTGGTCAGTGTAATAAGACTGTTCCTAATTCATTACAATACACAATAAAATTTTGGATGACTCGAACGAAAGTTAATGCCATATCACGTAACATTAAAACAATGTTTAACCAAAACAATATATATTTTCCTGAATCTCAAACCGAGTGAATCTGTTCTTAAAAAAATAGAATAATCAAATAACTGTAATAGTTTGAAAAACTTTAACATTTAATAAAGATATATTGAAAATTCCTAACAACTCTTTATCTTCCCTTGAACCGCTTTGTTTCTTTAGTTTCATGAACGCCTTTTCAATGATACTCTGACATTCAGTAGTTTACTTGGCTAGTTTCAATTGGTATTACAAAAGTCGAATTACACTGGTTGACAAAGAAATTGAGGCAAGCACAAATATAGCTGTTTTAACCTAATTTGGGGGTGCTGAATTCAGATTTGAAATCCGTTTTTACTCATCACCTCTAGTTTTTTAGATATGCATTCTTTACATTTTGTACACATACTGTACATAAAGGCGTATATGTATTCAGGGTTAATTTCTAATATTGTGTGACTTACGTCTTCTTTTTTAGTTATTATGCAATAAATGTAAGTGATAGCATTACATTATATATATATCAAGACGGATCACCAGTTTCAGGAATCGGAACAAAGACCTTGCTTCATTTTTCGACATGGAAAACAAGTTGTGCTACTGCACAAATGTACCTGGCTTGTTCACTTTCCTTGGTTTGCCACATTGGCGTCTTTTCATAGACTCTTCCAAGCGAAGCCTCAAGGCTGTGCTTCTGCACAACGGGAATAAATATCTCAGCATTCCCACTGCACACACTGTCCATCTAAAGGAGTCCTATGACAATATGGAGCTTCTTTTAGAAGCTGTTAAGTACAACCAGTACCAGTGGAGTCTGTGTGGGGACCTCAAGGTCATTGGTCTTCTTATGGGTATGCAAGCGGGCTTCACAAAGTACTGTTGCTTTCTCTGTCTCTGGGATAGTCGAGCTGTATCCCAGCATTACAAGCAGAAAGACTGGGGGTCTAGAAGCACTTTCGTTCCTGGCGAACACAGCGTCAAGGAGAATTCTCTGGTTAACATGAAGAAGGTGCTTCTTCCTCCTCTTCACATCAAGCTTGGTTTGATGAAGAATTTCGTGAAGGCCATGGACAAAAATGGTGCTGCCTTCCAACACTTGTCTACTGTGTTCCCAGGTCTCAGTGCTGCTAAGCTCAAAGAGGGTATCTTTGTCGGACCTCAAATCCGAGAAGTGCTGAAGGATACTGATTTTGAGGAGCTTCTTACCTTAAAGGAACTGAGAGTATGGGAAGCATTTAAGTCAGTCTGTAGTGGCTTCCTTGGTAACACACACGTACCAAATTACCAAGCCTGTATTGAGAAGTTGCTAAAGACTTATGAGGATATGGGATGCCGAATGTCACTCAAAATTCATTTTCTCCATTCCCACTTCAACTTCTTCCCTCCAAACCTTGGAGCAGTGAGTGATGAGCACGGAGAAAGATTCCACCAAGACATTACGAAGATGGAGAGCAACTACCGAGGCAAGTGGAACCCCAGCGTGATGGGAGACTTCTGCTGGATGCTCTTGTGTGACATCCCGGAGGCAAAATACACCAGATCATCTAAGAAAACACACTTCTAACTGTCTGCGGTACTATGAATTGTGTACATTGTGTCATCCAAGTATATTTATTCCGTCAATGTTCTTTATCTATCCTGTTTTATCTGTAATAAGCTGCTGCAACTGTTGAAATAAGCACGTATATACTCTGTATATACTAAAATGAGACTATTTAAAAGCCAGAAAACTAGAGGTGATAGAGCAAAATTGTTTATAAATTTGAATTCAGCACACCCAAATTAGTAAAAAACACCTATTCACATTCTTGCCTCAGACAAAAAATATTTTTTTGTAAACCAGTGTTATTAATTATTATTATTAGATAGTTTTTTTCATATATTAAGAATCAGATACCAATTTTTTTTCACCAAGACTTAACAAGGACTGTATTTATTGATGGTAACAAACCAAGATTTGTTCCTTTGTTTCTTCCTAGAAAAGATGGTGTGTTTTTCGCTTGACCGGAGTGTCCCTTCCATACCGTTTTAAGTTGAATTGCCCGACTGTAAGAATGTTCTTACATGTACGTTGACTTAGGCTGACGGGGTGTGTTATCACTTACGTTGACCTTCGATAAACGTTTACTGCCATAATGCTAATACACTAAAAACTCGTGATTCACCACTTTGTGGCTATTTCAACATACACTGCTCGATTCGTTCCTTCTCAGAATTGAAGTAAATTACGGACAATCACTTTAAATATAAATTATGACCTTATGACCTATACCCCTTATAAATACCAACATGAAAGTGGGTTCCAATTAACGTAGTCTCTGTGAAATTCATGCAACCAATGTTGTTGTTTGTCTGAATAATCTCTACGTGTTTCATCACCATCTTCAGAAAGAACTGTTAACACACGTGACATGATTTACATAAAAAATGTGAAATTGTTTCATTTCACGGAAAATACACACTGTAAAGAATTTTTTTTAAAATTCAGAATACCTAGTTTATCATTGGTAGTAAACACATATTTTTGGTTTATTAATTGATGAAAAATTATTGCGCTTTTATTGGTCCGTTATTGGGTGTATGACAACAAGACAGTGTTGTTGCTTTTCGTATTATGTTCTGCCATGTTCACCCTTTCAGCCGTGGTAACATTATAATATGACGGTCAATCCCACTATTCGTTGTAAAAGAATAGCCCAAGAGTTGGCGGTGGTTGGTGATGACTAGCTGCCTTCCCTCTAACTTTACATTGCTAAATTAGGGACGGCTAACGCAGATAGCTCTCGTGTATCCTTGCGCGAAATTCAAAATAAAAAAACAGTCTTTTACGTGTGCCTTAGAGTCGCATATCGTCAGCAATGCTCTTTTATATAATGCATTTCATTCCTAAAGTATATTGAACTGAAACATGCTTAGAAAGTTCTGTCCATGGAAAGATGAGATTTGGATCACACCGTCTCGTATGTGCTGTCATGGAGACTAAATATGCCGACTGTCATGGGGATATTTCCATTAGTGTCTCTTTTTTTTCTCTTGCAGGGACACCTTAAACAGAAAGCTAGCTGGTTTGCTCTGTTTCGCACGTGAATTCTATTGATTTAGACGTTTCGGAATTGTTTACTCAGTCAGCTAAATTTTGCAATTTAGTACCACGTTGCCCTCCTAGAAACCATCTTCCAACACGTGTCTTCACCAGAGATTAGATTTAAAATTATCACATAAAATACAGCAGTTTTAAATATGTCGATACAAGGTCAGAAACAGGGAGAGGAGAAAAACACATCAAATCACGTCTCTTCTAATGCATTTATCAATTGGTTTGGAAGATAACCTTTAAAGTGTAATACACTTGAAAGTGTATTAACTTATCAGAATCATTTAGAGGAAATTGTGTAACTACCAAAGATACCACAGTTGTTGTTTGCACAGCCTTCTCTTACGATTCTCGGTAGTTAAACACAAACTACTCTAGTTAATACGATAAACCTTCCGACTGTTAAAACTGACGGCGTCTGGACATAGTTTCGTAACCTCACATCACAGAATTTCACTTCTAGGATGGTTGGATCTATTGTGTTTTTGTTTCTTTTCTTACAGTGTTTATCCTGTGAAAGCTGAAGACTGTTTTTAGGTGTTAAGTACAGTAAACTGTAATTGTTTCGAAGTCGCTAGAACCAAATATATCACTTGTATTGAAGTTGTTGACTGGTCCGGCCAACTGTCCATATAAAAACATAGTAACAAAGGCCAACTGTCCATATAAATACATAGTAACAAAAGCCAACTGTCCATATAAATACATAGTAACAAAAGCCAACTGTCCATAAAAATACATAGTAACAAAAGCCCCTTAAACCGAACTGCATGTATCGAAGTGTCGGCTTGTAACGATGTATAATTATAGTCTCTAGGGTGTGAAAAGCATCAATATTACATCCTTTGTATCGAACCAGATACGAAGATATTTATTTTTCTCTTCTTCCCTAAATTAATTGTCACCGCTGCCGACCACCCGCTACGCCACTAGCAAGTGCAATTAGTCAGTCTCCGCGCAACAATGTGTGGTGCTACCATCAAAATCTTACACTTGAGAAACAGCGGACTGCAGATGGGGTAGTAGATTAGCCTAGCAATGTTTTTACAACAATTATGGTCAATAACCCTTTAAACCCCTGCCCGTCCACACTCACCCGCCCTCCCAGCAAAAATTAGCTTAGATATAAAGTTTTCAGATTATGGCTTGAGTAGATTATGCCTGGGTAGCCTGCATGCTGTGACCTATAAAAAGCTAATCACAGTCAAATTAAACAGATCATTAATCATTGATCATGGCGAAGCGCAAGCTTGTATCGATAGAAACTAAAATTGCAGCAATAGAAGAAGTTGAAAAAAAGTTAAACAAAAACAGAAATAGCAAAAGCATTTGATGTGCCTCTGAACACTTTGTCAACATGGTTGAAAAATAAAGAGGCCATATTGTCTTCTTGAGACAACTTTTGTCCCAATAGAAAACGCATGCAAACTGCAAAACATTTTGACATAGAAGCGGCATTGCTTCTGTGGTTCAAAAATGCTAGATCAGAGAATGTTCCTATCTCTGGGCCTGTTATGCAAGCAAAGGCAAAAAAACTTGCTGATCAAATGGGAATCACTGACTTTTGCATGAGTGATGGGTGGTTAACCCGATTCAAAAAAAGACACGACATTCAATTTCGTACGATCTGTGGTGAGCCTGGTAGTGTAGAACCAGAGCAAACAAACCAGTGGACATCATCAACACTGCCACGCCTGCTAGAAAACTACAGCCCACGGGATGTCTTCAACGCAGATGAGTCTGGCTTATTCTTTAAACTTCTGCCAGACGGCGGAAAGCGAGCGAAGGAGCGGCTGTCTGTTTTGGTATGTGCCAATATGGACGGCACTGAGAAGCTTCTTTTACTTGTCATAGGTGAGTGTCAAAAGCAGGTAAAAATATTTTCCTGTGTTTTCTATAGAAGTTGTTATTTTATAATTTTCTTCAGATTATTGACATGTAAATGTTTCATTTTTAATTTCAAGACATTAACCATGTACATTTTCTTTCTTCTTTTTTTTAGGAAAGGCAGCAAAACCGCGTTGCTTCAAAGCCGTCAAAACCCTGCCAACACCATACAAAGCCAACAAGCGAGCTTGGATTACATCAGATCTATTCACCGAGTGGCTGAGAGAACTTGACCGAAAGTTTGTGCTGCAGAAAAGAAAGGTCCTTATGATAATTGACAACTGCCCCGCCCACTCCAACCCCACTGGACTTAAGGCCATCAAACTGGTGTTCCTGCCTCCCAGTACCACAAGCAAGACAGCCCATGGACCAAGGCATCATCGCCCTGCCTCCCAACACCACAAGCAAGACACAGCCCATGGACCAAGGCATCATCACTCTGCCTCCCAACACCACAAGCAAGACACAGCCCATGGACCAAGGCATCATCGCCCTGCCTCCCAACACCACAAGCAAGACACAGCCCATGGACCAAGGCATCATCACCCTGCCTCCCAACACTACAAGCAAGACACAGCCCATGGACCAAGGCATCATCGCCCTGCCTCCCAATACCACAAGCAAGACACAGCCCATGGACCAAGGCATCATCGCCCTGCCTCCCAATACCACAAGCAAGACACAGCCCATGGACCAAGGCATCATCGCCAATCTAAAACATCATTACTGCACCCTACTGCTACAGAGTCTTATTGGTTCAATAGACAATAAAAGTGTTTTCACTGTGACTGTGCTTGAAGTCATGCAACTGCTACGCTCTGCCTGGTCATTGGTAAAGCAATCAACCACAGCCAATTGCTTCAGAACTTGTGGCTTCTCCTCTCCAGAGCCAGCAGAAAACAGTGAGGACCCCGAGGATGACATACCATTGGCCCAGCTCTTGACACAGCTGAATGACTCTGGGTTTACGGTGGATGGCACATCAGGGGACTACGAGACTGCTGATAATGATCTGATCACTAGCGCGCCCCTGACAGACAGCGATACTGTGGCCATGGTGCAAAATAAACATACACCAGAAAATGACAGTGAAAGTGAAGATGACGACAATGAGGAACCCCCATCCCAACACATTCTGCAGCTCGTGAGATGTGCCTGCAACTTCAGAGATATCTTCAACACCAGGCTAACGCAGGACAGTTTATCTCTCAATTAAACATGATGGAGCGTTTTGTGAGCAAATGCCAGAGGGACAGCAGTTCGCAAAAATGCATTGTGCAATATTTCAAGTAACTCCAATTAGACGTTCTTTGTATCCTGTACATTATAATTACATATGTCTATATTATGAATGTTATTTTTATATGTTTTTTTTACAAGTGCTGTTAATTGTCCTTTTGAATTTCATTAAATGTGTTTTAAGTGTTTACACACGTGTGACTTTTGAGTATTTAATCCAATTACCGGTACTGCAACAGCCGTCAGTTATAGGGCCTACCACTACCAGACTTGTCAGTTATAGGGCCTACCATTACCAGACTTGTCAGTTATAGGGCCTACCATTACCAGACTTGTCAGTTATAGGGCCTACCATTACCAGACTTGTCAGTTATAGGGCCTACCATTACCAGACTTGTCAGTTATAGGGCCTACCATTACCAGACTTGTCAGTTATAGGGCCTACCATTACCAGACTTGTCAGTTATAGGGCCTAACATTACCAGACTTGTCAGTTATAGGGCCTAACATTACCAGACTTGTCAGTTATAGGGCCTACCATTACCAGACTTGTCAGTTATAGGGCCTACCATTACCAGATTTGTCAGTTATAGGGCCTACCATTACCAGACTTGTCAGTTATAGGGCCTACCATTACCAGACTTGTTAGTTATAGGGCCTACCACTACCAGACTTGTTAGTTATAGGGCCTACCATTACCAGACTTGTCAGTTATAGGGCCTACCATTACCAGACTTGTCAGTTATAGGGCCTACCATTACCAGACTTGTTAGTTATAGGGCCTACCATTACCAGACTTGTCAGTTATAGGGCCTACCATTACCAGACTTGTTAGTTATAGGGCCTACCATTACCAGACTTGTCAGTTATAGGGCCTACCATTACCAGACTTGTTAGTTATAGGGCCTACCATTACCAGACTTGTCAGTTATAGGGCCTACCATTACCAGACTTGTTAGTTATAGGGCCTACCATTACCAGACTTGTCAGTTATAGGGCCTACCATTACCAGACTTGTCAGTTATAGGGCCTACCATTACCAGACTTGGCTGGTGAATGAAAAAAAAATCATTTATAACGAACTTCTTATGTAACGAACAATTCTCTTTGGTCCCTAAGACTTCGTTACAACGAGAGTTTACTGTATATTAATAAATATATCCAACATCTAAGCACACTCTCTACATTCTTACACTCAATTACACAACTGCCTTCAAACATCAGTCAGTTACCCCTTTCTTTGTAAACCTGACAATGAAGGTCAAAACATATATGTCATAACTGTGCCACACACACACACACACACACACATATATATATCCAGATAGATAAAATAAATCGTAAAGATATAACTGGAATGTTTTATCGGCAACTCCGAAAAGACGTTTCGTAAAATCGTAAAAAAAATCGTAATAGTCCATCTAAGCGGAAGTGTAAGATTTCCCTGATTTTACTAAACCTCGTAAAATGTGGTTTTTGTCTTACCAAACATTGGGCGATAAATAAACAGACAGAAAATCGTGTTTTTTTAGATAAATAAAAAATGTAAATAATGTTTTTACTCTTTCACACACACACCTATGTAATAAATATATCCAGGAAAAGTAATTTAACAGGGTTTTATAATGTGATACCGTTTAAATCATGACGTCACAACACGACGTTCACTCAAAAATGTCTTCTTCAATTTACGAGAACCGAAACTCAAACTAATCTGAAAAGTCGTGGCATGTATGAATTTTTCTTCAAATGGACTGAAGGTCTAAAATAAAACCTGAAATATAAAAGAATTAAAACTAGATGCACATCCCAGGATCTCTCTAAGTGGTCTGTTTCAAGGGTAAATAAAAGCAATAATACGAGCTACGAATATTATCTCACGCTTTTCAAGTTCATAGGTCAGGCTGTGTTGTGGTCTACAGATATTATAATTCTTCTCATGATTCATAGAATGCACACATTTTACTGACTTTATGACAGTGCAAACCACAAAATTAAGCGTCCCTAATGTGACGTAGTTTCAGACTCTACCGACTGACTGGCAAACAACACATTACTGGTGCGAGTGATTCCTCCAGACGGTCTCCGGTCATCTTTCGGGGAAATAAACAAAGGTCGTTACGAAGGAATTACCGAACCACCTGGTCATGCCAGGCTTATAGTCTTTAGTATATAAATATCTTTAAGTTTCCACCTATAACGTGTATTACTTGCTGATGTTTTCGAACATAAATTTATTCATAAATATTTTCTTCTTAGTTAGCAAAAAGTATCAGTTATCACGTTGAGTTTCTTCCTTCTTAGTTAGTAAGAAGTATTAGTTATCACGTTGAGTTTCTTCCTTCTTAGTTAACAAGAAGTACCAGTTATCACGTTGAGTTTCTTCCTTCTTAGTTAACAAGAAGTACCAGTTATCACGTTGAGTTTCTTCCTTCTTAGTTAACAAAAAGTACCAGTTATCACGTTGAGTTTCTTCCTTCTTAGTTAGTAAGAAGTATTAGTTATCACGTTGAGTTTCTTCCATCAGAATGTAATAAATACACTATTATTTAATTGCTCGATTCTTTTTTTTAAATTTAGTATATAAGCCTACTTGTAAAACTGTCTGTTAAAACTCTGTTTAACAGTGCTTTATTAATGGACTGTTTTGTTATATACAAAAAATGTCTTTAGTATTAATCAGCACTAACGTTTACATAGAGTAGTTACCTCAGTACGCGGTACATTTATCACGTGTCTTTTTATTACGAATAAGCTTGTATATATAGAATGTTGAAACAGAGCAATTCCAAAGGAACATCTTCTTCCTAGGTTAAACAGTGAGTGTGAGATCTAACTAAACAACCAACTCAAAGAACTAGATGGTTTTTATCAGTATTGGATTTTCCAGGAAACAAGCAATTATAGATTGTTTATATCTACTGCTAGTTGCAAACAGAGCAAGAAAAACCCGAGAAGATCAGTACAAGTACAACAAATTAGTCTTTTTCAAGTTATCTTGACTTGTTGTCGCCCCAGAAGAAGAAAAAAACCTTTCATCATAGATCGTGCTCACGAGCGATAACTTTGGTTTTAGTTCTCTTACAATATGGTGTCTGGACTTCTGAAGCAAAAGATTTATGACCTAATTTGTTGTTTTGAATCAAGCACAAAGCTACACAATGGGCTATCTGTGCTCTGCCCACCACGGGTATCGAAACCCGGATTTTAGCGTCTAAATCCGCAGACATACCGCTGAGCCATTGGGGGGCTTTATGACCTAAATACCAGCACGTGAAAAACCTCCTCAATTATACCGGCTTGCTCTTTCTCGACTATGATACAAATTTTTTTCGGTCTCAAGACGTTTATTTTCTCTTTCTGCTTCGGTACGGGCTTGTTCCAGTTCAATTTGTTTTAAGCTGAATTTCTAACCTGTCTTTGTCACTCAACTTTGTTTGGTTAGTGCAAAAACTGAAGTATTTCTCAGATAACAAGACACCATCGTCTAATGTTTCATCAATACACTCTTTTAGTGCTTTGTTTCTCGTGGATTTTTAACTTCTAATTCTAAGATTTTGACAATTTAAGCAATTCACGCTTCTTTTATTTTTCTAGTTGTTCGAGAAAGGGTGATTCAAGAAAACCTGGATAATTAGACATGATCGAACCCTATTGGCATCGACAAATATAAACTGAATTAAGATTTGTATTTTAACTTAGATCGAGTTTTCTTTCTCATTCAGATTCCTGACGAGCCTCCAGTTTATTGCGTTACATATTTTGTTGTTATTTGTCTAGGATGAGCTTCCAATTTATTATGTTAGGTATCACAGTTTTAAATAATCGGAAATTTCAGTTCGTATTTAGATGTTAATTGAATGTCAATATGTATCAAATTTATTATAATTACCAACAAAAGTGATACAGACATTTTTTTTCTTAACTCCGATATATTCTAACATACCAACAGTAACACACTTTACAATAACGGTTATTACAAACAATGATTTACAAACAAAAGTTTTACAATCTTACAAACAGTGTTAAGATTGCTATCTGGCGTGGAACTGAATATGTTATCAACGGCTCACGATGAGCGAATTAATTTTGAGTTTATGAACTAGCCAACTCTCTATTCTTAGCTAATCTCAAACCCATTGCAAGCCGACTTTTTCCCACGAAGATATCTAACATCATTGTAAAAGCACTAACGTTCGAAGTTAATTTTCTGAAATTAAGCGGATAGTAATGTTCGAAATCTTTAAACGCTCCCAGTAAAATATCTGTAATTTTCTTACAACTAAGTGTTAATCACAGTTATAGCTTTCGAGGTTTATACTATACTAACTGTAGCAACCCAAAAATGTAGAAAACTGTCTCTTGGAGCTTCGATTCATAAACTCCTGGTTAATTTCTCAAAATTTGAGTTAGCAACAATATTTTACTTACACACGAAGTACACTGCTGATTCTTACAGTCGAGAATCTACAAATATGGAGAATAGGCAGGCATATTGCAACAAATATTTAACACTTTTAGTTACATGCATTTCTAAATATATATTAAATTCAAAGAAACATAAATGTTAAAATAAATATACATTAGTGAATCCGTTACACTTCTGAATCTAAGGCCTGGCATGGCCAAGCGCGTAAGGCGTGCGACTCGTAATCCGAGGGTCGCGGGTTCGCGCCCGCGTCGCGCTAAACATGCTCGCCCTCCCAGCCGTGGGGGTGTATAAAGTAACGGTCAATCCCACTATTCATTGGTAAAAGAGTAGCCCAAGAGTTGGTGGTGATGACTAGCTGCCTTCCCTCTAGTCTTACACTGCAAAATTAGGGACGGCTAGCACAGATAGCCCTCGAGTAGCTTTGTGCGAAATTCAAAAACAAACAAACAAAATTATGAATCTATTTTTATATCGACAGTTTATACAAATGTTAAAATAATATACTTAGAAGCCGTTAAAGCAGGAACAAACATTTAACTAAACATCATTGAAAGACGTTGCATATTTATGTAACCCAGTTTACTTTATTACAAACAGAACTGCAAACGGAATATTTATTTACAAATAAAAGTACAGCTAGTGGATAAACTAGGTTGAATTAATGGGTTATCTCACAACTATAACGCAATCTTACTTTCACTTCAACGAGCGATAGATGCGTAGGTGTAAATTATAAATCTGTAATTATCAAAATGACAATAATGATGAACTTTATCAAAGTGAGCGTTAAACCTGTAATCATCGTTATGAACGGTAAAAAAATGTGAAGAACTGTTTCACACTGTGAGACGTGTAAAAAATGTTAGAAAACCAAAGGGGTATTAGGTTTAGCGTGTGTGGTAAATGAAACAAAAACAAAATTACTTACTTTTAGTCTCGCAGTGTTACGACTTGTAACTAACTGTCTTTCAATGTCAGGAGTCCGCTTTGAACATACGTTATTGCTTGTAACTGTCTTTTATTGTCATTGGTTCACTTCGAAAATGTAACTGGTAACTGTCTTTCACTGTCCACTTCGAGCGTGCTAGTATTTCTTCAACCAAGATAGGGAAAGGAAACGTGCAAATTTGATTGATAAACTATTCAGTTTGTTCTACTAATGAATATATAAGTTCGACCTTTACTTATTGCTAATATGTCAAGGTCATGTACGTATAAAAAGTATTTACATAAACTATTATCAATACATATAATTTTACTATTTAAATCTAAACACGGAAAAGCATAAAGATAAATGCCCAAGTGTTAATAACCAATAAACCTAAAAAAAGATAAAAATAAATGTTCAATAACTCAAAAGACACGTGGATTTCATGAAAAACAACAGTTGTGGACAAAAGACATGTGGATTTCATGAAAAACAACAGTTGTGGACAAAAGACATATGGATTTCATGAAAAACAACAGTTGTGGACAAAAGACATGTAAATTTCATGAAAAACAACAGTTGTGGACAAAAGACATGTGGATTTCATGAAAAACAACAATTGAGGACAAAAGACATGTGGATTTCATGAAAAACAACAGTTGTGGACAAAAGACATGTGGATTTCATGAAAAACAACAGTTGTGGACAAAAGACATGTGGATTTCATGAAAAACAACAGTTGTGTACAAAATAAATGTGGATTTCATGAAAAACAACAGTTGTGGACAAAAGACGTGGATTTCATGAAAAACAACAGTTGTGGACAAAAGACATGTGGATTTCATAAAAAACAACAGTTGTGGACAAAAGACGTGTGGATTTCATGAAAAACAACAGTTGTGGACAAAAGACGTGTGGATTTCATGAAAAACAACAGTTGTGGACAAAAGACATGTGGATTTCATGAAAAACAACAGTTGTGGACAAAAGACATGTGGATTTCATGAAAAACAACAGTTGTGGACAAAAGACATGTGGATTTCATAAAAAACAACAGTTGTGGACAAAAGACATGTGGATTTCATGAAAAACAACAGTTGTGGACAAAAGACATGTGGATTTCATGAAAAACAACAGTTGTGGACAAAAGACATGTGGATTTCATGAAAAACAACAGTTGTGGACAAAAGACATGTGGATTTCATGAAAAACAACAGTTGTGGACAAAAGACATGTGGATTTCATGAAAAACAACAGTTGTGGACAAAAGACGTGGATTTCATGAAAAACAACAGTTGTGGACAAAAGACATGTGGATTTCATGAAAAACAACAGTTGTGGACAAAAGACGTGGATTTCATGAAAAACAACAGTTGTGGACAAAAGACATGTAAATTTCATGAAAAACAACAGTTGTGGACAAAAGACATGTGGATTTCATGAAAAACAACAGTTGTGGACAAAAGACATGTGGATTTCATGAAAAACAACAGTTGTGGACAAAAGACGTGGATTTCATGAAAAACAATAGTTGTGGACAAAAGACATGTGGATTTCATGAAAAACAACAGTTGTGGACAAAAGACATGTGGATTTCATGAAAAACAACAGTTGTGGACAAAAGACATATGTATTTCATGAAAAACAACAGTTGTGGACAAAAGACATGTGGATTTCACGAAAAACAACAGTTGTGGACAAAAGACATGTGGATTTCACGAAAAACAACAGTTGTGGACAAAAGACATGTGGATTTCACGAAAAACAACAGTTGTGTACAAAAGACATGTGGATTTCATGAAAAACAACAGTTGTGGACAAAAGACATGTGGATTTCATAAAAAACAACAGTTGTGGACAAAAGACATGTGGATTTCACGAAAAACAACAGTTGTGGACAAAAGACATGTGGATTTCATGAAAAACAACAGTTGTGTACAAAAGACATGTGGATTTCATGAAAAACAACAGTTGTGGACAAAAGACGTGTGGATTTCATAAAAAACAACAGTTGTGGACAAAAGACATGTGGATTTCATGAAAAACAACAGTTGTGGACAAAAGACATGTGGATTTCATAAAAAACAACAGTTGTGGACAATTATTTAATAGCATTATAGCCAAATAATGACATAATTCAGATCATTCATGAATAAACAAAATAAAGCAACTTTAAGAATTAATTTGTTGGGTGTATTTCTGTAAAACTTCCAGGAAGAGTAGTGCATAAAAAAACTGAACAAAAAATTTAAGCATTCAAGAAATGTTTGCTTCAGTACGACGCTTCAGGAAAAAGGGCTAACCAACAAAAGTAACTCAGGTGGAAAATACGACGTTTCGTAATACCTGAAGACGACTTTCGAAACGTCGTATTTTCCACACGAGCGGTTTCGAATATTAGTTCTCAAAGACTTTTTTCATGAAGTGTCTCTCTGAACTAGGCAACTGGAACCTATTTCAATTTTGTTTGTTCATCATGAAGATTCCTTTCAAATCATCCATAGAAGATCTGTCCATCCTCCCAAATCATCCATAGAAGATCTGTCCACCTAGAATAAAATTTTCGCACAAGATAGTATTCATTTAAATCTTTTCATATTCATATTATTCATTTCGTTCAGTTCATCATCAATCTATTATTTTATTAAACTTTCATGATATTATTTTAATATCCGTGAAAATCCTTCAAAATGATTTATTTATATAAAAAACATCTGTACATCTGTTTCTAATACGTTTCCACGTTTCTTGAGGAATCAGCACTGAAGTTGACTCAGTGACAGATGACAAAATGAGAAAGGTTGTGATGGGGGCTATATCCCCATCTAATTTCATATATCCAGCTAGTATAAATTATTTAAGTACAAAAATAGCTAATTTAATCAAATTTGAACCATATCTTTATCGCATTCGTTAGGCCTAATGATTCTTCTTTCGAGAGCTTTAGCAATGTTCATCACCATCACCAACGTTGTTTGATAAGTGTGTAGTGAAATATTTAGAAAAGGAATGAAACTGTTACTTTTTAATTTAAGATTAATAGTATGAGCTTGAAACTAGACAAAACTACACACAAGAAAAACTCCTGATAGCAGATTTCCACAGTGAGAACAAGAAAGTTAAAGTATAGCGTTCTAAATGAGCACCCTGCTCTAAAGGCTTCATTATTTATGGGTTTGTTTGTTTTTAATTTCTCGCAAAGCTACACGAGAACTATCTGCGCTAGCCGTCCCTAATTTTGCAGTGTAAGACTAGAGGGAAGACAGTTAGTCATCACCACTCGTCGCCATTTCTTGGATTACTCTTTTACCAGCCGCACATTATAACGCTCCCACAACTGAAAGGGGGAGCATGCTTGGTGTGACAGGGATTCGAACCCGCAACCCTCAGATTACGAGGGTTTATGGTGTTACGAGAGATTATTTGTGGCGTTTCAGGTGATGTTTTATTTTCAACACTAGAATAGTTTTAGTCTGACATCACCGAGGGGAATCGAACCCCTGATTTTTGCGTTGTATACCAGTAGACTCACCGCTGTATCAGAGAGTGACAATTCTAATCGGAAACAGGTATAAACCTTAAGCCAGGTTGTTTAATAAATAACCAATTAATGCAGTACCAATAACAAGAGGATTATGAGCCAAATGTTAATGAAAATAAAGGTCTGTATTTTTTTAATGTCTTCCAAGTGAATTCTTTAATTAACACTCAGTGTATAATAACCAAAGCTTTTGATTTTATATATTTCGGATAACGAACATGTAAAACTCATTGACTTGAACAAAACGAGGCTTCACGATTTTCTTCAAAATTACGATTTTAATTTAAAATGTACAAAAGTTCTGTTATCTTTATTTGAACGTTTTTCCAGAAGAGAAAATCGCAAAATTATATTTAATAAAATGTATTAAAGTTTCGATATTTCGATTCTTTGCCAATTCAATTAAGTTTCTCTGCCTGGGAAGACAGAAACGTCAACCAATAAACCGACTATTTTCAAGTGCTATAGAACAGAGCTGACGTAACAAGAGCATTCATTTGTAATAGTGGTGTAAATCACGTTTGGCGTAAATTCGAAATGATAAATGTGTGTCATTAGAAATAGAAAATGTTGACTTAGTTGTGCTATAGAAATAGCAGAATAAAAACTGTCGACAGAACTCTTGTTAAATGGATCTATCTATTGTACAGAACTCTTGTTAAATGAATGTATCTATTGTACAGAACTCTTGTTAAGTGGATGTATCTATTGTACAGAACTCTTGTTAAATGGATCTATCTATTGTACAGAACTCTTGTTAAATGGATCTATCTATTGTACAGAACTCTTGTTAAATGGATGTATCTATTGTACAGAACTCTTGTTAAATGGATGTCTCTATTGTACAGAACTCTTGTTAAATGAATGTATCTATTGTACAGAACTCTTGTTAAGTGGATGTATCTATTGTACAGAACTCTTGTTAAATGGATGTATCTATTGTACAGAACTCTTGTTAAATGGATGTATCTATTGTACAGAACTCTTGTTAAATGGATGTATCTATTGTACAGAACTCTTGTTAAGTGGATGTCTCTATTGTACAGAACTCTTGTTAAGTGGATGTATCTATTGTACAGAACTCTTGTTAAATGGATGTATCTATTGTACAGAACTCTTGTTGAGTGGATGTATCTATTGTACAGAACTCTTGTTAAGTGGATGTATCTATTGTACAGAACTCTTGTTAAATGGATGTATCTATTGTACAGAACTCTTGTTAAGTGGATGTCTCTATTGTACAGAACTCTTGTTAAGTGGATGTATCTATTGTACAGAACTCTTGTTAAATGGATGTATCTATTGTACAGAACTCTTGTTGAGTGGATGTATCTATTGTACAGAACTCTTGTTAAGTGGATGTATCTATTGTACAGAACTCTTGTTAAATGGATCTATCTATTGTACAGAACTCTTGTTAAGTGGATGTATCTATTGTACAGAACTCTTGTTAAGTGGATGTCTCTATTGTACAGAACTCTTGTTAAGTGGATGTATCTATTGTACAGAACTCTTGTTAAATGGATCTATCTATTGTACAGAACTCTTGTTAAATGGATGTATCTATTGTACAGAACTCTTGTTAAATGGATGTATCTATTGTACAGAACTCTTGTTGAGTGGATGTATCTATTGTACAGAACTCTTGTTAAATGGATGTATCTATTGTACAGAACTCTTGTTAAATGGATGTATCTATTGTACAGAACTCTTGTTAAATGGATGTATCTATTGTACAGAACTCTTGTTAAATGGATGTCTCTACTGTATAACGTTAAAGTGGATAATAAAGACTTATTTGTTTTGAATTTCGCGCAAAGCTGCACGAGGGCTATCTGCGCCAGCCGTCCCTAATTTCGCAGTGTAAGACTAGAGGGAAGGGAGCTAGTCATCACCACCCACCGTCAACTCTTGGACTACTCTTTAACCAACGAATAGCGGGATTGACCGTTACATTAATAACGCCCCCATGGCTGAAATGACTAGCATGTTTGGTGTGGCAGAGATTCGAACCCTCGACCCTCAGATTGCGAGTCGAGCACCTTAACCACCTAGCCATCCCAAGCCAGATTAGAAAGATAGAGTAGTTAACCATACACCGGCAGCAAATATCTTCCGCTTGTTGTTGTTTTTGTTATATGAATATCTATTATTCTTTTGAAGTTTGTGTGTTTCGCTTATAGCAAAGCCACATCGGTCTATTTGCTGTGTCCACCGAGGTGAATCGAACCCCTGATTTTAGTGTTGTAAATCCGAAGGCTAACCGCTGTCTCAGCAGAGAACATTATCTTGAAGATAAAATGGGTTTCTACACTAAAAATAATAACATGAACTAAATTGTTAACAACACGTTAAAAAGGCGACTGTTTTAAAAAGATATTTTTAAACGGTAAAATGTTCAAAACCAAACACTGTTTGTTTTTAATTTCGCACAAAGCTACTTGAGGGCTATCTGTGCCAGCCGTCCCTAATTTAGCAGTGTAAAACTAAAGGGAAGGCAGCTAGTCATCACCACCCAGCAGTGTAAGACTAGAGGGAAGGCAGCTAGTCATCACCACCCAGCAGTGTAAGACTAGAGGGAAGGCAGCTAGTCATCACCACCCAGCAGTGTAAGACTAGAGGGAAGGCAGCTAGTCATCACCACCCAGCAGTGTAAGACTAGAAGGAAGGCAGCTAGTCATCACCACCCACTACCTACTTATAACTTAAACCGGTCTTAAATGCAATTTATTTCTTATCGAAGTATATCTTTTAAAGGAAAGAAGAACACTCAAGAAAAATAACATGTTTAACTTACTTGAAACAGATACAAGTTTCAAGTTAGTCACTAGAAATCAGCAAAATCACTATAAAATAAAGCCGGTTATAATCCACACTTCTGTTATTAATCACCAAAATCACTATAAAATAAAGCTGGTTATAATCTACACTTCTGTTACTAATCAGCAAAATCACTACAAAATAAAGCCGGTTATAATCTACACTTCTGTTACTAATCAGCAAAATCACTATAAAATAAAGCCGGTTATAATCTACACTTCTGTTACTAATCAGCAAAATCACAATAAAATAAAGCCGGTTATAATCTACACTTCTGTTACTAATCAGCAAAATCACTATAAAATAAAGCCGGTTATAATCTACACTTCTGTTACTAATCAGCAAAATCACTACAAAATAAAGCCGGTTATAATCTACACTTCTGTTACTAATCACCAAAATCACTATAAAATAAAGACATATATAATCCACACTTCTGTTATTAATCACCAAAATCACTATAAAATAAAGCTGGTTATAATCTACACTTCTGTTACTAATCAGCAAAATCACTATAAAATAAAGACATATATAATCCACACTTCTGTTACTAATCAGCAAAATCACTACAAAATAAAGCCGGTTATCATCTACACTTCTGTTACTAATCAGCAAAATCACAATAAAATAAAGACATATATAATCTATAATTCATTTACAAATAACCATAAAATAAAAACTGTTATATTCTGTAGTTTAGTTATTAATTATCAGAAATTACCATAAAATAAAGACAGTTATAATATTTATTCAGGCTATTAATTACTAGGTGGTGCTGCAAAAAGTCGTTTGTACGTAGTCACACGATGAAGTATTAATCTATTAATTACTAGGTAGTACTGCAATAAGTCGTTTGTACGTAGTCACACGATGAAGTATTAATCTATTAATTACTAGGTAGTACTGCAATAAGTCGTTTGTACGTAGTCACACGATGAAGTATTAATCTATTAATTACTAGGTAGTACTACAAAAAGTCGTTTGTACGTAGTCACACGATGAAGTATTAATCTATTAATTACTAGGTAGTACTGCAATAAGTCGTTTGTACGTAGTCACACGATGAAGTATTAATCTATTAATTACTAGGTAGTACTGCAATAAGTCGTTTGTACGTAGTCACACGATGAAGTATTAATCTATTAATTACTAGGTAGTACTGCAATAAGTCGTTTGTACGTAGTCACACGATGAAGTATTAATCTATTAATTACTAGGTAGTACTGCAATAAGTCGTTTGTACGTAGTCACACGATGAAGTATTAATCTATTAATTACTAGGTAGTACTGCAATAAGTCGTTTGTACGTAGTCACACGATGAAGTATTAATCTATTAATTACTAGGTAGTACTGCAATAAGTCGTTTGTACGTAGTCACACGATGAAGTATTAATCTATTAATTACTAGGTAGTACTGCAATAAGTCGTTTGTACGTAGTCATACGATGAAGTATTAATCTATTAATTACTAGGTAGTGCTGCAATAAGTCGTTTGTACGTAGTCACACGATGAAGTGTTAATCTATTAATTACTAGGTAGTGCTACAATAAGTCGTTTGTACGTAGTCACACGATAAAGTATTAATCTATTAATTACTAGGTAGTGCTACAATAAGTCGTTTGTACGTAGTCACACGATGAAGTATTAATCTATTAATTACTAGGTAGTACTACAATAAGTCGTTTGTACGTAGTCACACGATGAAGTATTAATCTATTAATTACTAGGTAGTACTACAATAAGTCGTTTGTACGTAGTCACACGATGAAGTATTAATCTATTAATTACTAGGTAGTGCTACAATAAGTCGTTTGTACGTAGTCACACGATAAAGTATTAATCTATTAATTACTAGGTAGTGCTACAATAAGTCGTTTGTACGTAGTCACACGATGGAGTATTAATCTATTAATTACTAGGTAGTGCTACAATAAGTCGTTTGTACGTAGCCACACGATGAAGTATTAATCTATTAATTACTAGGTAGTGCTACAATAAGTCGTTTGTATGTAGTCACACGATGAAGTATTAATCTATTAATTACTAGGTAGTGCTACAATAAGTCGTTTGTATGTAGTCACACGATGAAGTATTAATCTATTAATTACTAGGTAGTGCTACAATAAGTCGTTTGTATGTAGTCACATGATGAAGTATTAATCACCATATAACTTCCTTGAAGACCATGTTATAATCCTCATAATCTACCAAAAATAATATATTTTATTCACCAGAAGACAATATGGAGATAAAACTATATTTGCTAATTAAATACCAATAACCATAGTACTTACATAAGCTCTTGAGTAGGACTGATATGGAATACAGTATTAGAAACCTCTGTTCCTTCCGTTAGGCATTACGATCTCCACCAATCAATTGCTTGGTCGTTTTGTAGTTAAGTTAACAGAAATAAAAATGGGCTGTTTGTGCTCTGCTCACCACGAGTATCGAAACCCGGTTTCTAGCTGTGCGAGTGAGAAGAAATAGCGCTCTTTGCTATTTAGTAACCCAGCCACCAAATATCGAATATTTGTTTTCTATTTTAGTCGTTTTTGTTTTTTTACAAAAACGCCTTCTAGTTGCTAGTAAGTCACACGCAACTTGAAAGTGACCGAGTATATAAATAAATTATTTTATATAGTATTCTCTGTGGGTTATATTTATTGAAGAGATATCACCACGACCACTATGGGTATTAGTAGATATGTACGAACTGTACATAACAGTCACTGTCACAATGTTCTACCTTTATTCCAATGTCCTTACCATGAATGTATTGCGATACTGTATGCATCCTTGAAACATTTCATGAAAGATCCAAGTGAAACTCGTACTTACATACGAATACAGGTATTAGTTTCAACCCCAGGGAGTGGTACTCTATTGCTTCCTTCTTGTTGTTATCTAAGAATGCCTCTCGTGGCTGTGCCATTTGCTTTTAATCTAAGGTGAATAAAAGAAAGCATCTCAGCGAATGTTTCATGCACGCACACGTAGCTACAGAGTCTTTGAGAAAGGCCACGTTCTTGACATACAATATAAATTCAGAAAGATCTGGTTTCTGATAAGGATCTTTTTCTCAACTGTTATTTTCAATCATATTTCTTCCTTTTTATCTGTAGCTCGTGGACATTGAAAGCAAAGATAAAATATGTTGATTACTCTCTTAGCTTTCTTTTTGTCGCACGAGAACGCTTTGATCATGGGTGCATCGTGAAAGTTAAAATAATTTTCCCTGTTTAGTTGGATAGGCGCAAACACTGACGATGCCTGTTGTTTACAAGCTGCCGCTCACTTGATCTATCCGTAAAATTAAAAGCTGCCAGCAGAGAAAAGCCTTTGGGTAACTTCGTTCGAATATTCCAAACCAATGAGAGAAGGTTCTTTATATAGACAGCCCGCCAAAAACTACAAATTTCCGACCATATAATTTGTTATATACATTGCATATTCGGAGGAAAAAAGAGACTTCTTTACGTTCTAGGATGACATCGTGTAATCAAGACGCCTTTACAGATGCCATTGATTTGTTTGTTTTTTTGAACTTCGCGTAAAGCTATACGAGGGCTATCTGTGCTAGCGGCCCCTAATTTAGAAGGATAGTAGCTATTCATCACCATCCACCGCCAACTCTTGGGCTTCTATTTTACCTACGAATAGTGGGATTGACCGAGCATTATAACGTCTCAACGGCTGATAGGGCAAGCTTACCTGGTGTGACAGGGATTCGAACCCACGACCCTCGGATATTGTTGGAACGATTTGAAATATTTGAAGTGCTAATCTTTGTAAAGGTTACTGACATATTTATATTCACGGTCTCATCATTTTCCAAAAATATTTATTTGTTTTTTTGTTTTTTTGCTTGTTTTTTGCGTAAATCTAAACAAAAGGTTGTCTGTGTCCCGTACATTGCGGGAATTAACCTCCGAATTTTGGCGCCGTAAGTTTATCTAGAAGCGCACGTTGATCTAATATAAAAACGATATTTATATCAAATGATCGATATATTAGTCTCCTCAATAGAGAGGAATATAAGAATTCATATAATAAGTTTCTTTATGAAATCTTAGGACCGTAACTTGAGTCAACCAGTGGTTCAGCTAATGTCATGACTTACAACACTAGAAACCAGGTTTCGATAACCGTTATGAACAGGGCACAGATAGCTAATTCTCTAGATTTATGCTTAATTATAAACAAACTGATTTACAGTTTACAGATTTACAATGATAAAATCAGTGGTTCGATTTCCCTTGGTGGACTCAGCAAATAGCTCCTATGTGGCTTTGCTATTAGAAAAACTGACACCTTAGCGTTCTCTATTTTATTGAAAGAAATAACCAAAAAAATTGTGCCAAACATAAAATACTGTGCAGATCTGATAAACGCTATGATAATCATACACGTTTTGCCTGGCCTGGCATGGCCGAGCGCGTTAAGGCGTGCGCTCGTAAGCCGAGGGTCGCGGGTTCGCGCCCATGTCGCGCTAAACATGCTCGCCCTCTCAGCCGTGGAGGTGTATAATGTGACGGTCAACCCACTATTCGTTGGTAAAAAGAGTAGCTCAAGAGTTGGCGGTGGGTGGTGATGACTAGCTGCCTTCCCTCATGTCTTACACTACTAAAGTAGAGACGGCTAGCACAGATAGCCCTCGAGTAGCTTCATGCGAAATTCAAAAACAAACAAAACTTTTTGCCTAATTTATTTCAGGAATAAAAACATAAGTTCTCGAGACTTTTACGGTTGTTTTTTTCTCACTGTTTTTGGTAAATCTATGAATTTGTTCAAATAAATCAGATAATGACTCTATTAGAAATAAAATTTGAATTTTCAACCTGAAATCAGATCTTATATAGAGGTGTGATAAGGGAAATGTCAGAGACCCCTGTGTTTCAGATACAGCGTGCCTGATTTTGAACTGCTATCCGGACATAGGGCAAAACGCCGGCAGCCCCTGCTGCTATAAAAGCTTTAAAACCCCTATCTTTCACGCATTGTTCACAGTTGACAGTGCAGAGTGTGTTTAGTTGTCTAAAGCCTAAAACCTACGATCTGCAACTCGCTACGCTAACTTCAAATCTATCCCCCGCTAGGTGGTGTTAGTTGAAGGTAATTTGTTAGTTGACTTTTGTTTGATTTCTATCACAAATATACCAGAACTGCATGCTCTAGCCATCTCTGACTTTGATGTGACAGGAAGAAGACGGTTAGTCAATATTTTCCCACCTTTAACTCTCGAGTTATTTTAATTAGACCGAATAACAGAATGAAACCGTTGATATTATAACGCACCCACGACCCAAAATCCTGAAACAGTTTGTTTGTTTGTTTTTGGCCAGGAGGTTAGGGCACTAAATTCATATTTGAGGGTCGCGAGTCACAGCAAACATGCTGACCCTTTCAACCATGCGGCATTATAATATGACGGTCGATCCCACTATTCGTTGCTGAAAGAGTAGCTCAAGAGTTGACGGTGGGTGGTGATAACTAGCTGCCTTCCCTCTAGTCTTACACTGCTAAATTAGGGACGGCTAGCGCATATAGCCCTCGTGTAGTTTTGCGTGAAATTCAAAAAAATAAACAAAATCTTAGATCATATATTACAGTTAATTATATTTGTAGTTTCAAGACCAGTCAGTCAGTGAAATATGTGTGTGTTTTCTAAAAGCAAAACTACACAGGACTATCTGCTGAGTCCACCGAGAAGAATCGAACGCCTAATTTTAACCCTTTAAGTCCACAAACTTACCGCTGTACCAGCGAGAGACGTGAAATATGTAATTAAAGGTTTAATAATACAAGGATTCACCATATTCTTTGTAAGAAATAAAAATATTAAAACAGTTTCTGATATTTAATTCAATTGCTATGTATTCTTTTCGCACAAAGCTACTCGAGGGCTTTCTGTTCTAGCCGTCCCTAATTTAGCAGTGTAAGACTAGAGGGAAGGCAGCTAGTCATCACAACCCACCGCCAACTCTTGGGCTACTCTTTTACTAACGAATATAACGTCCCCACGGCTGAAAGGGCGAGCATATTTGGTGTGACCCGCGATTGTCGGATTACGAGTCGAACGGCTTAATCCACCTATCCATGACGGGCCTTATACAGGCATCTCCTACGACTACTCTTATGTATGTTCTGAAAATATTTCATATTTTTTCTGGAGAAGCTCCATGTTTGTTGCCAATGAGGATTCATAGGTAACTTACTCTTTTCCAGGTTCAGTTAACTCACAGAAGCAGAAATACAAGAAGAACATATGATAAAAAAAATCACCAGACAAGACAAAATTCAAAACGCATTACTCACAAAAGGCCTTTTGAGATTATGAGAGCGTTTTACATCTTTATAGAACTCTTTTCTAAAATCAGAATATACATACCAACCGCACTGAAACAATTCGGTATTCTCATGTTTCAGAATGAATGAAAATCAGCGAATAAACCCCGAAAATTACAGACCCATAAATTTAACAATCAATCTAGGTGAACTACTTTAAAAGATGTATTAATAATAGACACATAAATTATTTGCGTAGATAGCCCTCGAGTAGCTTTGAGCGAAATTAAAAAAAACAAAAAAAACAAACACAAATTACTTTAAAACTAAATCAATACTCCCGAAAATACAAAATCACTTCCGAAAAGTAAGACAAAACAACAAATCATCTCAGAAGATTAAACGGAAGTAACTATTTCGCCAGTTTTTGGTTTCGTTTGAATTTCGCGCAAAGCTACACGAGTGCTATATGTGCTAGTCGTTCCTAATTAAGTTGACGTAAACCAGAGGAAAGGCAGTTAGGAAAGTCGTACACCGCCAACTCTTGGACTACTTTTACCAACAAATAGTGGGATTGACAACACATTATAACGACCTCCTAGTTGAAAGGACGAACATGTTCGATGACAAGGATTCGAATTACTCGTAATAAAATAATAACTGAATTAGTGTTTTAAAAACCACAAAGAAAATACTAATAAAACTAATTACAGAAAAAAATATTCATGGCATAACGTTATTTCCAAAATACATAAAAAGACAGTTTGTTCGTGTGCACTAAATCTAACCGTCAAGTATAAGCTTGAAGTCAAAGTCTTAGAATTCGTTTCTGTACTCGTTTCACAGAAACAGTCAATATTTATAAAGGTTGGGGGATTACTTTATCCTAGAAAGAAATACAACCCAAAAGTATTTTTATAATATAAGATCCATCATTTTTATGGTAATTGATACAATAAAAAAGTGACGATCATAACTAAGCAAACTGTTAAGTAACAAAAATAAATGTTTCAATTTATAATACATGTATGTGTGATTAAAGTGTGAGCAAAACTGTATGAAAAAACTCACTCTAATTTCGAGAAATATACAACGTATCACACAATCAGTCAGGAAAACTGGGAAGTTATCAAAAGTCCTAAAAACAGACTTCAAGTATAGCATTTTCACAGCACTGTTTTAACCGTCGATTTCTAAAAGCTTCCCACTAGTCCAGTGGAAGGTCTGCGGATTTATTATCCAAATATCAGGAGTTTGATTTCCCTCACTGGACAGAGCAGATAGCTCAGTGTGGTTTTGTTATGGAAAAAAATAAACAAATATGTTTTCTGGAAAAATAAAATATTTTCACATTAAGTTTACCATCAGAACTTTCGTCTTCTAAGGGATCGAAATACAAAATATTAGGTTCTATAGTTTATTCATATCCTTTGTATATATCATATAAGTAAACCAAGTTCCTTTGAAAATAAAAAAGAGATAATTTTTGTCTTTTCTTCTTGACCTTTTAAAGAAACACGGTTAACTCTTTCTAACGATCACCATACGAAAATGGATTTAATATTCAAAATACTTTAACAAGCATGTATATATATTTTTTTACCGACTGGATTTGTCAGCCCAACAAACTGTAACCATAATATTTACCCATTCACATACAGAGAACGTGCACCATGTCGTGATGTTGCCGTTTATTGAAATAAGAAATAGCCCCATTGATTGAAAACTTATTCGAGAAGCCCTCGGTGCAGAATTTGCCTATCTCGCTTTTCTGTGGGCTATCTATGCTCTGCCCATCATGGGTATCGAAACCCAGTTTTTAGCGTTATAAATCCGGAAGCTGACTTTCTGAAACTCAAGAGTACCTTAACTTGAAAAATTACAGTACTGGGTGTTACGTAAAAAAATTTATCCCGGACAAGACCCCGATTTATTATATTACGTACGTTACATATTACGATTTCAAACAGCCGAAAATTTTAATTTTTAATTGAATTTCAATACGCACGCATTTATGATATTTGTCAACAAGATTAATACGCACAATTTTATTTCTCAACACAAAAATATTTTAATACACAAACAACAATATAATTTACAACAACGGTTATTACAAATAATGGTTTATATTTCAGAGTTTTAGAAACTTACTAACAATACTGAGTATTCTATCTGGTTTGACACTTAATATTTTATCGACAGTACTGGGTGTTACGTAAAAAAATTTATCCCGGACAAGACCCCGATTTATTATATTACGTACGTTACATATTACGATTTCAAACAGCCGAAAATTTTAATTTTTAATTGAATTTCAATACGCACGCATTTATGATATTTGTCAACAAGATTAATACGCACAATTTTATTTCTCAACACAAAAATATTTTAATACACAAACAACAATATAATTTACAACAACGGTTATTACAAATAATGGTTTATATTTCAGAGTTTTAGAAACTTACTAACAATACTGAGTATTCTATCTGGTTTGACACTTAATATTTTATCGACGGTTCACAAAGAGCGAATTATTTTTGATATTGTTACTCTTCGCTGTCTTCCTTCTGGTCTCACACTGCTAAAACAAACAAACTAGAAGTCTCACCTCTTTTATCCAATATATTTGTTTTATTCTCTTCTTTTAACAGTTTATTTACACTTTTGAAATTCTCCCAACCCCCATCCTTTTAATATTTATTTTAAAATGTTTTCAGTGGTGTTAAATGGTGTGAATCTCACATAAGTATATATATATATATACACATGCATGGCTCTTTTCTTATCAACAATTGCTTGTTTGATGTGTTAATGTGAGAAAAGGTATCTTTTTTCTTTTTATTTCTTCCTATGTCATGCTCTTTATTTAAGTTCCTACATACTGAGGGTTATAAACGCGATATTAAGAAAGGCAAATAGATTCCGTGTAAAAGATGGTGTATATAAAAGATGGTGTATACGAAATCTCTTCCGTTATCCTTACGTCTGCTTTTCACATATATTTCCATGAAGCTCTACAGAATTCAGTTCTTTGTAAGGTGGGTGATCATTGTAACGTTGACGGTTTTATATGTATTTTTACACATTCTGAATCTCAGAAAACGCGTGAAACACACGAGGAAAATCAAACGTTCCAGAGCATTAGGTCCAGTATCCCTGTATTACCAAGCACTCTCCGTAAGAAGTGTTCGTATAGAGTTTGTGCCTGAAACATGAGTTTTACTTGTCTGTTTGAAACTCATGACGTCGTCTAATGAATCCTACAGTAAATAAATAATGTACACTTTAAGTACACATTTATTTTGTTATAGCGATTTGTTTTCTCATCTGCACGTGCATGTGACGTTGCTTAGTAGTAAGCGAGTCGGTTTACGGATAGAATTGGTGGAATCAGAGTGATAAAAGTGACAGGCAGTCTCATTCTTCTTCTTAAAAAACAAACAAATGTTCTATAGAAACGAGTGTCGTTGTATGGTTGTCTTCCTAAAGACGGCTGCATTTATTTTGCCATATTCAGCACAAAAATACACAAAGGGTTATCTGTGCTCTGTCCACCACGAGTACCAAAACCAGGTTACTGTGGAATAAGTCCGCAGACACACCACTGTGCCACTGGTGGACACGGCTATATTAAAATGTCAGAGGTTAATGAATCGACCACTGAGCTGTTCTTTTTTTTAGAAATTCGCACAAAGCTAGTCGAGGGCTATCTGTGCTAGCCGTCCATAATTTAGTAGTGTATGACTAGAGGGAAGACAGCTAGTCTCTTTTACAAACGAATATTGGGATTTACCGTCACATTATAATGCCACCACAGCTGAAAGAGCGACATATTTGGTGTGATGGAGTTTGGAGCCCGCGACCCTCAGATAACGAGTCGAGTGTCATAATCACCTGACCTTGCTGGGCCCGTTTATTTATTGTATTGTTATTTCAGAACTGTGATTTTACCATCTCACGAAATGAGATATTTCTATTATACACACTCACACAAAATGTGTTTGGATAGAAAAAACATAAATCTAAAAAAAAAATACTTGCTTTGTTTCACGTTAAACTACACTGACAAACACCACACCAACATTATTTATAAAATACAATGTGATAACTGCCACGACTTCTATATTGGAGAAACAAGTAGAAAAATGGAAACCAGATTCAAAGAACATAAAAAGTCACCTTCACACGTTTTCGAACACTGCAAGTCAAATGGACACAACATAACCATAGAAAACACTAAAATACTAAATAAAGAAACAAACATAAACAAACGCAAAATTAAAGAAGCCTTACTTATACAACAACTTAAACCCAAAATAAACCAATATAAAGGAACGCCATTATACCTATATTAATATTATAGATAAAATTATATATTTAAACATCTAACCCCGCCCTCTACATTGCGACACTCAGTTGCACAACCCCTTCTAAACACGTGGTCAGCTTCCGGTCAGTTACCTCTTTCTTTGTGAACCTGACAATGACCGAAGAAGGTCGAAACGTTGTTCGCTCTTCTATTTAAAATATTTTCTCAACCCAAACGAGCCGTTTTTGCATATAAAATTCTCAGCAAGTGGGTTTCTCGTCATCACTGATTGTGGGCTTGCTTTGTTTCACGTTAAGCACAAAGCTACAAAGTGGGCTATCGGGCTCTACCTCCCACGGGTATCGAAACCATGTTTCTAGAGAGGTAAGGCACGCTGCTGTGCCCCTGGGGTGTGGGAGGGGATATCATACTTACATCAATTTAACGCTTATTTAACGTTTCCACAACAAAGGAAGCGTCTGATACCTACTGGCTATTTGCATGTGTCAGAAATCACGTGTCCTAGAGAAATGTGAATAATTAATGTGTACAATATTTCTATGTATTTTAAATCAAAATCACGATTAGTTAACGATCCATTGCTTGAGGTTTAATAACGGCTGATAAAATGTTGGGTTTCTAAAGTTCTATTTAATTTACCATGTTCGAATTAATTAAATAAAGCTATCTAATTCGACAGTCAAGACGAACGTGGTTTGAAGTACGTAGAAAGTAAACGGATATAATAACTTAAAGCATGTTGATCTCGTCATTTAAGACAGGTTTCAGTCGTGTTTTGTTTTTCACCAAAGAACGCTACAAAATTGGTGTTTACGTTTTAAGGCATTATTTTAACATATTTTCTTTCATCCACGATACGACAAATACAGATTGTTTCGATCAGCAAAGGGAAGTGTGAGTTTTGAAGCTTGTTTAAAACGATTTAATGTAACATAAAATGAAATACTGTAACAGTTTCACTTGAAATTTAACTTTGAATGGGAGGAACAACATGAGATTGATAGAATAAAGTCACAAGAAGTCGTGTCAAAACAAGGCTTAGTAACTCTGCTGCAAAGTTGTTGTTTTGAATTAAGCACAAAGCTACACAATGGGCTATCTGTGCTCTGCCCACCACGGGTATCGAAACCCGGATTTTAGCGTGTAAGTCCGCAGACATAACGCTGAGCCACTGGGGGGCACCGATCTCGTGTAACTTAAAGACTTTTCAAGCAACAACAACATATCCATGTGTGATTACGTTTGCATTTATTGACCACTATTGACATGTAATATGGTCTGCAGGGTAGTTTATGTCTGTCCTCCGAACAAGAGTACAATTCTAAAATCAGAGATTCGATGCCCCTCGATGGACTTAGCAGACAACTCAATGTTGCTTTTCGATAAGAAAACATACACATTCACACCCGAAGAAGAGAGGGAAGCTCGAACAGCGTCATCTAGTAGCTAAACAATGAACAGAAATAGATTCACGGATTCAATTCGATTATAACGCGCACTATACAAAAATTATGTATTTTAAAGGAAGTATTATTAATTAACAAACTGTAGATTCCTATTACTTGTGAACAAACGATTCAGTTACTTAAGTCTAAGATTATTTATCCCAAACATCAACGGTTTCCTACACCTTAAACCAACCCATGAATGAATCTAGTTAGAAACGAGAACAGTCAAAATACAATCAATTTCGACCAATCACATTATTTAAGGACTGAAGTGATGTGGGGAGGGAGTTTGTAAAAAATAAACCAAAAGAAGTAAAAACTTTTTTTTTTCATGCCATACTTTGAATAATTCAGGTACGAATACGAGGTTTTTAGAATAGAAACTTCTCCGACCAAATGACAAAGACAACCTGGCCGTAGATGTGGTGTATGGTTTATGACTGTCAGTGGAACTTACACAGGGCAGCCACGAAGTCGTCCTTTATGTATGTCATAAAAAGAAGTGACGAATATATCGTGCCATATATGTACATATATACGTGATTATATACAAGCACATTCTGTGTTTAACCAGTTAATATTGAATCTTCAAAAGTTTTGCTAATAGCTGAGATCGTTCTTGTTTGTTTTGCTTACTTTAAAGTATCACAATATGTTTGCCTTAATTTTATATGCAAAAACGGCTCGTTTTTGCATATAAAATTCTCAACAAGTGGGTTTCTCGACATCACTGATTGTTTGCCTTAATGTTATTCATTTCTAAAATTTCGCTCGTGGCCCGGCATGGCCAGTTAGTTAAGGAACTCGCCTCATAATCCGAGAGTTCCAGGTTCAGATCCCCATCACGCCAAACATGTTGTTCTTTTCAGCCATGTGGACGTTATAATGTTACGGTCAATCCCACTCTTTGTTGGCCAAAGAGTAACTTAAGAGTTGGCGGTGGGTGGTGATGAAAAGCTTCCTTCCCTCTAGTCTTACACTGCTAAATTAGGGACGGCTCGCGCACACAGCCCTCGTGTAACTTTGCGCAAAATTCAAACCACACTTTCGCGCGTACTTTGTTTTGTTTATTACAAGTAGCTTTTAATCGAAATATTAAAACTTTTTTTTCGTGTTTTATTTCTTGCATGTTTCAATTCAATTCATATTTTGTCAAATCAATGTTATATTTTAAAACACAATGGAGATAAAAATCAAGAGATGCGATATGCGGGAAAAAGCATTGTATAAATGTCAAGTTGTTGTTGTTGTTTTGAACTAAGCACAAAGCTATACAATGGGCTATCGGTGCTCTTCCCACCACGGGTATCGAAACCCGGATTTTAGCGTGTAAGTCCGCAGACGTACCGCTGAGTCACTGGGGGGCAAATGGCAAGCCTTCGAAACAGTCAGACATGTTTTATATATATATTGTTAAAAATAAATCTTTAGTTTTATTTTTAATGCTTTGTTCCATAATTTAGCATTACAAATTTAAAGTAAGTCGTTTGAAACACTCCAGGGGCTCAGAGAGCTTGAAAGCTTATAAAGGTAAAAATTGGGATTCGATACTCGTGGTGGGCACAGCATTAATAGCTTTGAACTTAAGAACAAAGAAACAAAAACATTTAACAAAACGACGCCTGGCATAGCCTGATGGTTAAAACGCGCCCAATCTGAGAGTCATGGATTTGAATATGAGTGGTTAAATATGTTTACTCTTTCAGCTGAGGAGACATTATAATTGGACGATTAACCCCATTGCTGCGCGAATCTCAAATCGAAGCAGTGAGAAACTTATTAGATGTTAGTAATTCCATGCGAATAAATGAATACTTTATGAGTAGGGCTAACACGTTTATTTCAGTGGACTTAATATTGAATTAGGGACACTTATACTTACATTAATTAATTAGTGTTTCTAATAAGGTGAGTAGCTATTCGTTATTATTTTGTTATTGGTTTTGTTTTTGTTTTCTTGAAGGCGTTAAGTTTAGATTTCAGAATGCATTTAAATTTGATAGATGTATGATTATATTCATTATTTCTCCTGGAACTATTGGAAGGATAATGTTGTTTTTGCAAAATTTACTCTTTAAAATAAAAATTTTTGGTTCAATATCCAGAATAACCGAAACATTTTGTTTTAATACAACATGCCCGGAACCAGAGGGTTTTGTTTTTATCAATTTCGCAGAAAGTTACGAGAGGGGTACATTTTACCAACGAATAGTTAGATTGGACGTCAAATTATAACACCCCCCTGCTGAAAGGGCGAGCATATTTCGTGTAACGACGATCCGAACCTACGACCCTCATATTACGAGTGGCGTGTCTTGACCACCTGGCCATCACGGGCCGGAACTAGAGGTAAAAAAATAAAAGAAAAGAAAAGTCTAGGAAGAAAAACAGTAAAATTTGATCAGTAAAATATAGTCTTGTAACCTCAGAAAACATAAAAATAAACACAACAATAAAAATATAAAAATAAACATAATAATAAACACAACAATAAACGAATAAGAAAAAGTCAAATTACGTAAAATAATAGGAATTCAAAAACATAAATTGAAAGACAAGAATACAAAAAAAAAGAAACATGAGAACGGGAAAGTTTCTCGAGGTATAATTTAGTTTTCTACTTCCCACACTCGAGCTCCCCAGTGACATGTGTACGAACTCACACCGCTAAAATCCGGGTTTTGGGCTGAACACAGATAGCCCATTGTGTAGCATTGCGCTTAATTCAAACCAAAACCAAACCAATTCTAAGCTCGAAACAATATCCTAAGTGAAAGATGTTTGGATCTGAGGTTCGTCCATAGATGTAGACTTTTGAAACGCGAATAAAGAAACCAGAAATAAATTTTATTAAACCACAATATTTCTCCAAGACCCCTCTTCAGTGACACAGAGTTATTGTTTCAATTAAGCACAATGGAATGTCTGTGATGTCTCCACCACGGGTATTGAAAGCATATTTCTGACAGACTGAGTCCTTAGACATACCACTGAGTCAGTGGGAAGAAATAAAATCGAATTTGAAGTCTTATAACGCTAAAAGCTGGGTTTCGATTCCCGTGGGGAACAGAGCAAAGATACTTTTGTGTATCTTTGTGTTTAACTAGAAACATATAATAGTTATTCTTTTAGAGAAACGCCCCGGCATGGCCAGATGGGTAAAGGCTTTCGACTCGTAATCTTAAGGTCGTGGGTTCGAATCCCTGTCGCACCAAACATGCTCGCCCTTTCAGCCGTGGGGCATTATAATGTGACGGTAAATCCCACTATTCATTGGTAAAAGAGTAGCTCAAGAGTTGGCGGTGGGTTAGGATGATTGGCTGCCTTCCCTCTAGTCTTAAATTGTTAAATTGGGAACGGCTAGCGCACATGTACTACAACCATCTGCTCAGTGAAGAAGTATTGTTGTACATAGTAACATTAAACATGTACCACAACCATCTGTTCAGTAAAGAAGTATTGTTGTACATAGTAACAATAAACATGCACTACAACCATCTGTTCAGTAAAGAAGTATTGTTGTACATAGTAACATTAAACATGTACCACAACCATCTGTTCAGTAAAGAAGTATTGTTGTACATAGTAACATTAACATTGTACTACAACCATTGTTTAGTGAAGAAGTATTGTTGTACATAGTAACATTAAACATGTACTACAACCATCTGTTCAGTAAAGAAGTATTGTTGTACATAGTAACATTAAACATGCACTAGAACCATCTGTTCAGTAAAGAAGTATTGTTGTACATAGTAACATTAAACATGTACCACAACCATCTGTTCAGTAAAGAAGTATTGTTGTACATAGTAACATTAAACATGTACTACAACCATCTGTTCAGTAAAGAAGTATTGTTGTACATAGTAACATTAAACATGCACTAGAACCATCTGTTCAGTAAAGAAGTATTGTTGTACATAGTAACATTAAACATGCACTACAACCATCTGTTCAGTAAAGAAGTATTGTTGTACATAGTAACATTAAACATGCACTACAACCATCTGTTCAGTAAAGAAGTATTGTTGTACATAGTAACATTAAACATGTACCACAACCATCTGTTCAGTAAAGAAGTATTGTTGTACATAGTAACATTAAACATGTACTACAACCATCTGTTTAGTGAAGAAGTATTGTTGTACATAGTAACATTAAACATGTACCACAACCATCTGTTCAGTAAAGAAGTATTGTTGTACATAGTAACATTAAACATGTACTACAACCATCTGTTTAGTGAAGAAGTATTGTTGTACATAGTAACATTAAACATGTACTACAACCATCTGTTCAGTAAAGAAGTATTGTTTGTACATAGTAAACATTAACATGTACACACACCATCTGTTCAGTAAAGAAGTATTGTTGTACATAGTAACATTAAACATGTACCACAACCATCTGTTATGTGAAGAAGTATTGTTGTACATAGTAACATTAACATGTACTACAACCATCTGTTCAGTAAAGAAGTATTGTTGTACATAGTAACATTAACATGCACTAGAACCATCTGTCAGTAAAGAAGTATTGTTGTACATAGTAACATTAAACATGCACTACAACCATCTGTTCAGTAAAGAAGTATTGTTGTACATAGTAACATTAAACATATACCACAACCATCTGTTCAGTAAAGAAGTATTGTTGTACATAGTAACATTAAACATGTACCACAACCATCTGTTCAGTAAAGAAGTATTGTTGTACATAGTAACATTAAACATGTACTACAACCATCTGTTTAGTGAAGAAGTATTGTTGTACATAGTAACATTAAACATGTACTACAACCATCTGTTCAGTAAAGAAGTATTGTTGTACATAGTAACATTAAACATGCACTAGAACCATCTGTTCAGTAAAGAAGTATTGTTGTACATAGTAACATTAAACATGCACTAGAACCATCTGTTCAGTAAAGAAGTATTGTTGTACATAGTAACATTAAACATATACCACAACCATCTGTTCAGTAAAGAAGTATTGTTGTACACAGTAACATTAAACATGTACTACAACCATCTGCTCAGTGAATAAGTATTGTTGTACACTGTAACATTAAACATGTACCACAACCATCTGTTCAGTAAAGAAGTATTGTTGTACATAGTAACATTAAACATGTACTACAACCATCTGTTTAGTGAAGAAGTATTGTTGTACATAGTAACATTAAACATGTACTACAACCATCTGTTCAGTAAAGAAGTATTGTTGTACATAGTAACATTAAACATGCACTACAACCATCTGTTCAGTAAAGAAGTATTGTTGTACATAGTAACATTAAACATGCACTAGAACCATCTGTTCAGTAAAGAAGTATTGTTGTACATAGTAACATTAAACATGCACTACAACCATCTGTTCAGTAAAGAAGTATTGTTGTACATAGTAACATTAAACATGTACTACAACCATCTGTTTAGTGAAGAAGTATTGTTGTACATAATAACATTAAACATGTACTACAACCATCTGTTCAGTAAAGAAGTATTGTTGTACATAGTAACATTAAACATGTACTACAACCATCTGTTCAGTAAAGAAGTATTGTTGTACATAGTAACATTAAACATGCACTACAACCATCTGTTCAGTAAAGAAGTATTGTTGTACTTAGTAACATTAAACATGCACTACAACCATCTGTTCAGTGAAGAAGTATTGTTATACATAGTAACATTAAACATGTACTACAACCATCTGTTCAGTAAAGAATTATTGTTGTACATAGTAATATTAAACATGTACTACAACCATCTGTTCCTTAATTTAACAATTTCAGACTGGAGGGAAAGCAGTCAATCATCCCAACCCACCGCCAACTCTTGAGCTACTCTTTTACCAATGAAAAATGCGATTGTCCGTAAGATTATAACGTCCCCACAGCTGGAAGGGCGAGCATGTTTCGTGCGACAGGAATTCAAACCCGCGACCCTTAGATTACGAGTCGAACGCCATAGCCCACCTGGCCTGGCATGGGCAGATGGGTTAAGGCAAACAAAACGACATTGAATATTGCTTCGTATAAAGTTTCTATGTAAGATGTCTATAAACAAAGTGACTAGAACAGCTGTCTTTTACCAAGTAAGACATGCCACGTTAGCGAAATAGGGCAAAATAATTATGTTTATATCGTTCCAAAAAAATATACGTATATAAAACAAAATTCGTGAAAATGGAAATTCAAGAACTGATGGTGGCTTTCACAACAGTTATAATATTTAGGAAAAATAAATACACACAAAATAGAATGCAATAAACCCCCTCTCGCATCAGTAAAACATACACAAAAATTATACCAATTTTGAAAGGAAAAATATTTGTACTTGCTTTTTATATCTTTCATTGTTGTTATATGTTGTTGATTTTTCACCTGTATACTCTTGAAGTCATTTGTTTAATTTGACTGTTTCACTGTTATCCTACTTTAAAAAAAAAACCGTTAAAAATATACAATGAGATTATTCTTATTTTGGTTCAAAAAATTGAATCCTATCAACTACAATTTGGTTAAAAGATATTATGGCGGCCTTCATAGTAAAAGTGCATTTAAAACACTAATTGAAGTCTATAGGTCTAATATTTCGATTTATATCGTCCTGTGAGGGCGTCTATTTCGAGAATTAAAGCACTGTTATCAACGTCTCCTTACTTTTGACAAGCCGAAAAAATAACGTATGCTCCTTCCCTGTCCGACCCGGCATGGCCAAGTGTGTTGAGACGTTCGACTCGTAATCCGAGAATCGTGAGTTCGAATCCCCGTCGTACCAAACATGCTCGCCCTTTCAGCTGTGAGAGTATTATAATGGGTCGATCAATCCCACTATTCGTTGGTAAAGGAATAGCCCAAGAATTGTCGGTGGATGGTGATGACTAACTGCCTTCCCTCTAGTCTTACACTATTAAATTAGGGACGGCTAGCGCAGATAGCACTCGAGTAGCTTTGCGCGAAATTCAAAACTAACCAAATCAAACGTTGCGCATTGAAATATTTGCTGTAACATTGTAAGAGTTTCGTGTTACGTAACTTGGTAGTTTGTAACGTCATTCGTGTTTTAGGTTACCTATTTTATCCACATTTATTCAGTCGCTATGATGCAAATGCTCAAACTGCTGAGGGATTGAGTAAAAGGTTTTACTTTTGTTTAAACCTCGGGATCGAGACAGTTCGTTTCGTACAATTTGGAAATCTTTGTTTGTTTGTTTTTGAAATTCGCACAAAGCTGCTTGAGGGCTATCTGTGCTAGCCGTTCCTAATTTAGCAATGTAAGACTTGAGGAAACGAAGCTAGTCATCACCACCCACCGCCAACTCTTGGACTACTCTTTTACCAACGAATAGTGGGATTGACCGTCACATTATAACGCCCCCACTGCTGAAAGGGCGAGCATGTTTGGCGCGACGGGGCTGCGAACCGCGACCCTCAGATTACGAGTCGCATGCCTTAACACGCTTGGCCATGCCGGGCCATTTGGAAGTCAAACGGATATGAAAAATGTTTCTTACAATGTTGGTTATAACAATTGTATCCAGAGCTTAAAATATTTTTTTCTTCAGTGTTCACACAGCTTGGTTCATTTACTTTCCAACAAAATTTGACAAAACGAATTATTTCTTCTTTATTTTGTCATTTTAATACAATATGCGATATTTTCACTTTAGAAATCACTATTTATTTATTTTCACTACTTTATTTATGGTTGTTGTTGTTGTTTTGAATTAAGCACAAAGCTACACAATGGGCTATCTGTGCTCTGCCCACCACGGGTATCGAAACCCGGATTTTAGCGTGCAAATCCGCAGACATACCGCTGAGCCACTGGGGGCACTTTATTTATGGCTAAACTCGCAATCATGGAGTATGAATCTATCTATTTATCTAACTATATGACTCGAACTACTCTTTTGACTAGTTTTTTTTTTTTGGTGTTTTTTTTAATTTCACCAAAAGCTACTAGAGGGCTATCTGCGCTAGCCGCTCCTAATTTTGTCGTGTTGGACTAGAGTAAAGGCAACTATTCATCACCACCCATCGCCAACTCTTTGACTACTCTTTCACCAACGAATAGTGGGATTGACCGTCACATTATAAACCCTTTACACTAATGTTTATAGCCTGAGAGAAGCCTAGGACACTTTACACACTACAAGATATGATGAAGTGGTACTCAACAGGAAATGCTCGCTAGGTTCTGATAACAAGACGTCATTTCGCAACGATTTAACTGCATGACATACGGTTCGTTGGCGGTTACGTAAGCAAATTACCATAAATTATCCCTTATGCAAATAACAATTTTAATATTTGCGCTACTTAGTTTATTTAAATTCTAACACTTCCGTTAACTTAAAAAAAGTCGTGTATATCCAACACACAGCTTGTTATTAAAGGTTATGGCGTTCTCGTTGCCACATAGCTCGTTATTTGTTGTAACATTTTATAAGTGTATTTATTTGAGATGAATGGTTCTAGTTGTGTGACATTGGTTAAATGGTTAACCATTTAATAAAATATTGCACTGGGTTTACTGAATTACGTGTACTGGGCTAACAGACGTGAAAAATTAAGAGTAGATATTTCGTTTGCATGTGTAAAAAAATATTACCGACCAATCCTCTAAAGTAAGATTCTTATATCCAAGTGAGAATAGTATGAGGTGATATTTGCTTTGCACGTTGAATCCTTGCTGTCAGCACTGTTTGTCTTGGTCAGCTTGGTCAACGTGAACGTAGGATATTGACCCTCGTAGACAAGCAGTGTGTCCACATTTCGATACCCATCGTGGGCATGTTACATATCAAGATGTTACGATTTCAAATAATCTGTAACTGAGTTACATTGTAATATAAACTTAATTTAATTAAAAAGTTAATTAAATCTAGAGATGTATCAAACTTATGATGTGTGTCGACGAGGTTGACACCCAATTTCCTTTTTTAATACAAATGTATTTTAATCTATAAACATTAATATAATTCAATTTATAATAAGAGTAATTACAAATAATGATTTTTATACAAAATTTTACAAGTTACAAACAGTAGTGAGTCTTTTATCTGGTTTGAAACTGAATTTCTTATCGACAGTTTAAGATAAGCGTATTAATTCTGAATTGATATCGGTTCAGCTTACTTAACGGGTAAGCTAGCTAGTTCTCTAAACGTGAGTTATCTCCACTGAAGTTATGTAACGTCTTCGTTAAAATAATGACGTCCGAAGTTAATTCACTGAAGTTAAATGGTTTGCAATGTTCGAAGTCTATAAACGTTCCTGGTTAAACATGTGTAGTTTTCCGTTCAATAAGTTTGGTTGATTGTTTTTGAATTTTGCACAAAGCTACTCGAGGTCTATCTGCGTTAGCCGTCCCTAATTTAGCAGTGTAAGACTAGAGGGAAGGCAGCTAGTCATCACCACCCACCGCCAACTCTTGGGCTACTCTTTACCAACGAATAGTGGGATTGACCGTATAATTATACACCCCCACGGCTGGGAGGGCGAGCATGTTTAGCGCGACGCGGGCGCGAACCCGCGACCCTCGGATTACGAGACGCACGCCTTACGCGCTCGGCCATGCCAGGCCACCTAAATTAGTTGCGTAAGACTAGAGTGAAGACAGCTAGTCATCACCACCCACCGCCAATTCTTGCGCTACTCTTTTACCAACGAAGAGTATGACTGATCGTTACATTTTAACGCCACCACGCCTGAAAAAGCAACATATTTGATGTGACGAGGATTCGAACTCGCGACCCTTGGATTAAGAGTCGAGTAGTTTAACCATCTGGCTGCGTTTGTGCAACCATTTATATGAGTTAATCACTGATAATCAGTGATGTCGAGAAAACTCACTTGTAGAGAAATATATATGCAAAAACGGCTCGTTTGGGTTGAGAAAAGTATTTTACATAGAAGAGCGAACAACGTTTCGACCTTCTTCGGTCATCGTCAGGTTCATAAAGAAAGAGGTAACAGACAGGAAGCTGACCACATGTTTGGAAGGGGTTGTGTAACTAAGTTAATCACTGTTTTTCGCTTCCGATAAGTAACATAAAACTGAATTCCATATTCTAACTCAATGTCTCTAAAGACCCATTGATAGGCCTCAACACGCCTGGATGGCCTTCTGGGAGCATTTTAACCTCACTTAGTACTGTCTAGGTATAAAGTTATGCAAAATAAATAAAGGTGCTGGTCCATTTGGTCATCCCCCGTCTGCATGTTAAGTTTGGTCCTACTTATTCTGAAACAAAGGAACGATATGGCGGCCACATAAAAAAATACACACTCAACAAGGTTTAATATAGGATATACATAAAACTTGTCACCAATTTTTACTGTGGGTCCCTGAATACAATGAATTTTGAGATTTCAAACTCGAAATAATGCAACCATTCGTAGTTATTTCAGTTTTAAATACTGCAAAGTAATTCCTTGAGAATCCAAAACGTTTTCTGAAAATGTATATGCTTGTAACTACGCAAACATATATTTTTTGTTATTCATTTATTGTTTTATAATTTTAACACTATGCTACAAAAGGGTTACCTTGCTTAGTTGGTTCTATTGCTAATTATAATTTTGTTATTATTAAGGCCTGGCATGGCCGAGCGCGTAAGGAGTGCGACTCGTAATCCGAGGGTCGCGGGTTCGTGCCCGCGTCGCGCTAAACATGTTCGCCCTCCCAGCCGTGGGGGTCTATAATGTGACGGTCCATCCCACTATTCGTTGGTAAAAGAGTAGCCCAAGAGTTGGCGGTGGGTGGTGATGACTAACTGCCTTCCCTCTAGTCTTACACTGCTAAATTAGGGACGGCTAGCACAGATAGCCCTCGAGTAGCTTTGTGCAAAATTCCAAAACAAACAAACAATGTTATTATTATTGCTTTCTTGTGACTTGGCGGTAAGTCGGTCAGCTTACAACGCTAAATAATTTGGTTTCGATACTCGTGGTTAGTAGAGCAGAGATTGTGTAGCAACGCGCTTGACAACATCCAATTCTGAACTGATAAACTAGACATAAAGCAGCTAGTAAACACCACTCACCAACAACTATTGTTTAACCAAATAGTAGGATTTGAGTGTCACACTTATACAGCACCCACCACCCCTAAAGTTTGGAACGCATTTTTGCGCCAAATGTTGCGAATCCCGAATCCGTGGGTTCACAGTAGATGCCCTGGAAGTTTTAATTTTCTGTAATATCTTGCTTTCCAACATTAGGTATAAGTATCATATAACCAACAATACAAACAAAAGGACAGATAAGTGACACAGTAGGGGCTTTTTAAGGGGTGTTTGGGAAGGATAAAAGACAGAAATGGTCAATATGATTATTTATCCAGCAGAGCATTTTTGCAAGAGACAAACATAATAAGAATAAATACACATTGAAGAGAAAGCGCAAACAGAAAATGAATGATTAATCCTGCTTTAAGGTTGTTTAAGTACAAACATGAACTACGTAATTTGTTTTTGTTGTTCTAATAACGATTTTAATTATTCATTTGCATTTCACGATATGTAGTATAAAATGACTTTGACTATAACTTTATAACGTCAGATTACGAGTCGAACGTCTTAACCCACCTGGCCATGCCGGGCCTTTTTAAAACATCAATAGATATAGTTAGTATTAGGAAAGAGAAAATGTGTGTGTGTCTTTTCTAATAACAAAGCCATGTTTTAAATCCTTATAAATCCGTCGACTTACCCGTGTATCAGCGAGGGACGGTAATAAACAGAATAAAAGAATCATATGATTCAATAATAAAAATAAATATTTACTTAACGTTTCACGTCATACAAATTCTTAAGTTTGTATCGACTCTTTATTACGATAAAACTGAAATAATAGATGTGTATTTAACAATGAATTAATGTTTTAAAGCTAAACATCGATTGAAAATAACATTTTTACTTGGAATCCTAAAATCGTTTTCAGCTGTTTATTACAATGGTTTGTTTTTGAAATTCGCACAAAGCTACTCGAGGGCTATCTGTGCTAGCCGCCCCTAATTTAGTAGTATAAGATTAGAGGGAAGGAAGCTAGTCATCACCACCCACCGCCAACTCTTGGGCTGCTCTTTTACCAACGAATAGTGGGTTGACCGTCACATTATAACGACCCCCATGGCTGAAAGGATGAGCATGTTTGGTGCGACGGGGATGAGAACCCGCGACCCTCAGATTACGAGTCGCACGCCTTAACACACTTGGCCATGCCGGGCCGTTTATTACGAAGCAGTAATTTAACTATATCGTACAAAAGGATATGCTATTCCTCTAGTGATATGGTATATGTGTAAAACTGGCCATACGAAATCTACTCTGAGCTTTAATTTATTATTTTTCACACAAAAAAGGTTTGAAACTTTTCCTTACTGTTCAACTGAAGCGTATAAACGGTTAGTTCGTTTCAGGGAGAGGCCTGGCATGGCCGAGCGCGTTAAGGCGTGCACTCGTAATCCGAGGGTCGCGGGTTCGCGCCCCCGTCGCGCTAAATATGCTCGCCCTCCCAGCCGTGGGGGTGTATAATGTGACGGTCAATCCCACTATTCGTTTGTAAAAGAGTAGCCCAAGAGTTGGCGGTGGGTGGTGATGACTAGCTGCCTTCCCTCTAGTCTTACACTGCAAAATTAGGGACGGCTAGCACAGATAGCCCTCGAGTAGCTTTGTGCGAAATTCCAAAAACAAAACAAAACGTTTCAGGGATGGTTATATTCTATCAAGTGTCATACACCTATTTTTCAGGTTTCCTAAGTCGTCATTTTTAACGAACATTTATGCCAGATTATTCGAAATAATAAAAAAATTTTATTAATTTAATGAAAGACAAAACTAATTTACATATATTTCTACCGCTACGTAAAAAATAACAGTAACATATTTCACTAAATTATATTTACTGATGATAGTTAAATGTCCACAAGCTCAGAGGCTGTTTTACTAAAATTTTGCCGTTGGTGACTGATATTATCCTAGGCTCGTCGCCTGATCATGACGAAGGAACTTGATGCAACCGTGATTCGTAATGGATTTTTGAATTCGTTTGACTTTGTTCTCACCGATTGTGATGGTAATTGTACTGCAGTGTTAATGATGTTGATGGCTTTTAGTAAGGATCCTACTGCTTTTACTATAATTGTTCCGCTCTCTCTTCAGCAAACATTTGTTCTCTGTCTGTGAACAATTACTCTGGTTTGAAAATGTGGCACTAGCATTGCTACACTGAAGCCAAACCTGTTTATTTGAAACTCATTTTTTCAGCAATTATAACATTTAATTAATCAGTCGAGTTTGTTCTTGAGTTCAAATAGTCCCTTGCTAACTATTATGTGTTGGAAGATTTTCTGTATGAAATTTGTTTGGTTTTAATTGCAAGAAGTGACACTTTGGATCATAGGTGTGGCGTCATGCATGAGGTCGTTATCTCCAACTTCAGTTCAAATGACTATTGTTTCCTTTATTTGTACTTTGTCTAATATGATAATTATTATTTGTACTTTCATTCGTATGCTCCTAAAACTGTGTATCTTATATTAATAACTGTACTTGTTAGTGGTGACTGAAGTACATTTCTAGATCTGTAATGGCACAAACATATTGTTAAAACTTCTCTGTTACTTATTTTTCAATACTCCCTCTGTTTGTAGGTTTTTATTCATAGGTGTGACCTTTTGTGAAATAAATTCTGCTTCTAAATCAAAAATCTGATTTAAAGTGTAACAACCATTAGCTAAAACATATATTCAAAATATTTCATCTAACTGTTTGATGAAGCACATTAGAAAGAACAATCTTTACTATTTTTAGACAATAAAGAAGTTGTTCTTTGTTTGTTTTTTGACATTTTTATGATATATATTTGTTTTCTCATTTTTAACACCAGGAGTACTGTGGAATAGAAATGGAACAATTCCTGGAGCAAAAGAAACTATAAATGCTCTTCAAGATAGGGTAAAAAAACAAACATGCACTTTAAGTTTATTTCTGACTCCTATTTAATTTTTTTAAAAATATTTGTTATGTTATCTTAGCACATCTGATTTTTCCTTGAAGGGCCAATTTTAGCTAAATGGAAATTTACTTACTGTGCTGTATATCTGCATTGTGGGAAAATTGTTTTTAATAACAATGAAACACAAACGTATAAAATTGGATAATACGTTTTAACATAAAAGCCATGCAGCTAGTTGCAATGCTGGTAAATCACTTGTATATTCATATAGTAATACAGAATTTTGGCAAATGAGGATGATAATTTTGATAAGGCACTGTATATGATGTACCATGTGACTAATTTCTAACTTGGTAGAACTGCAAACAGATGTTTCTTGGGGATTTTTAGTGTTTGTAATTTTGTGTAAATGACTAGAATACAACATATTAACAAAACCTTTTTTATGGCTAATTTTATTTTATAAAGTGTTGAAATTTAAGTATATATTCCATGAAAGCATTGTAGAATTTAAAAAAAATATTGTTCAAATTATTGTTGTGGAACATCGAATAAACTTACACTTGTAATATTATACTAGTTATATGGAAAACAATGACTTTTTTTGCTATTTTTTATCTGTTGCAGGGTAAGACCGTAATCTTTGTCACAAATAACAGTAGTAAGTCAAGATATGAATACCATAGGAAATTTGAAATGCTTGGTTTTAAAGCAAGTGTGGTGAGTGTGTAAATTCTACTTAGCAATTTGTTTGGAAACAAAGTTTCTTTCAAGATATATATGTAATTTATTTTTTAAATTTGTTGATATGTTAGTTGAGCTATGCATTAAGAAGGGCAAAAGAACAGTAATGTTCTATTATCTCTTTCAGAGGAAATATTTTCATTGTTAAGGTTATAATAGAAGGGCAAAAGAACAGTAATGTTCTATTATCTCTTTCAGAGGTAATATTTTTATTGTTGAGGTTATGCTACAAGAAGGGAAAAACGATATTGAAAATATTACCCTGATAGATATGGAAAAAATTTTAAAGTCATTGCATGAATTACTTTTAATATGCTAATATCAACAGATTCATTTATAATGCATTGCATATATACCACTTACGTGTTTGAAGGAAATGTATATTTTTCAAAATCCTTTCTTAAATATGAGAACTAGGTATTTTGTAACTTGTTATGCATCAGTGGTGCAAATGAAATTATTAAGGCAACATTAAGTAACTTTTTACAATACATTTTACACTCTTTAACTTTGTTCACTAGAGTATGTAAACTGGCAGTGTTTTTATGAGCAAGTTTGGTGAATTATGTCCCCCTACACACATACACACACAGTTTATAAAATCATAAAGTAAAACAGTTCAGTTTGTGATAATATATAATAATAATCACAAATGGGAAAGTTTTGCTGAATCATATTGTCTGGTTTAGTTTTCAAATATGTGTTAAAATAGCTGAGACTTTATATTCCCCTTCTAGACTGTTCCCATGACAGCTGCTCTGTTCGACCATCCCTACGTACACTACTGACCTTTGCTATTGGGTGTAATTATTTGAAACAAAGACTCGTAATTTATAAAATGTATTTACCAAGTCGAGTCCACAAATAAATGTTCTTACATAACCAAACACGTTCTTAGTGATAGCTTTTCATAAAATTCATCATTCTAATAAAGAATGGAACTTAATTTAGAGACAAGAGATGTGCTTGAAAGTTCAAACTGGATGAATTGTCTCTGAGATAATATATCTACTAGGGATTGTAGTTCCTCTCCAATTGCAAATCTTGTTTCATACCTTGAGTTCATAAAGCATCACTAAAATGAAATGTGCCTGTGTGTGAAAGCCATATTGTTTCATTAACAAAAACTAATTGAGTGAACAGAAAGTTTGTGTACAAATCTATGGCATTTCTCTCACTGATCAGGATAGAATATTCCCAACATCCTACTGTGTGGCAGTATACTTGAAGTCCATCCATTTCAAAAAGAAAGTGTACGTCCTTGGAAGCAGTGGTATTGGAGATGAGCTTTACGATGCTGGAATCCCCTTCCTACCTGTTGGTGTAAGAAAAATAATTAATTAATGAATTTCTCAAGTGGTTTGGGAATTATGTCCGTTTGCGATTTACTATTAATGCATTAGTTTCATAAGAAACCTATTTCAAACTTTCTGAACATTGTCCAGAACGTAATTCGGTCACTTAGTACATGCACAATAATCAGAAGTAATCAAACATATGTGATTTTGAATTACAAATTATTTCTGTAATGGTGTCAATTGTGTAATATTTATTTATTTTATTCCTTAATAACTATAGTAAAGATGACATTCACAGATTGTGGTTCTCACAGTTAAATTGTGTCAAATACATTAAGTAATAACATCTAAGATTTAATTTTCTTTGATTAGCCAGATCCAATGCCTGAAATAGAAGACTGGTATAACTGGGTAACAAACAAGTTGGAACTGGATTCTGAAGTAAGTTTTTAATGCGTAAAGAGTTGTTTGTTTGTTGTTTTTGAATTTCGTGCAAGCTACTCAAGGGCTATCTACACTAGCTGTCCCTAATTTAGCAGTGTAACACTAGAGGGAAGGCAACTAGTTATCATTACCCACCGCCACCTCTTGGGCTACTCTTTTACCAACGAATAGTAGGATTGACCATCACATTATAACACCCCTGAAAAGGGGCGAGCATGTTTGGTGCGACTGGGATTCGAACCCGCAACCCTCAGATTACAAGTCGAATGCCTTGACATGCTGGGCCACATAAAAGTAAAAACACATCTTCATCACCTAATAGTTTAGATGTCTATTTTTAACCCATTAATGTCCAGTCATTTTGTGATGTTAATAACTGGAGACAGATAGGAAATTTAATGAAATACCAAACATTTTATATTTAAGGAACTTGTTGTATATTTGATTAAAAAAAGACATTACAAACTATATATCCTTGAACAGAGTCTTTGAAGTTAGAAGTAGCAGAGATACTGAGCATGCTCTAGTGAAAAAAAAAAACGGGTTAATGAACTTTGATATCTACTCGTGAAAAAAGTTTTGAAATAAAGAACAAAAAATGATGAAGTCATCAATTTTTTTCTGGCTTTCTGTGCCCATTGTTTATCTGAGCCTAAAATAAACTCGCTTTTTTTGGCATCTGAAAGTAATAATAGTATTAAAATTTGTCCAATAAACATGAAAAATTACAAACTTTAATTGTTCTTGTTTTGGTTAATAATAAAAGCAGACTTTGTAAAATTAGGCTTCATAAAATAGTGTGGAGAAATCTAAAAGGGGTAATAATACTGTCCAGCTGCTGTGACCTAGACATAATATGGCACGAGTGGGAGAGTTTGACCCTTTGTTTAGTAGCTTGATCATTTTAACCAACGTTGTATCAATGTGTAACCATGAAACTGTACCTTACATTACTCTTAATGGTTGTATATAAAATTTGGCAAGCTTTTAGTAAACACTACAAGTCTTTCATACACACAAAATTTGATTTTTTTTGACTAAGCATGCTTATTAAAAATTTCTTCATAAACATGTGGAGTCGTAGCTTGAGACTTTTCAGTAATCTAAGTGGTTTTGTTTTCTTATTTAAAACTTCATATTTCATGTTATTATCTGTACCCTGATACTGTACCATTTTACAAATGTAAAAACACTATCACAGAAAAAATGTGAAATAAAACAAAGTAACTTTTTATTTTACAATGAGGGTGCATTATAATAGAAAAATTAGTTACCCTAAATAGCCTTGGGCTCATAACAGTTGACATGTTTTTATTTGATAGTATTGTTTAATTAATCTCTGAACCATGTCAGACGATTAAATGATCCAAATAAAGCTACAAGTACTCTGCAAACGAGAACCTGAAGTTACAGTGAGAAAATTATTCAGTACCTCATGTCAAGGAGTTTCTGTGCAAACCTCACTGAGAAATATCTGTGTATTCAGTGCCTCATGTCAAGGAGTTTGTGTGCAAACCTCACTGAGAAATTTCTGTTTTCTTAACCAACCGAACAAGTTTCTAATTTTTCATATTAATTAATTTTCTAACAACAAATCAAAATATAAACATAGAGGAAGAACTTTATTATTTATATTATGTATTATACTTCTCTTTTTCCATGTCAAAATAATAATAAAATTTTCCCCTAATATTTTGATAGAGTTATTATTAGTTCCTTATGAAATTTTATTTTAAGTATTCAGATTGGAACATAAAATAATAATATACAAAAAAAAATACAATGTCCTACAACTTTTGTAACTTAACTGGCTTTTTAACTCAGCATTAACTATATTAACATTTTTCCTGGTTGAGATAAACTCAGCAACTTTTAATTTATAATCTAAATAATCCACAAGTTATATCAAAAACAAGTTAGCCTATTCTTTAATTCACTTATCTTAAATATTTTTTTTTTTCTGTTTATAAATAATGTATTAGTAAATGTCGGGAAGAATTATTGATATGTTTTCAAAACACATTTTGATAGGAGAGCATAGCATGTGGGTTTGACTTTCTAGTTCACATCTCTATGACTGGAGATTATATAATTAGTTTATATCTTAGCAACATCTATATTGTAAGTCTCTAATCAGTACTAATATTGAAAAAGGAATGAAGAGTATATTTGAACCGGGGAACTTAGAAGAAAATGATTGTAACGTGACACGTGGGAGTGAAGACGAGAGTATTAAATATATCTTTTTGAAATGGAGAAATTAAATTAATTAAATGAAATTTTGAATGTAACTGTGAAAAGGTTCTGATGTGCATGCTTTTTACCCACCTGTATCAAGAGTTGAAAGAATTTTTTTATGTAAAGATTACCAAAATTAGCACATTGAAGGTAGCATTAGATTGGAGCCAAGATTGTGTATTGTAATTATCTATTGATGAAAATGTAAGTTTAGAATGAAAAAAATTAATTCTCTTTAATTGAGATTATTTTAAAAGAATGGAAGAAGCGAGAGGCCAGAAATGAATAAAGCTTTTGTGCTTTCTGGGTAAATTTGCACTGAAGTAAAATAGTTTTGTTTTCTTTACAAGTAGCAATGTTTAAAAAAAAACAAATTATGTATTTATAATTATTTATTTTTTTTAATTGTAGGTTGGAGCTGTAGTAGTGGGTTTTGATCAGCACGTTAGCTTCCCAAAATTAGTCAAAACAGCGAGTTATCTTAAAGATCCAGATTGTGTTTACGTAGCTACTAATATAGATGAACAGTTCCAGACAGATTTGAAACATCTTGTTATTCCAGGTAGGAAAATCTGTTGTTTTGTTTTTATTACACTAAACATCTCACAACAACCATCACAGTTATGAAATTTACTAACTGGTATCTATGTGTACAAAACCTTACTTCCAATTTCATTGGTTAAATATTATCTGTAACATCTTTCATGTATGGATGAGACCATTTTTTTGTTATTAAGATTGTCTCTCTGTCTGATAGCCATTACACAGCTGTTCTACACGTGATCAGAATAGTGTCAGCTGACCAAGAAGATTGTGAAATTGACAACCCTATTTGAGATGACCAGTCTCATTTTAAAACAGATTCCTCTGATTATTACAATGAAATATAGTGTATGAGCTTTCTTTCTTCTATGAAACTGTTCTGTTTACTGATGCTATATATTACAACCCTAATTTAAATATTCAGCTTAGGCTGACTTAGTTGAATAATCTCTGACACATTTTTTTTTACTGAATCATCATTTTAGAACTAATTTCCTTTTACATCTCCATCATCGAGATTTCTAAGTAAGTGGATTAGTGATTTGTTCTGGATTTTTTCCACTAAACATTATGATGCTACTTTTATCCAGAATGAAAGGATTTTCTGTATTCATCTTGATTATGAAGCCAGCTTATGGGATAGTGAAAAGTTGGATCTTTATGTTTTGTTAAGAATCTTTGTCACTGTTTTGTACTTCAAGATAATGTCCACTGGTTCAACGAGTTTTTTGTTTCACCAACGGCTTCTTATGTTTGCTCCAGTGTTACTAAAGCTGTTGCTTTATGTGTTTAATCCTGAGCAGACGATTTCCATTTCTGTGTAAATGATTGATTGATGAAGAAGAGCCTCTTAATGCCTTCATCATAGGCTTGGTCTGTATGACCGACCACGTGACCTCTTTGTACTTGTTTAATCTTTTCAAATTTAATACTTGTAACTTTCAATATAGTGTGTATATTTTTACATGGGTGGATAGGGTTAATAACTTATAAATATCTTCACAAATCACTTTGTATGGTTTGATTTCTGAAGGATGCTTTAAGTAAGCTTGGTTTTAGAATTCATTTCTTATGTTGCTTTCCATGAATCATTACTTTAAATCAGAAATTCTCAGTTACAGTTTTTCTTATGGCTATCTTTTGGTTGGCACTTCGTGTTTATTTCTCACTCTTCCAGATAATTAATCTTATTTCACCAACACGATGGTTTCCTCATCCAAGAATAACTGAGCTTTCTATGTCAGTAGTTAGACCAATAATCTTTTCTTTCCTTCTTCCTCACTTGGGAGGTAACTGCCTGTCTTACACAACAAGATTTAAGCCAGTCTGGAAAATAATTTTAAAAAAAACAACTCTTAAGATACATTTTTTTACATTGTAATATAAAAAAACACATCAAAAAGTCAAAATTCTGTTAAATGGTTAGAACTAACTGGTCTTCTACTGGAAAAAAAAAATGTTAGCAACCACTACCATAAATCACACTGTCTACTAGGCCACTGGACAGAGTTTTTGTAATTAGTTATAAACTTTACCAACAAGCACTTACAACTGTTATTGTTCACTATAAATCTGCTGTCTTCTGTACATAGATATCTACTTTAAACTAGGAATTAGTTTTCGTTTGAATGATTTTATTTTGTTATTGGTTTAAAAACAATTGTATTTCAGTAGGTCTTTTTCAAATTATTTTTCTGACTTTTTACTTTGCTCTTTTTTTCTTTTGCTTTAATAATGTTAATCAAACGGAGTGGTGTGGTATGACCAGACTTTCTCCTTTTCCACTACTTTATTCCGTATCATATACGGCAATTTCTTACTTATTAACTAAGAAGCATTTTGCACTTTTAATTGTTAAAAATTCAAAATATAATAAAAACAAATAGGTCTTTCCCGCATATAATAATTATTGGGATACACAGTTTATTTTATGTTATCACAAAGTAAGTGATGTTACATTGACTTAGGTTTCACACTGCTACGTGTATAAAAAGGATTGTGACTTTTTTCTAATTATCAGATACGTATCAAAAGGGTTTACTACACGGTAATCAAAGAACAAATCACTCAGCCTTTTGTTTTGTATACATTTAAAAATTTAGTGCATTTTTAAGCAAATGTTGGATGACTCATGTTTTACACTGTGCAGCATAACGTACGGTTTTTGCAGTACTTAAACAACAAGACTTTGTAGTAACTACAAGATTCACAAACTGCTTATGTGCTAAAATCTCTGAAGAACTATAACCACTGCATGGGTGTTCTTGTCTTTGTGTAAAGACAGGAGGATAAAATGCACCAGAGAGGACTATGAAGGTGTGTGAGCAGAGTCTTTGTGATTATAAATTACCATGTTGAACTGAACAATAAATATTTGTTACTCTTTAATTTACATGAAAAAATATTTGTCTGAAACAAATCCAGAGATCTGTACAAAAAAACAAAAACAATATTTAACTGTGGTAATGGAGTGGCAAAATAAAAGTGAATATTGTAAGTGACTGTTTTATATTCTTATTTATTTGGGTTTAGTACATTGTAAAGTAAAACTATTGAGCTTTATTGCTTACGTCTGTGAAATCGTAGCTAATAAATCAACAGTTTGTTACAGTAGTTACAATTTTGTTTTGTTTTAGCATGTTAACAAAGTCAAAGTTTACTGTTGCATTTTAATTATTACTCAGGTTGTAGGCATGGTGAGATATGTAACCTTCAGTCTTTAGTAGAACCATACTAGCTGTGGTATAAGGGCCTGGCATGGCCGAGCGCATTAGGGCGTGCACTCATAATCTTAGGGTCGCGGGTTCGTGCCCGCGTCACACAAAACATGCTCGCCCTCCCAGCCGTGGGGGTGTATAATGTGACGGTCAATCCCACTAATCGTTGGTATAAGAGTAGCCCAAGAGTTGGCGGTGGGTGGTGATGACTAGCTGCCTTCCCTTTTGTCTTACACTGCTAGCACAGATAGCCCTCGAGTAGCTTTGTGCGAATTTCCAAAACAAACAAACAGACAAAGCTGTTGTATGGTTGTCATGTTTATTATCAGTTAATAAACAGTTAATTTCATTTTTTACTTAAAAACCTTTATGAAATTGATTACAATTGAACTAATATAAAATAAAATTGACTTGTTGTTCAGTGAAACATTTACAATAAGGATTCTAACCTTTTAGATTCACTTGTATCTATCTTTTACAGCTTCGGAAATAACTAATACAAGTAATTTAATTTTTGTGGACTAAAGCTGTGTTACAAACTTTAGTATATTACTTCATGTTGAAATACACCAACAGTCCCAGCTTAAAATATGAATGAAATTTGTGTTTTGATATATCCATTCTGAAGTTTAATGTATAACCAATATGAAAATAAAACAATGCCTACAAATATGTTTGCATCTGTTACAAAGAAACAGAAAGCTGTGACTTGCATGAGCTATGCATTGTATGTTAAATTATAGTGAACAGTTGATGTTTCTATGCCATTTTATATGTTGAATTTATTAAAATATCTTTTTGGGTTTATCACACATCATGCTAACCAGTGTGGAATATTTAAATGTTTTCTATACACATACATGAAGTACTGATATGTTTTTAATCCATTAATTATTCTTGCAGTTTTGGGATGCTTTTCATGTTGGAGAACATGTTTTGTGTGATTAATATGTGGAAATGTTTTGCAGAAACGTTTGACAAGTTTGTTTTGTAACATGAATCACCATCTAAAACACATGGAATTATGGCATTCTTCAACAATGGTTAATGTTTTATTTTGAGAGTTTCTGGAAATTCTTATGGATTTACAAAGAATGGATCTTTAGAAGTGTGTTTGATTTGCAAGATTTTATGTTCAAAGAAAGAAAAGTGACAAATATATATAAACACCAGAGGCTGAAGTGAATCTTCATTACATTTAAAAAGTTCATTAACAAAACTCCAAATGTTTATACAGGGTGTTCGGAAAGTCACCGCACACTTATATATTGATTAACAGACATGTTACAATATAGAATACAGGAGGTAAACAATGTTGAAAGTGACCCCTGTTGGTATCAATACAGGCCTGGATCCTTCTTATTTTGTTTTTAAACACCGCTATCAGTTGCTGGCTTGAAATCAAAATCTGAAATTTAATAACATGTGATAACAAAACTGCACAGTGACTTTTCGAACACCCTGTATGACTCAGCCCCAGTGAAAGTCTTATAGTATCCAACTCTAAGTATACATTACATAGGTGTGAATAAAAATAGTTCAGAATATTTTTACATTTCAGTTAATTTAACATTGGGATGTTGAATACTAATCTAGACTTGGTCTTTATTGGTTAAAGGTAGAATTTTATCATCATATCTCAGTTAAGTGTTAGAAATAAAAAGACATGAATTAAAATGGAATTTTATAACCAGTATTTTTCAAGTTAATTCGATTAGACAACTGTGTAAGGAGTATCGGCAGTAAATTTAAATAAGCAATTATTAATAAAAACGACATTTATATCAAAGGATGAAGTGTCTAGACAAATGTCTCTTTTGTGATTCGTTTTTTTTTTTAAACTACTGAAGTTGTAATATTGGATTGATTGTTACAACATTGTAGTTTCAAGTTACTTCAAATCTTGCAGTATAAATTTTCTTTACTTAATCAACATGAAGGTAATAATGATGAAGCTTGTCAGAGTTAAGTGTAACACAACATAGTGACTAAACATAATTAGGTTCAAGTCTTTAATATATATAATAAATATTGTTTATTTTTTCACAGTATGTCTACATGACAGAGGAATTAACAGTTTTAAGTATGTTGATTTATAATTGATAATTCAAGAATCAAGTTAATTATTATTGCCTGCCCCCTGCTAGTATTTCTCTGGATATACAATGCTAATATCAGGGGTTCGATTCCCCTCTGTGGGCTCAGAAGATAGCCTGATGTGGCTTTACTCTAAGAATAATCATTGCCTGATTGCAGAGTAGTAATATTTTGGTAGAATTGTGTTTGGTGTTTTAAAGTTGTTGGTTTTTTTTTTTTATCTTTCAAAATAGAGGTACAGCCATTAGGTGCTGAAACATCAGTATAAACAACTTACCTAAAAAAACAAATCTTATTTCTAAAAATTAAAGACCAAACGTTTTTAATTAACAAGATTATTTAGAACATTTTGTGAGGACATAATAGTATCTTACCTGCAGAAATCTGGGCTGATTAGACCAGTAGTTGATACAACGTGCTGTCAGTTGAAAGGTCCAATTTTAAAATCACGAAGAAACATTGCACAATCAGCTGTTGGTTTTTTTTGTTTGATTTCATTAGGATGCTTAAATTGTACCTCGAGTTGTTTGCATTGTTTTATAACTGGTACTGTATGTTATGTTTTTAAAGTGATTTTTCCTGAACTAATACTAATATTACTGTACATGTATAAAAAAACAAACAACAACTAAATAGTTGAGGTGACATTTTAAACTTTTTTTGTTTCTTTTTAGGAACTGGAACCTTTATTCGAGCAGTAGAAACTGTATGTGGGAGGACTCCCATTCTTCTCGGTAAACCAGCAAAGTTTTTGTATGATTGTATCAAACATCAGTACCCAGACTTAGATCCATCAAAAGGCATAATGATTGGAGACCGGTACTATATTACTTTTAATTTTATTTGTGACATTGTAATTTGTCTCATTACAATTTACTCTGTTTTCATTTGTGGAGCACTTAAATTAAATAGCTGAGTATCATCTTCAATATTTTTAGTTATCTATACATACAATATTCAGAATATTCCATATTTACCTTGAAAAGAACGTCGAGCAGTAAAAGAGTAAAAATATTTTTACACCACCACAGTAAAAAAACTTTTTTGTTTGTTTTTCTGGTTGTAATTTTATTGTTATGAATGTTTCAGAAAATACATAATTCTTAAATCATTTTGTTCATAGAAATTTAACCAATATAAAAGTCATGTTTTTAAAAGAAAGTTTCATGGGATAAACTGTCTTTACTATAAATAATGTGCTTCTTATCATTTTGCATCTGTAAGAAGATGGCTCTGAAGGTATATTACATGAAACAGGCAGTGTTAGAGGTAGAAATGTAATGCCCCAAGAGTGATATTTATTATCTCGGGTATTGATTTATGTGAAATAGATAATGGTCCATTACACATCTTGCTGTATATTGAGGTACATATATTACTTTGTGAATAGTAAGATTCATATTGACATAAAGTTGTCTTGTAGAAAGTGTATCTGTTCAGAGCTCATTGCAGAAAAAATGTAACCAAACGTGTAAGTTTGAATGAGCATCAACTCACCCATGATGCTGTCAGAAAAGCTGAAGACTTGCTCTATACAGGTGTATCCATCATTGACATGTTATTCAACCATGAAGCAAAGAAAAATAACTGTAATATTCAGTAAACATTTGGGAGAAATGGAATGGTACAAGTTTGAGGCCATATCTCAGCCAATGGCAGTGATGATCTGTACATGGATCCATCATGTCATTCACTCAAAAATATATCTTATTGAGTGGATACTTTTCTTCCATTAAGACACTGAAATGATCCAATGGATACAATAACTGTATGTATCTTGATGGTAAATTCCAGATGTGTATATTCTTGACTGTGTGGGCTTATGTGAAAACTGAAAAAATCTGGCTGTAGTGTGAAGAATAAAATAGTTTGTGGAACATTACTGCACAACTGTATATTAAAAAAAACAAATCGTGTATTTTCGGTGATAATGTTCTCATGAACCAAAATGCAATGTAAGAGGACATGCTGTTTAAATGACATTAGGACATATTGAAAACGTTTTAAACTTATGCTGTTCTTCATACATTTCAGAACTCCCCACGTTTTGAATCATCACAAACCTTTATCAGTTTGTAATTCTGACACATTAAATTATATAAAAGCCAAGATTTCAATTATTCAATAGTCACTGTTTTCAAATTGGTACATCATACTTAGGAAGGCAGTAGAGTATTCAACAGTCACTGTTTTCAAGTTGGTACATCATACTTAGGAAGGCAGTAAAGTATTCAACAGTCACTGTTTTCAAGTTGGTACATCGTACTTAGGAAGGCAGTAGAGTATTCAACAGTCACTGTTTTCAAGTTGGTACATCATACTTAGGAAGGCAGTAGAGTATTCAACAGTCACTGTTTTCAAGTTGGTACATCATACTTAGGAAGGCAGTAGAGTATTCAACAGTCACTGTTTTCAAGTTGGTACATCGTACTTAGGAAGGCAGTAGAGGAAAATCTGCAGATTTATACACAGTTGATTGCGTGTTCTTTTTGAAAATGGTAGAAGTTTAGAAATAGAGATTCAACCTTAAGGTATTTTGTCATTTAATTTTTTTTTTCTTCTCCATATTGGAATGATCTTGTCACATCCTATCGTTATGATGGTACTAAGATGACACCATAAACTATGGATTGTTTTACAACAATGTAACAAGTTTAGAAATTATCAACTTTATAAACCTCACGTTATTTTCAACTCATTATTTTGATTTGTTCTGTAGTAAAATGCACAAGTAAATTAATATTAGTTGTCTTTTCATGAATTCATCAAAATGAGGATTTCTTACATGATCGAATGGGTCCATTTTGCCTAATATTTTTATGTATCATGATATTGTTTGGCAGGAATATACAGGAGTAAGTTCCAATTATTGAATAACTTAAGTTGTCAAAATTAGATATAGAAGGTTGTAAAAGTTTAAAAATACCAGTAAAAACTCTTTGAAAATATATCCTAACAGTTCTTTAAGTTTAAGTTTTTAAATGTGTCCTATTGTTCAAGAGAATGATCAGGTTTATATTTTGAATCCATGTTTTTGAACAATAGTTTTTTGTCAAGAAACAAACCCTACCGCTTAATTACAAACATTAAGTGCTTTTCCAATGAATGATTACTTAAGAAGTTAGAGAAAATTTATTTATTTCTTAATATTGTTTTGTCCAAAACAAAATTATTTTTACCTACAGTTTACTGCTTGACATTAATGCACACTAACTTGGTGTTTTAGGCTAAGTACAGACATCCTTCTGGGAAAGTCTATTGGATTAAGGACGTTGCTGGTTTTAACAGGTGTCAGTGACCTGGATGAAGTAGAAAGGTGTAGTAAGAGCAACTCTGAAAATGAACAGAGGATGGTTCCCAATTACTACCTTCCTAGTCTTGCTAACTTAGGGCAACTGATGGGAGTAATCCAGTAGATATTCTAGTATTATCATATATAGTTGTTCTTGTTAAATTTTTGTTATGGAACCAAATATAGGGACATAACAGTTAATATTTCTTGTTTGGAGTGTGCTAATGTGTTGCTTTTGAATTCCCTTACTGTACAAAGCATTCCGGTATGTTCGGTCAAGTTGTGACATACTTTTGTTCTCAACCAACAGCGAGAGCTTGTTTAAATTTATTTCATATAGAAATTACCTACATCAGTTATTTCTGTAAACGTGCTTATTAACGTACATCGTTTCCCAATGTTCTTTCTGCATGTTACTAACACGAGTTTCTTGGTACAGTGTGTACAGAAGTACGTTGTATAACTGTTCAACTGCATTTACATAGTTTTAGGAAAAGTAAAGACAGTCGATTTGTCATAACTTCCTAACCTACTGAAATGTTTTGGATTTAAGATTTATCTAGGTATAGGAAAAAATTAATTTATTGGGTGTCTACTGCTTAACGTGTGTTCATATTTAACAGACAAGATGTAAATTATTTATAGCTATTTAAGTAACTACAAATAAAAACAGGAAAGGTGATTTAAACTTTGCACTTAGCTTGTTCAGTACACTTAGTCACTTGTATAAAAACTGGAACAGTATATAAGCTAGTTTATATTAATATTTAGTGTATGCTTTAATTTCTTTACTTTAAAACAACAAAATTAGGTTTTAGGATAGTGTGAAGGAAAGAATTAATACAGTTGAGACAATAGCAATCTGCCCTAAACTTTTTTTCACTACTGATTGTACAGAAAAATATGTATTGTAAGAGAAGTGAAGTTACATTAAAAGCAAAATTGTAATCCCAAAATAATCTTAAGGTATAAAAGGTGTACTAAACATTTGTGTCCGCCCCTCAATGGTGTTTGAAATAAGAATTCTAAATGTTGCACACCTGCATTCTTGTGCTGCTTAAAATAAAGATGAAACCGAAGTTAGCAACACACAATACAGATATTTCAGCAGTATGCGACTAGTTGCCTGAAAATTGATTCAGAGTAATAAAAATAAAGGAACACAACTACTTACAGAAATAGTTTTGTCATGAGATAGAAGTTGAACTCAGTTTTTGTAATATATACCATAAAATCATTACAACGTGGTCTAATTAAAACATGGAACTTACAATTTCCCACAGCAATGTTATAATTTAGCATTTCCAGTCTAATAAAATAAATACTAATGACATATGAAAAGTACCAGGTATAATTTTCATCCCAAAGATGTAAAGGATTATTTAACTATTAGACAATATAAAAAACACTGAACCATGAAATATTAATGGTATGAATATATACAATTATGCCAAAAATTACAACAAATCAGGGAACCCAGTATTTTATTTCAGAAATTTCAAATACATTAAACACTTCATCAGCAAACCAAGGTAACGATACAGCTGTGGTAAAAATTGGAATGGTCATGGTTTTAATATTACATTTCAGCAACAAAGAAAAAAGTCTTAATACTTTATAATTATTATATATACAAATTAATGTTAATTAAACTGCTTATCTTTTTAATATTTGGTTACCATGAGCTGATATATATGACTTGCATGTTCAAATATAGAATTAAGTGTGACAGTTGCACATCTTTGGGAACAGGATTTTCCAAAATTACAAGATGAGATACTGCACACAAAAAAATTGTTCTACATTACATGATTCAAATGCCACTAGATTCCCTAGACAAGAGTGGCAGTAACAAATGCGAGAATACAGTGTCGAACGAGTCGCCTTCCATGCAACGGTTCAGAGTCGGCTCCTGGGACACTTGCTCATAGCAACGAGTTACTTTCACAGACTTAACATATACAAAAACAATGAAGCAGAGACAGATACCCTGATAAAGCTAAAAAAAAAACAAAAAAACTTCAACGTTTTCATTCTTGCTCATCTCCGAGCGTGTGCTGCACTTTAGAAAAGTCGAAATCTTTTCCTGTTCCTCTGCGGAAAATATCGAGAACATCCAAACACGTGGTCTCAAAATGTGTTGTTGGATCAAACGTTTCAGAGATGAACACCTGAGCAGATACAATGTAGTTTAAATTTTTACACAGTCTAATACAGAATCAAAGAAACCTTTGAGAATTTCTTAAAACCCTGAAGGTGATTATTATGACAGTATTTAAATGGGGAGGGGGGAAAGAGATGTCCCAATTCCACGTTAATAATGCACATGTATCAATACATCTCCAAATTTCCCAATGCTCAACTAATACACGAGTGTTAATACATCTCAAAAATTTTTCCCACAAATGTCCAAGGTAAAAATGTCTTCACAAACAAATTGTTAACCATGCATTAAAGCAAGTTGAAACAGCACTATCTGCCAAAAACCCTTACTGTGGACAGGCAGAAAAAATAATTACAGCTTGGTCTCTATTTCAAATGGAAGAGGGAGTATAATGACAACAATAAACTAAATTTAAAAATGTATATTTACAAAGTAAAAATTGCTTTTACATAAAAATGGGGAAAGATAAGACATTTTCCTAATATCCTAGGTTTACATCAATACTGTAAAGTGTAATCATCATTAAGACAGACATGCTAACAAAGTGATTTACACTTCACAGCATTAGTCCATTAAAAATGTCAATGTACATATCTGGTATTATAGAAATGCAGTAACTTAATGTTTTAACGGTAACAATCACAATACATTCTGTAACGTAATGTTTTAACGGTAACAATCACAATACATTCTGTAACGTAATGTTTTAACGGTAACAATCACAATACATTCTGTAACTTAATGTTTTAACGGTAACAATCACAATACATACTGTAACTTAATGTTTTAACGGTAACAATCACAATACATTCTGTAACTTAATGTTTTAACGGTAACAATCACAATACATACTGTAACTTAATGTTTTAACGGTAACAATCACAATACATTCTGTAACTTAATGTTTTAACGGTAACAATCACAATACATTCTGTAACTTAATGTTTTAACGGTAACAATCACAATACATACTGTAACTTAATGTTTTAACAGTAACAATCACAATACATTCTGTAACTTAATGTTTTAACGGTAACAATCACAATACATTCTGTAACTTAATGTTTTAACAGTAACAATCACAATACATACTGTAACTTAATGTTTTAACGGTAACAATCACAATACATACTGTAACTTAATGTTTTAACGGTAACAATCACAATACATTCTGTAACTTAATGTTTTAACGGTAACAATCACAATACATACTGTAACTTAATGTTTTAACGGTAACAATCACAATACATTCTGTAACTTAATGTTTTAACGGTAACAATCACAATACATTCTGTAACTTAATGTTTTAACGGTAACAATCACAATACATTCTGTAACTTAATGTTTTAACGGTAACAATCACAATACATTCTGTAACTTAATGTTTTAACGGTAACAATCACAATACATACTGTAACTTAATGTTTTAACAGTAACAATCACAATACATTCTGTAACTTAATGTTTTAACGGTAACAATCACAATACATACTGTAACTTAATGTTTTAACAGTAACAATCACAATACATTCTGTAACTTAATGTTTTAACAGTAACAATCACAATACATTCTGTAACTTAATGTTTTAACAGTAACAATCACAATACATACTTGATTCTGTTCCCCATCGTCTTTGGGTTTATAAACATCACTAACCCATACAAACCTGCAAGAGACAAAAATCAGTTAATATTTTCACCTAATGTGTCACAACTAAGTACATAATTACACACCAGTACATATTACAGCCCGTATGTTAAAACTGGTACTTTTAATATCTACAATATCTTGAAAATATTTTAATATCTACAATATCTTGAAACTTAAGCCTCATTTTCAAAGATGCAAATTTTATATTATATACATAAACTTCCTGGTAAAAATGTGTGAATGAATAGTACAATATCAGTACAATATAGACATATGACTTGATTCTTCCCCTGATATACATACATTTAATGTTATTTTCTCTATAATTCAGTTATCACTACACACAGTAACAAAACAGACACAAGCATAAGGATTAACTCAAACAAGAAACAAACCCTTTGGTGAGAAAAACATGTGTTAAATGTTCAGAGACAGATGATGCCCTCAATGAGGTTGTTACACATGTTACAGCTGTTACCTGCAAATCATTTGCAGTAAGTTTAATGCTCTTGTATTTTTCTTATTCTATCATTTTTACGCACACCATTTAAGATGCACTTTTTTGCAGTCATTGTTTAAAGCAATAAATCTTGGTTTATTTTATACTAATATTTTAGGTGGTTAGGCATACAAACTGTCATAAATTTAATAAAATTATGTGTAGTAAACAATTGCAAATATTCAGTGTATGATACAGTTTAAAGACAGAAACAAAAATGAAGAATAAACCCATAGTAAATACAGATAAGGTGGTTCTGAATAGAAAACCCAATATGCAATTTGAACTTCCCATATATAGAGCTTTTTAGTGACCTGATATTTGAATCATTTGATCAAGAAACATGTGAGAAAAGTTACAAACAGATAAACAAGTGTATTACTTTTATATAGTTCACACTTCAAGTCACAACTAAAAAATGACAGTTGAGTTTTAGTATTTGTAGTTTGTAAAGCTATATAAATTCACAACAATGGCTTATGTTTATTTTCACTTTTTAAAATGATGTTAACAATCTGTTCGATACAACACAAAATTTGTTGCATTACAAAATGATTTGAGTTATATTTCCACAGTCCAGTCAAGTACTTTAAGAAAATTTTCAATCTTAACGTTAGCTCTGCAATTTATTTTCCATTGCAAAAGGTTCCATCATAAGGATACCCTATCCAAAGCATACCACTGTCATCTGGTGGCCTTCATAATCAATTTATGTAAAAGCACTATGGTTAACAGCACTCATTTCAAATGTCCAATATCACAAAATTCCATAGACAATGTATTTGAGAACTCAACTGTTATGTGATTGTATGTAATAGCAATAATACCCATTTTATTCTCTTGATGTCATTGAAGAGATACCTTGTGTCACTTCTACATTTAGAAATCCTTCTTGTTTATGCTGCATATTGGAGCATGTAAGTGGCTTTGACCTCTAACCTTTATGTGCTTGTTGTCTTACTTGTTACAATATACAACACTTGCTTCATCTAGGATACAACTTGTCATTGGTCAATTCTTGAATGATCTGGGTCTTCCAAGTTGATACAAATTCCTTTGCTTTCCAACATTATTAAAGTAAAAGGGATTTTTCAATCTTGGAAATTTTAAACCCGGTCTGAATACGTACATCTTTATGACCTGAGAGACTGAATATTTTCCTTCATGAAGGTTGGTCGCCTTTGGGAAAGGTATGTAACAAATCTTCAGTAGTTTCACAGTATTTAAAAAATTAGAAGGAAAGACACTTTATATTGACTGTGAATGTCACATGGTTTGGACATTCAAGATAATTTTAAAATATAACATGTTCAACCTTCTATACACTTCTGTACATCATTACTATAAGATAAATACAAATATAACAATACAGTGTGTTGTTAACTGAAAAACCCTTACTTCTGTTTAATGGGGCCCAGTAAGTCAAGTCCCATCTTGATTTCTTCTTCAGGGTTAGAGGTTTCCACTGCAGTGCTAACCATGGCTACAAACCAGCCTTTTGCTGCTACTTGATGCGTGTAAGAAACCAAAGACACATAGACATCTGGAAAAACAAGATTTACTGTTAGCTTTCAGTTATATTACAATAAATATCCATTAATTGGTAAACTTAAACTTCTCAAAGCTAATTTCTAATAAATGTTTAATTCTTTCAGACACTGACCTAATAAAATAATACTCTTAACTGAAGTAAGTCAGTTTCTTACTAATATATTAATTTTAGAAGTGTGAAATTTGTTACACTAATAATATAAAAACAAATATAAAATACACAAATTAAATTTGTGATGCTAACTGAAATGTATTCAGTAACCTACTTACAATAAAAGATGTGTACGTTTTTCTTCATGAAATGTGTTATATTTATAAAAATGGATTTTGAAAGTTTAAATAACATTAAAAATTATGTACAACATAACATATGAATTAAATATCTTCCTTTAAAAAAGCATTATGAATTTACGAGTTAATTATGATAAACAAGTTTTTGAAAATATTCTAAAAACTGAAATTAGCAAGCTGAAGTTTACAAAAATGACAAAACTTCTAATTTTGTTTTCTACAGGCCTGTGGTTTGGCTCGAATTTCATGAAACATCTTCAAAAAAAGAAAAATAAACACTGATGGATTACTCAATGTCAACCAGCATATACAAGTTCAGGAAATGGTCAAGTTCTGTTGTTTTCTTATTGTTAGGTTTTTCTTTAGTAGGTTTAATGTATATAACTAAATTTTTTTTTTTAATTTTGTATGCATCTTTCATTACTCATATGGCAATAACTAAGATAAAACAAAAACGTGCAACAAGATATTATGGGATTTTAAAATACAGCTCGAGTCTCAACTTCAGTACAATTAGAATAATTTTATTCAGCTTCTTAAAGGCATAAGTCCATTACAAACTTTATGAATATTATAAATACATAAATCTTTACCTGAATGTCGACCAACTTGTTTCTGGGGAATGATAATCTGACAAGATAAAGCATCCTTAGTGTTAGGAATTGGATGGTTCATTAAACAGATGCATCTAACTACCTGGAAATGGAAATGTGCTTATATAAAACTACATCACATCCAGAGTACCTAAATCTTTAACATATACTAATACAGTGTTCCCTCGTGTATCGCGGTAGATGCGTTCCAAAACCCCCCGCGAAAGATTTTCCGCGAAGTGGGATCGCTGATTTTTACGTATATATTTATGTGCATTTAGACTTTTAAAACCCTCCCTGTACAACTATTTAACCCTCCCATTACAATACTGTTCATTATTGCTGAAATAATAAGAACAATTATTAAGATATTAAGCCTTAAAATTAAAAATTACATATCTTCACCAGGTGGTGTCTTTTCGGGGGACACCACTTCCTCTTCTGTGGAAGGTGAATCGGCAATTTCTTCGTCAGTCGTTACAACTTCAGGAACAGTACTTGCCACCGGTACCCTTTCTTTCTTGCTCGGCTGGAAAAACATTGTTATTGGCAGTTGTTTTCTCTGCCTCTTTAGCCTATCGAAAATCATTTGATAAGGAGTCATCAGTTCTTCTATTTTATTGCAAAATTGTACTGATCGAACCATATCGTTGTCCCATTCCTGTGAGCACTCCTTCACTTCGTTAATTAGTTTCATTAATTTATTTTTAATATTTTAATGGTATTTAATGCTATATTTTGGATTTAATGTTTATTATTTTATATATATATATACATGTGTATGTGTGTATATATATGTGGGGGTTTGCTGAGCCCGCGAAGTGGCGAGGGAACACTGTATTAACATATCAACCATTAGAATTAATAACAGAGAAAAACAAAGGTAAAAGTAATACACACCCCTATGTAAAAAAAACCCATTTGGCACCATTACACATTTCAACAAAGAAGTAAGTAACACTAAATCATACATAGAGAAATGTTAAATTTGTATTGTTAGCCACCTAACAAAGAATAACAAAAATACTTTAAGACTTGACTACTGGCCTCTTAGTCATATGCAATTTAATAACCAAAGGTTAAAAACATAAAAATGATTAGTAATAAAATCCTTAATCAGTTTACGATTTTACTGTATTTCTTTGGCACACACAAATCATATATGACCAAAAACTAACTAAATTTGGAAACAAAATATTAATATGACCATGCTGAGGACTTTGAAGTTGGAAACCATAAATGTTTCAATATTTTATGACAAATAGACAAAAAATGTCTGTCAGGTAATGTGATATAAGAAGCTTGAAATACACAGCTGCATAATCTGACAGGTTCAAGCACACAAATTATGAATACATCCATATAACTCGGAATAATATTTTATCACAATCATATACATAACGAATTAGAATATCTCATATTTAAGCATTAATATGAGCAACTCATCTAAAATTATTTTTATCATTCCACGAGCTAAAGATCTTTCCTGTAAAGTTTAAACAATGTTAAAACTGATGTGTACACAACACTGATAGGTAATCGTTTAACTCTGGAAGATCATAACACTGAAAGTTGATTGTGCAAATTTCTCAATTAAAAACAAATGTTCTAGTAATAGTGGTACTTCTCTATGAGACTATGAATTGAAACTTTCCCAGTTAGAGTGCAACTAATGGTCACAGGTGGTGGATGAAATCAGCGTAGATAAATGGAAATGAATGCATTAGGTACAGCCCCATCTTTATGTCCAAATGGTTAATGAAAACAAGTTGCCAAGGAAAAAGTAAGGATGTTTAATGTGACAAGAAGACACCAGGAACAAATTGTGGGAAGAAAATGAAAATCATAGAGTAAACCAATGGGATCATAAGCCAAAAACAAATGGTGATAGCAGGAATCTGCCCAGGAATAAAGAAACACGAGTGGGCACGAAGGAAAGAAGCCGTACAGGCAACAGAACAAAATATTACATGAATTTTTAAAAATATATTTAATTTAAACAAAGATCAATAAATACATAATAATAAATCCATTAAACTTCTCACAAGACAATCCCTTCATGCCACATACCATTTTTAGTAACCCTCCTCTGAACCCTTTCGAAAAATTCAATATTTTTCTTATGGTAAGGAGCCCAAGACTGAACACAACACTAAATATAGCCTAACCAGTGACTTATACAATGCAAGTATAACCTCTTTTAGACTTGTATTCAATATTTCTATACATACAACCTAATATTCTATTTGCCCCAACACTGGCAAAAACACACTGCTTGAATGGCTCAAGAGACTGATCAACCATCATACCAAGAACCTTTCATGACACTGTTTAGGTTATTCCCATCTAATGTGTACTTGTAATTCAAATTATAGTAACACACAGTATCTTGCAATTATCTTACTAAAAACACATTTAACACTTATTTTCCCAACTCACTAAATAATCTAATTGTAAAGCAGCAGCACCCTTGTCAAAGCTAGCAACCCTCATGACCTGGATATAGTCAACAAATTTATGTAGCTTAACTCCATCTGTATCATTAATATAAATCAAAAAGAGCAATGGCCCTTAGACTGAGCTCTGAGGTCACCACTTACAACATCAATCTAGCTTGAGTGAACTCCATTTGTAACAACTCTTTGCCTTCTTTTATTAAATTAAATTATCCCCCATCTATCCTATTAACTAACTAATCCTCTATCAAAGATGTTTATTTACAAACCTTTTATGTGGCACTTTGTCAAATGTGCCACGAAAATGCAAATACATGAAATGTACACCATTAACCTTATCTACATATGCAATACCAAAATCAAATCATAGCAAGAAATTTGAAAGGTAAGATTTTCCCCTTACTAAAACCATAGACTATCCAATAAAATTCTGAACTTTGTTAAAAGACTTTGCAAAGTATCTTCTATTGGATTTCCCAAATCTTTTACAGCAACTGCTGTATGACTAGTAAGTCTATAAGTAAGACTAATGATGGAATAAAATAGAAACTGCTAGTGAAGGAATGTTAATGAAAGCAATTATCATGGAACAAAAAGAACATAGAATCTCTGTACTAAGAATGGAGACTACACAATGGAAATAAAGAACAAAACACTTGAAATCTGTTTGTGGCTATCAAGATCCCCAACCTAAACTGAGTTGGCATCCCCATGAGGAATTCTGGACAAAAACCAAAGGGGGAGCATGAACAATGGATAAACACCAATAAAACCTCAAGATGGGTCCACCTACACCTGTAGTCAGGGAGATAGTACTAGTCATTGGTGGGACCCCCGAAGTGGTAACATTAGCTTCAGAAAGCAACTGGAATAAACTGAGAAAAATGTAAGCATGTTGAAAACTTTAAAAATGAGGAAGTCATAATAAATGAAGACCACTTCAGGAGTATACCAAGTCAGAAATAAAACAATAAAGAATAACAAAAAAGGAATTGGAATACACATGCTGCCAAATAAGTGACAATTTAGTAAAAGCACATGGAGGGATTGCATGCTTTACATGAGACAAGTTGGTTCCACTAGGAGGTAGCAGAAGAGTCATGGCACAAAGAGAAATTTTGCATAGGGGTAACACTGAACTAGAACAGCTAATATTGTGAGGAGATTGAAGTGTTGTACTGCAACTATTGTGTTGTAGGTTTTTCTTCAGGAATGTATATGAAAGATCTTGAGTAAACAGAAAACTGGTTCCATTTAAATTGTTTTTCACAATATTAATTCAAATATACTAGAGCTTTTGTTATGTTTTTAAATCAAAGCTACAATTCAGCTATTTGCTGTAATTACTTTGTAGAGTACAACCCCAGATCTTTAGCATTATGTCTCTAAGTTTACCTCTGTCCCACCAGAAGTCACTACTACAGACATTTCTACCTACTGAACCATATAAATTTATATTTATTTAGTCCAATTCCCTGATGACTTACCTGACCCACTTTTTCTACCCTATCAGGAACATATGATGGGTCACAATAAACCTGTTTACATCTTGCAGTTTCATTTCCAGAACGAACACCAACTACTTTTCCATTTTCCATTACTATTTCATCAATTGATTTGTCCAACATGTATGTACCTCCATAGATAGCACTTAACCTAAGGAAATGGTAATAATAATAAGAATACTTTATTGAACTTTAATAATAATTAAATACACAATTTCTTCTTGGCTAAATACAATGTAAAAAACATGTAATACAGAATTCTAAATTAGATGATTTAAACTTTTACATGAAATTATACAAAAATACAAAATATTTTTATATTAATTTTTGTGTTTGGAGTTGGTTTGAATGTGTGCATTTTTTTTCAGAGTGGAATGCCCAAACTCAACATTTGTTTTAAAGAATATTTAATACCAAAGCTATTTGCACTTTTAATGATTCAGAGAAACGTAATGTTGCATTTCTTGGCTTTTCCATAAAACTGTCCTCAATATGAAGCACATCAACATTCCTACCACCAACTTGTAAGCTACTCTAATCAAAGTGGGATTTTACCATCACTCTTGTAACCAAAGTCAAAGTGTAGAGCTCGATTCTTTTGTCTCCATAGTAACAGAGAACAAACTACAAAAATCTTAGGTTTACAAGCCAACACACTAATTCCTTTTTATAAAAGGGGAAAATATTTGTTACTTTAAGGTAACCAGTAATAACATACATATATCATAATGGAACTTTTATATTACTAACTGTAAATGTTCTGTGTACTTCACCTGCACTTCTAAAATTTAAGCCCATGTATTTGAATGAAATCAAACAATCAATAAAAGATATTTCATTATGAAATATAGGAAAAATATTTCGAAATGTGATCGAGACCTGTTTTTCCTAGTTACAAATTCTAAAGAATAATAACTTGCAAGGGCTGTTTTTAAGTATGATTTCATTACTTTATAGTAGTAATATTTTCATACAATAAACTCACTGTTATTACTTTTAATGTATCTTACATCACCTTGCTTATTTAAGCAAAATATATCCCTCGTTATAATACACGCTTAAAATTGCACAAGTTATTTAAGTGTATTAAAGTATTTCATTATTCAGAAAAAAGTTAAAACAAACATAACAGATCAAATATTACACATTTGATCTGTTAAATAATATCCAACTTTGAAAAGATTAAATCTTCAAAATTTTAGCACAAAATTCCAAAATTATACACTAGAAGTCAGCTATTATCACATCATAACATATGTAATTTTGGCAACAACGAAAACCTTCGACAATACATTACAGAGAATTACAGTTGTAAACAGGTCTGTAGTAATCTTTGAATACCAACCTTGCAAAACCCTGTGGTAGTTCTCCCAGTCCGTAGAGTGGATAGAGATAAGGACTTTTTCCATATCGAGCAAGAGAATCACTGTAAAGTTTGATTCTCTCAATCAGTTCTAAGCAAGGCTTGTTAAGATACCTAAAAAATATCAGAAAAAATAATGAAATCTAACCTTATCTGTTTGCAGATATTAATATGGGCATAAGGAAGAACAAGTTATACAAACTAATTAAAAGCCATAAAATATACATCCACACACAATGAAATGTTTTCATCTAACACTTGAGGAAAGATAACTACATGATTTCTCTAGCTACTTGTGAAAAAGTGATGACACAAGAGGTCCTTCAATCTATTGACAGGTAAAACTCTTCTACAATCTATCATGTTAAACATTCCAATAAATTAAAGTAATTACAGTGACATACTTACTCGTCGTCTCTGTATAAAGCCAAGGCATGACCCGTGAAATCAGCAGTATCTTTATCTAAACCAAACTTTTCATACAGCTGAGCTGCAGTTGTCTGGTTAGGATCAACATCCTTCCAGGTCTTGGGATCAGTCAAGTTAAAATCTTGAACATATACTAAAAAATTACGAAATCTCCTCTTCTCAAACATGCCCATCAGACCTTTAAATAAATAAATTGTGAGTTATTTGCATACACCTTGCAGCAAAGTTTTTACTAAACCGGTGTTCAACATTTAAAATAATGAGATAGAGGCTAGAATTGCATTTGTTCTTTCTTTAATTTTACATAACTATGCAAGATGTATCTGCACTGGCTGTCTCCCTAATTTTGAAGTAAACAACTAATGAGAGGGAAGCTAGTCATCACTTAGGCTTCTCTTTAACCAATAAACAGTGGGATTGAATATCACATTAAAATGCCACAACAACTAAAAGGAGTGAACATGTATGGTGGAACAGGGAAAAATGCTTTGGACTAGTTTCCAGAGTAACACATTAGTCTCATGGTGATTTCACTTAATGCTGAGAATTCGTTTTATTTTTAACTTACTGATACATAATGTAGGAGCTGCTTGACAACATACCTTGGAAAAAATGTTATTTTGTTCATTATCTAACCTAATCAGTTTACATTTTAGTTACTTTTTATGGTAATAAATAATACACATAAAACCAAAAAAGTACAATATTTACAACAGGATTTTTTTATTCTGTGGACTTAACCCTACTTTTAATAAAACTAAAAATTGTAAAACTACATTAAACAAGTTTCATTTAATAAAATAATACAACTAAGAACACCAAATAACAAACAATATCCTATAACTAATTATTTTCGGCTTTCTTCCCATGAAATGAAAGAGCCTGTAATATTCACCTCAGCTTAACAACACAATTCCCCCCTCAATGATAACAAATTTGATATTAAGCTTCATAATAGACAATGCCCTGTACATAAAAAACAATGTAATCAGTCATTTTATGGATTATGTCCTTGGTTCTCTATTAGTTACATATAATATAAAACATCAGAGGACTTAGCAATTTGTGAAGTAGAGGATAAGATGCCCAATTTTCTAGTGTATGGGCCCATAAACAAAAAAGATTGAAGCATATAAACATTATACTCTGCTCAAGTAATATTTATGTTACAATAAATATCTCATTAAATTCCATATTTCTTAGAAGGGTCGTACACAGAAGAGATAGAAAACCTAAAGGTCACAGTACTCTCACTAAGGGAAAATAAAGATCTTTTAAAAATGTTTCCTTATAAAACTGAGAAACAGAACTTACATAATATTAAAAGATGATTATAAAACTGAGAAACAGAACTTACATAATATTAAAAGATGATTAACTGTTCTTTTATTCCAAGTTAATTTGCATATTTTTATAATAAAGTAGTTTAATTATATTTATTGAACGTAACTCTAAGAGGTTGTGACATGCATTTTGATCTACCTAATATGATAGGGTTAGCATCAAAACTGTTTCACACTTACAAGTTTATTACTAAAACTGGTTTTGATAAGTCATCCTCAATCCTGCATATGAAACTAAATATTCTTGTTTTAAATACTGATGTGTATTTTACCATATGATTGAAAATTCTTTATTTCCATTGATAACACAAACAAGAAAATTAATCCACTGAATTATCCTTACAAAATTAATAAATGTAACTTCCATGAAGACTTGTATTTATAGATCAGCTTTGTTTTTAAGTCAAGCTTAAGTCATCTATACTCTTGTTAATTAATGTATAAGTATATATAAATTTTAAAATTAATTTAATCTAAATTAAGAATATTAATCTATAAACTTGAACACAGATGTTAGTACATCTACATTTGTCTAGTTAAAATATCACACTTGTTAGGAGGTGCATTCAAGTAGCACACAAATCACTTATTCTAAATTTACTTCCAGAAACAACTAGAGCAAAGATAATTGAAAAGCTTCAAAAGATTACAGGTCTGCATAACTAATTGTTATGCCAAACACACACAATTAAAAATAGATTATTTCTCACTTGAGGCCAAAGCTTCTTTCTCATCTGCAGGAACCTTTGAAATCTTCCCTCCTTTGTACACGTAACTACCTTCCACTGATTTAAATTCTAAGTAGCGAGTTACTCCTGTATGGATGAGTAACTTTACCAACTGGCCTAGAAGAAGATTAAGAGAGTACAGTGAACTCTTCAAAACATTTACGAATAGCAAATTTATTGCATGTAAAGAATTTCTGAAACATGACACAATGCACACGTGCCTCTCAGTGGTTACACTCTTCCACCATACAGCTTTCAATTATATTCATATCGTACATCAAGTATGATTGTAAAGAACCATAATGCGATTTAATTTGTACATACTTTACCTTTCCAAGATAACATGAAATTCTGGAATAACCATTTTAGTCAACACTAGACAATTACAACTATTAACACATTGTGTAAATGAGAGAAATTTTTATTACCACAGTTCCATAACAAAATGTTATTACTAAACAGACATTTCATCTAATATATGGGGTGATAACAAAAAACAAAGTCGCTAGAATTTTTTTTTAAATATGAGAATAAAAGAAATGTAAAAAAACATGCAAGTTATGCAATGTCAAAAATGTGGATCTCTACAAGTAAAAATCAGGTGTTTTTATGCTGTATGTATAGTGAGTTAGCAAATGAAAAGTTAAACATAGTTGGTTAAGGTAAATAAAATTCATCTGCTGTATGCTGTGCTAAATATACAGTCCAGCTACTTATATTGTTGATAGAGCTGAAAAACAAGTCAATATTAAAAATGTTTTACAAATATTATTCATTAATTATAATAGATGTATCTGAATATAATAACTTACACAAAAACTAAAGATTCACACATACAAGTTTCATGCCTAACACATCAGGAACAGAACATTCCATGTGAACCTACAAAAATAGCCAACCACACCTCAAGCCCTCACATGATTCTATTTCAAGGAAAGCTAGAGTATAGGTAAGTTTTTTGGGAGGTGTTTTTTTTTCATGTATATAAGAAGTCAACATAAAATTATTTATCTGTACTAATACATCATGCAATAAACAATTTGAGAAATGTATAAACATGTATAAACTCTTAAAACAAATGTGGAAAGCAAATAAGCTAGGAAGTGTATTCTTTGCTGAAAATACAAGCAAAACAATGTTGTAACAAGACTGTCTGTCTTTGTGTGCGTGTGTGTGTGTGTGTGTGTGTGTGTGTGTGCATGCCAACCAAATAACAGGAGGACTGAGAAGGAAACCTAAATGTTTTATGCACAAATTACTGAGAATAAAAACATATGTTACACCTGCACAGAAATAGACAAAATTAAAAAAATTCTTGAATTAATAGAAGGACAGAAACATTTTTTTCACATATCGCACAGAAATAACTATACATGTAAGTCTGTAGATTACTGTTCACAAAACATTTGGAATCACTGTAGTAGCTGGAATATTGTGGATGTGTGCATTAAAACTTGCAAGACTGTTATACATAAAAATTCCTCTTAAAAAAAAAAGAAACTTCATATTAGTGTATGGACCATAACTGAAAATTTTATTAAAATTAAAAGGAAAGTTTATATTTAAACTGTTTATGGAAATAATCACAAAAAAATATTGAACTGCTGTTTTCTACAAAATATGGCAAAAACAGATCAAAACATCTGTTGGTTCAAACAAAATTATTTTGGTATATATGTAAAGAGAGTCAGTAGCGTTCTTGAGGAATTATCAAATAAACAAAATATTGGTAAAATATCCATTTTTTTAGTGTGAATCAATCACACTATGAATAAATATTTATATCCTAATATACTGAACATTAAGTTTCAACTTTTGAACATAAATGAAAAACTTGTCAGCCTTGAGGCTATCTTTCATGCATGATACCACAGAGATACCATCATACACCTTCATGTATAACACACACACACACACGCACTAGATGCACTTCTATAGTCTGTGAAAGTGTTCCGTTTCAAGAGTACATAAAACCAAAGTTATTAGTAAAAATTGTTATTTCTTGCTTTTGAAGTTTGTGTCATGTTGTAGTCTACAATAAGACTGCATAATTCTTGTCATGAATCACAGCATATAAAATTTTACTAGTGCAATGACAGTGCAAATTGTGACATTAAGAATCCCATATGTGACATGTCATTTTCGTGTCCACTGACTGACTGATGGATAACACTACCCTTTAAGGAAAACAATGGATATTTAATCTGAAGTACAACTGGGCTTATCTCTCCTATACACAAAAATTTTGGGTCAGTTAATAAATCTAAGAAAACACCCATTAATATTATGATACACAAATTGTTATGTTTCTTTGTCATGTGAAACTACTATGAAGTTAAGATCACAGGCCTCAAGATAGTAGAAACATTACTTTATTAAGCATGTACCAAGTTCATACATTAATTATTAACAAACAACCTCTTAAGCTATAAATTTATTTTAAATATTTCAAAAAGTCATACATGTTCAACATGACATGTATAGGTAATAAAAGTTACACATTTTGAAGTAATTATTAGTTCCAACTAATTATACAATGTAGAAATTACAAGCAGCTTAATTTTAACCCAAAAATTCAAATTTCTTTTCACATCTATTCAAATATTTCCTAGACCATTAAATTAAATTAAAGCAACCACAGTACACCTCTTGTTACACAATTTCCAATTCACTGCTTTAGATAAACAAACCTGCTTCAAATACTGAAATTTGTTTGTATATCAAATATATTATTGTTAAAAGCCCTTATTCTTGTTACAAATTACATTTTATATAACATGCCTCAGTTAATTTATTCATCAAAATCTGTGTAAATTTCAAGTAATACTCATGCAAGTCAATTTCACCAATATAAAGTGTTTTGAACATAGCCAAACCGAACATTTTAGTTGGAACAACTACACAACTTAATACATTAGATTCATTTTAAACGTACGGACACCTTAACTTCTTTAAACGTACGGACACCTTAACTTCTTTAAACATACGGACACCTTAACTTCTTTAAACATACGGACACCTTAACTTCTTTAAACATACGGACACCTTTACTTCTTTAAACATACGGACACCTTTACTTCTTTCTTCATTATTTTGTTCATGCAACTTTCTCACACTCTTCACTAAATTTCACACAATTTTCAAAAATGTCTTGAAAGAAGTCTAATTATCAAACTTACCATTAGCCATTAGAAATTTTGGTATAAGGTCGACATTCCAGTCTCTAGATCTACCATATTCCTCCAAATGAGTGACAGGCATGTTGAATTTTTCAAAAAGCTCTTCTAAAGGGGTAAGTGACGCACTTTCACCTCCGTAATACTTGTTTCTATCCATGTGCAACACTTTCTTCCCACTTACAGAAAGCATCCCACTCAAAATACATTCCTAAAAATTATAAATTATGTAAATATAAATATTATACTCAAAATTGTTGTACAAACATTACTAGTACAAAACTTAAAACCATTAGAGGAAAAGTTACAAAGTATTATTTCATACACTTTGACATTCCAAATACACTCAAGTTTCTTGAACATGGCAAGTAGGACTTTTCATAGAGTACTATGGAACAAAGGCTGAGAGTACAACACATTGGCTGTGCAAATAACATGATAAACTTGACTTACCAGTACTGTAATTAATTAACAGGTTAATGCTTATGTAAATAAGAATAGTAATGTTGATTTGGTGTATCCATATTTTTAGAAGACATTTGATAAATGCTACACAAAAAGTATATTCCAAAAAATTCTATTTCTTAGATACAAGAGATAAGTTAATTTTGACTGAAAAATGGATGGAAGGAAGAAGGTAGAAGTTAGTTATAACTAAGAGTCCAATTAAAACTGGATTAATACCACAAGAAAGGTACCTCAAGACTCGATGTTATGGACTTTTGTTTGTTCTTTCTCAATCACACTAACAGCACAGATGTTCCATGAACTAATTTTTTCATTGTATCAATAACTTAAAATTATTTAAGACATCCAACTATCACGTCACATATAAAACATGTTACCTTTGTTATTTCTAAGTGGATGCAATTAGTGTCACACTTCAGGATTTATTTTAAGTTTTTAATACTGTATCACTCATCTGCAATATTTCAAAATCAACAGTTATAATACAAGTATGGAAATAGTCAGTACTCCTTAGTATTTCTCTTTTTCCACATGTCTACAGAATCATAGTGACTGACCTACCATATGAAAATTACAACTGGGTGGGTGGTGAAAGAGATAAAGCAATATTAGTGCTTCTGGGATACGACACCTGAAAAGTACACATTTCAAGTGTGGGGGATTTTTATATTTTAACTAAAAAATTTAGATGCAGTAATTAAAAGTAATACAAGTCCTTCTACAGTGCATTAAGGTAAAGAAGTCCAATTATATAAAAGGTGGGTATCTAACAATAGCAAGAAAGTAATGACAACCATAAGAATCATCACGTATTATACACCACCAACAGTTAAAGGCAAAACTGTTAACTCCAGAGAAAACCCAAGTTGTTGAAAGTGAAGCTAATCAGTCCTACTAATCAAAATACTCTCAGTAACAGACCCAACATCACCTTAGGATCTCTGAATATTCCATGAGGAGGAACAATGTGTGTGGTAGTGAGAACTTAAGACTGAATAGTCTTCAAAAGATGACTTCCACTCTTCTTTCAAAATGGAAGAAAAAAGGAATAATATCAGAAAGGACTGAAACTTTCACTTTTTGGGACCCCAAATGACAAACACAAGAGTGAAAAACTCAAATATTAGAAATGTTTTATCACTCATTAATAAAACTGGGAACTGAGATGATGGTTAACGAGCTTTGTTTCCAACCATCATAACATGAATTTTTATCAGATTAAATGTGTGTATAAACAATGATAATCAGGTACAGTGCAAACTCACTGAGAACAACTTCTCACGATAATGAACAACAAGAAACTAAACATTTAATACTTCATGATGTGGCAGGGGGTGAAAAGCCACATCACATTTGTTGATAAGTATTCAAAATTTTATTAAATTATGTCAATAAGTTCTGGAATCAAACTGTAACTTGAAGTACAAAATTTAACATTATATATTAGTTTATTTCTTAAAAGTAAATATTAAAAGAACACATTCATATACAGGTTTTAGTGAGTCACATAGTATGTTGAAGACAGCACTTTGAAACTAGATGTTTGTGATGTCAAAATACTTATTCTCTTGTTTCATACAAATTAGAAATTCAAATTACTGATATTGTAAAGTTAGAATTTAAAATAAGAACCTCATATCTTATTTTGCTGAGCTGTGGCTTATGTACTGAATCAAACACATTCAACTCTTTCCATATTTTTGAAACAGTCCCTTATACTTTCTTACTACAATATATGACATGTGAATAACCAATCAACAGCTTAGAATGTCTCCAGAGTGGTTTTCTCAGCCATTTCAATCCACTGAAAGGCTACCATGCTCTCTCAATCCAAGATTTCAATGTAGTAGGTTGTCTTTAGTCTACTAAAAGTTTTTTTGTCTAAATATATCTTAGTTACTGAGCTTAAGAAATTATAGTGGAATTCTATGATATCAGTATAACTTTTATCACTTTATAGTTATTTAACTGCATATGTAAAACCTTAAAAAATTTTGTTTGATATCCTCTGTATGCAAAATTTTGAAAGGCTTAGCAACCTATGCCCATCAGGGACTGAGAATGAAGGTGGTACTGAAAAGAATTAATTGTTTGCTTTGCATTGATACAATTTGTATATGTTTGCTTGGCATGACTAGAAGGTTAATATAGTAAAAAATAAATATATATATGTAAATATACAGTGTTATGAGACAAACTACCTTGACTCAACATTTGTATTTGTGCTATAATATGCATTATCCTAGCATGAAAAACAGCATAATTCACATAATTATTTCCAAATTATTTTATGATAGTTGGGAGGTTGGTTAAGTGACAGACCCCTACATGCAGTACAGAAAATAACAATAGACTTACTGAAAACAAACACTTGAAATATATTTAAGAGGTTATAGAGATCACAGATGAGATTTTTGGGACAAAAATAGTTTTTTTTTAATCTTAACCTGAAATCACTTTGCACTCGTATTAGTAACAAAACATTTTCATAAACATATTAACAAAAATATTTCATTTATAAAATCTGATTTTTGGTTTACACAACATTTGTAACCTATAAAAAAACATCTACATAATTTTGTAAAAATACACATGCTGTATCAAAAGTTAGAGTGACAATGATTAATGTGTTCAAATGTGTAGACAAACGTGTATATTATAAAAAGCCCATAGCAAAAGGTTTAACTGCTCGCAGTTCAATTTGCCAAAATATAAAAATTTGAATTTAGGGTCAAAGTTAGAAGCACCATTCTTCTTCTAATTTCAAAAATCTAAGCAATGCAGCCTCACATTTATTGGTCATTATGTAGATAAAAAGTGTGCATGTTAAGGTAAAGACCAAATGCTTTGGAATAAGAATTCAGTATCACAACTCATATCAAGCAAGTACGCCAATCATAAAACTAGCATACCAGATTAACATGGCTGTTCTGTATCTCAGGTTTTGTATACTTGTGTCCCTAACTGACTGTACAAATGTGGTTTGACTAGATGTACACTTTCAACCCCATCACAAAGCATAACGCATTTATCAAATAGCAATCACATGCAACAAGAAATCTATTGTATTTCAAAACCGTAACCCATACAAACTACCCCTAAAACCAACAGCAAATTTAAAAAGTTTAAAACTGTTTTCAAATTTGCACTAAAATATCAAATAATTTGTGTTTAATATCTTTAAATGCCTGAATAAAAAAAATATTAAAAATATGAAGGACCATAAACTTAGTCTCCAGAACTTTCAACACAAAGTGTTCACGCAAAGGACTGGTTTATAATAAAGTTTAAAAAAATACCAAACTACTAAAGAGAAAAAAGAAAATTCATATAACAAGAATTTATCACAGGTTAATAAATTTTATTTCTACCTTTGGTGAATAGTATTAAGATGTTTCTAAAGATTTTACTGGCACTGATATACCTTTCCCATCTTTAGTCAACTATTATGGTCTTGTAATATGGGAACATAACTTTACCACATGCTATACTCTTTCTTTTATCAATTTTCTTGGGCTGGTTTCCTCTTAAAAACTTCAGATTACTGTGGGGTTAATAGTTGTTTGCCATCTATAAAGATTTACAAAGATGAATTTTTTTTTAAGAACAACCTACATTCTGTTCATATCTTTAGGCATCTTTAGTGATAAATAATATGGATGATTGAATTTCAACATCCCTCCGAATATAAATAAACCAGCTATAGCTAGGTGATTATCACCATTAATAAATAAAATGGATAATTGGATTTCAACATCCCTCTGAATATAAATAAACCAGCTATAGCTCGGTGATTATCACCATTAATTTGGGCAGCAGTAATTAAACAGAAACTTGCCAATAATTTGAGATAAAGGAGGGAAAGGGGGTGGTAATGAAGCAAAACAAAACTTTTAAATTTTTTTTTTTTTTATTTATTTACATCTGCTCAGATGGATTTTGGGGTAAGAAAAAATACCAAAAGACACAGTAAAAAAAAAAAAGCTAAGAAAAGTGTTCTTTTATTATTATTATTAATATTTACTTACTATAGTTTTTTGACTTCTAGTTTAATGCCTTAAAAGTCAATTATTTTAGTCTGGACGACCAAAAATGTTGCACCCAAAATGGTAATCATTCCCAAATTTGCCCCATGTTACCTCCTGATTAGCTCTTTTGCAAAGAGTTTTAGTATAAAGTATACAAGTTCATATACATATTTTCAAATGTTAAATATTCATACTATAATTTTTAATGCATTACGTGAATCTTCACAAAGTCTAAAAGATGTTTAGTAAACATTACAAATCTTCTGTACACAAAAAATTAGGTTATTTAATGATGCATTTTTACAATAAAAGATTTGTTTATAAATATATCGAAACTTTGAAATCATTTGATGCTTGCTATAAGTAATTAAGTCTTGCCGAATTTTGCACATGGAGGATGTGAACTAAAATAAATTGCTACATCAATACTACAAAATTCCCTTATAATTTATCAAGCTTAGTAATTAAGCTGCATTTGGGTCTAAAAAAAATTTGAGCTCAGTAGAGACTTACCTTGAAAATTGAAATCAACAAACAGATCACACTAAAACTTGAATTATTATATACAGTTTGATACCAAACTTACTGACATACATTCATAAATAGCAATTCAATAAAATTTGAATACAGTCAACAAATGTGATGACATGACCCATAGCAATTGGATTAATGCTATGTAAAATAACCATTTGCTTACAGGAACCTCAAAATGTACACAACCCTTTATTACACAGCTACACTATCTTGGTTTACCAGATACCACCTATATAACATACCCTCCTGTCTTTGGAGATCTTATAATTCTCGATAATATTCTTGTTTGACATTTTTATAACCTACAGAAAAGCAAAAATCAATGCACCATTCTCTTGCTTTTCTTTATATTCCAACTGGCAAAGAAAACAGTTTCCAAAAAAATAATATTCTGTATTGAATGAAGTCCGTTTCAGACAGCAATGGATTTTTTTTTAAAAAACCATGTGTATCACTTATTTAGAAACTAGTAAATTACAAATGTTTGAGGGCATTCTATCCTACTGACCAAAAGACCTCATGTGTTCCAAACTGCATATTTGAAAACTACATAAATTATTTTGCAGACAGCCAACAGTGTGAAAAGGTAGTTTCATCAGAGTAAATTACCACGTACAGATAGTAGGCATCACACTTAAACATTTGGAACTAATGAAACAGCAACAAAACAATATACCAGTCAAAACTTCTGATAATTGAAATAACGTTAGTGGATAAAAAATTTTAAATTTGATTTCAAGAACTGGCCACAGATGTCAAATATTTAAATCTGGTGGAAGTGGTAGTCAAGTTAGGATCCCAAAGTACTTCTAATGTTCTTTCAATTAAATTATCATTTTCAGTGGTATAGACATACATTTTCTTCCTGAACCAGGAGAGATAAGATAATTTTCAGTTAATACTTTTGCTATGGGCTTGATATAGTACACATTCATCTACACATTTGCACACTAAGTATCTGCACTATAAATTTTGATACAGCATGCATATATTCAAAAATTTGATAGACTTTCAATAAAGGTTACAAGTGTATTGCATACAAAACAAATTAGATCTTTTAGCACAATATTTTTACTTAAGATCTGTTTCTGAAAATAAGTTTTATTTTTAGTTTGAATGCAAAGTGATTTCTTGTTACGATTAAAACATCTACTTGTCAAAAATGTCAAATATTTGAATAATTTCTGAAACATCCTAAATACATTTCAAACATTTGTTTTCCGTTAAACCTATTTTCTACACACTATGCAAGGTCTATCACTTAACCAACCACATAACCATCATAGAAAATTAAGAAATTTTTTTTTCATGCTTAACTGACAAGATATTAAAACATAAAAAATATAAATGTTTAGTTTAAGCAGTTTAAATCTCATATTATATATATATATATATTTACATTTATTATATGGACCTTACAGACAAGATTACATAAATTGCATTGACATAAAGCAAAAATTATATCTTCTCAATACGACTTCTGTACTCAGTTGTTGACAGTTTGCTAAGCCTTTTAAAATTTAGCATGGGAAAGATACCAAATTTTTGTTTTATATACATAAAGTTGAATAACAAAATATCACAAGTAACTACAACGATACCACAGAATTCCACTATAAGTTATTACTCTCAGTAACTAAGATGTATTTACATTTAAAAAAAATATGAAACCTCGAGTGGACTTAAAGATAATCCACTTCACTGAAATCTTGGATCGACAGAACAAGGTAACTTTTTTAAAGATTAAAATGGTTGAGAAAACCACTCTGGGAGCATTCTAAGCTGTTGATTGGTTATTCACGTCACATACTATAGTAAGAGTATATAAGGGACCATTTCATAAAATAGAAAGAGTTGAACAGTGCCACTGCATCTGATTTAGTACATAAGCCATATCTTAAGAATATAAAAAAATATGAGATTCTTATTTTATATTCTAGCTTGTAGTAATTTGAGTTTCTAATCTGTATGAAACTAGAGAATTATTGTTTTGACATAACACCTAATTTTAAACAGTGCTGCTTTCAACATATCACATGACTCAGTAAAATCTGTATTTAAATGTGTTACTTTAATATTTACTTTTGAATTATTAGCTGCAAGTTGATTCCAAACTCAGACATAAATTCATGAAATAGTTGTTCAATACATTTTTTAATACAAGTTAGCAAATGTAATGACATGGCTTTTGGCTTGCTACTCCTCCCAAAAGGGTTAACCCTTTTCTTCCCTCACCTTTCAGTGAGATCAAAGGGCCTCAGCTAATTTAACAGAAAGTTGCTTAGATCATTACAAAGTCTCCACTGTGCTAATGGTTTAGCACAATACACCAAGGTCTGCAAGCTTCTTTGGGTTTTAACCACACTTAAATGAGAATATAAAAAAACTATCTATTCAAGCCATATTCACCAATTTCTGGACCAATTTTTTTATATTTCTGACACTATTTGAGTTGTTACAATTTTTGTGTTAATGGAGTTTCTGAATGATAAACCTACCATGTTAACCTATCTTATGCAGTAACCTTGAAGTTATTTTGACCAAAATTGGATGTTCTAGCTACATTAAATTCAAAAACACTTTAGATGATTCAATCTTTGGTTTTTGCCTCACTGCTTATGTTATTGCTTATCTATCATGATGTGTCAAATTATTTTAGCACTGTTATTTTTGTCTTAATGTGTTGTTTTTTTTCAATATCTGTAATGACATCACTTTGAACAACATTCCCTGGTGTACACATTTACAGCTTCAGGTATTCATACAATTGAAAATGTTAGAATTCTGCTACTCTGAAAATCTTGGATCTTTTTTAACTTGGTTAGTAAAGTTGGTAAATTTAGAGCCCTTTTCAAATGCAAAGATCTTCAAAGAGTTGTTTTAATACTTTGTCTAAATTGTCAACTTTTTAACCCTTTGTTTTTCTTCTCTTAAAAAAAAGACAGTGTATTTACAGAGCTTGGCATGTTTTGAAACCTGGAACTTTTGTTTATTAATATAACAGCTTTATACGACTTGTCCCTTCATTCTGACATATAACAACTTTCTACAACTTGCTCCTTCATTCTCACATATAACAGCTTTCTACAACTTGCTCCTTCATTCTCACATATAACAGCTTTCTACAACTTGCTCCTTCATTCTCACATATAACAGCTTTCTACAACTTGCTCCTTCATTCTCACATATAACAGCTTTCTACAACTTGCTCCTTCATTCTCACATATAACAGCTTTATACGACTTGTCCCTTCATTCTCACATATAACAGCTTTCTACAACTTGTCCCTTCATTCTCACATATAACAGCTTTATGCGACTTGCCCCTTCATTCTCACATATAACAGCTTTATGCGACTTGCCCCTTCATTCTCACATTGCTATTTTTGTTACCTGGAAATCATTTTAATCCTATGACCACCTTTTGTTTTAAACTAATAATGTCCATAAAACAAAGCTTGATTTTATATCACAACAATTCTCAATATTTATGAGTAAAAGAATAGAAGTAACAAAGAAAAGAATAAGTTAGAAAACTGACAATTTTAAAAAGTTTCATAGTCTGGGTATATGTACCCCACCCACCCCAAAACTAGGGGCCTACAGACTGCTAAATAGTAAGGTCCTAGGTTATCCAAGATTCATTATGGATTAATTTCTGTACTGCTGAGGTGCCTTTTCACACAAATTTTAAACCAAAAAAACTGATAGTTATAATCTTTGAACAAGCTGCATAGTCTGACAATAATGCTCATTAAATATGTAAGTAGCCATCTTATTCAGTCGTTTTAACTTCCTTTGTGAATTAGCAAATTTTGCTCAATCAAGTTACAATTTATAAAATGTTTAAGCAACAAACACTATTTTCATGCTAGACTCCTAGTGATAAGATGCAACAATAGGGAGCTCAAAATAAGGCTTACTTATTAAGTTTAATAAATCAGTGAAATTTTACAGTACTGATACAGTAATTTATGTTTTTTGGTTATTTCAAAAGAGTAAATATGTATAGACATATAGCTTTCAATCTTCCACTGCAAAATGTGATAAAGCTTAGCAGCCTACAGGGTGTTCAGAAAGTCACTGTGGACTTATATATTTATTAACAAACAAAACTGCACAGTGACTTTCCAAACACCCTGTACAGCAAGCAGTAAACTAGTAGAAAGTTAACTAGAAAAAAACTGAAATTTAAGAATTTATAAACAATAATAATACATACATATATATACACACACACACACACACACACATATATGTATCGTAACTGAAACATGACTGATTTATAAAGTAGAAGTCCATTAAAATACAGTCAATACAGGTCACTTTATAAAGACCAGTTTTATACTCTTGGACACAGTAACACGACTGCACTTTTGCCACATCACTAAATCTTCTTCAGTGTTAGCCAGGTACGGATGAAAGGTTGAAATAATATAAATACATATAAATGAATAATGTTGTAAGCCATTCTGACTAAACATTTAATTTTGTGTTATAATCTATATTTATTTTCTAATATTTTTTTATGGTGGTCATACGATTATTTAAATTAACCCAAACTGTACATAAATAAAGTAGGGAAATAACAACACAATATTTTTATCTAAAAAAACATTTGATAATTATCTTGAGGTTATAAAGATTTTGCAAGTACAATTTGAAAACATTCTGATGCACAAAAGTATTTTTAACCATAATAGAGATTGCTTCGCATGTTGGATAATAAATATTCAAAATGAAAAACGAAAACTTAAAAATCTTAAATTTTAATTTCAAAAATCTGATATTTTGTGTACAAAAGTCGAAAATTTGAGAAGATGCATTTACTGTTATAATTTAAAAGTTATGGCATGTAAAATGCAAGAAATTATTGAGGCCAGTCCCTGGGATCTGGCCCATGCTGAGAAAGCTTATATTATGTATATGATGTTAGGTGTATACAGATCTATTCAGAAACAAATAATGGTACGTCACCATTTATAACTGCCATCACAATACCTCACATTTACCCAAAACTAAAGTTCAGTCTTACACGCTTATGATACCATGCTGTTTCTAAACTTCAGATCTGGGAATTCAATTAACAATGAAGAGCAACTATATTCCAACTTTCTGAATGCCTCAGATTGGTTCTTAAAAATTCAATTAAAAGAAACAATTCACGAAATTCAGCGAAAAGTAAATGACCCAAAGAAGCATCATGTCGAATACAAAGGCAAATACAAAAGATGCATTCAGTTTCTAAGATACACACTCAAACTCTTAGTTACTTTAAGACTAACGAAAAATTTTAAGTTAACTCTCCTTGCATGCCCTATCCTCTCTTTAGATGCTAGGCCTAAATTAAGCCGCAAAAGAATTAGGAAGTCGAGCTGGTGTTACATTCTTTAAATTAAAGTAAGTATGTGATCTCCTACCTTTAAACCAGTTCCCAATACTATTACGTCGTACTCTTCATCCATATTTGCAGAAAGGAAGACAAAAACTTAACCCTACTGTAGTCAAAAGAAGTACTAAAACTGGGCAATGCTGTTTTATACCGGCAATCCCAGGTTTCCACCCACTAACACTTTCCACACATCAACGTAACAGTTTTCACCGATGAATCGCGGACCAAACCAATGTTTGCTCCAGCGTAATTCAGCTGTTGTGTGGCCTTAGAAGTGCAGATTGTTCGACATCCGCTGAAAAATATAGTTCCAAACATATGAATTACTTTCTACTAGTAGTCGTAATAAATAATAAGCACAATCAAACATGTTGCATTAGAGAATGTTTTGACTATAATTTCCTCTTTTATTTTAAAATTTATCATCGTTTGTTTATTATTCATATACTTACAAAGAAATGTAAATTGAAAACTTTGTCGCAAGAGGGTTCTGAGAAAATACCTTTCATGAACGTGTAAAAGCTAAGATTCACTTTAACTGTAAATAAATACATGTGTATGCAGATAAGTGTGTGTTAAAGCTGGTTGATAAGACTTTGAATTAAGTGCTTTATATTTGTTTGTTTTGCCCAGAAACAAAATAACCGTACCTGATACATGGAAATACAGTATGTGTGTGCACTTGAAATATGTAATTAAAAAAATCCAGGTCTGCTAATATACATACATATACAGGATGAAGCGTGATGATTCAGAACTGTAGTATTTAACAATCACACCTTCCAAAGTGGTATAAATGACACGGAAGATTTATCATTCTTATTAACTTATTACGTCTGCAAATTTTAGCTTAAATTCCCTTGTCACATCCTAATCCTTTCAGACGTATAAGAACTTTACGTACTAATTTCAACCAATAAAAATGCTCTCAGAAATACATGCGGAAATAAAAAGTTATTTATTTGATTAATGTTACAATTTCTTGGCTACAAGTTTCTTCATAGTCGAAAGTACCCTAACTGTCATCGTTTGGCATTTGAACTTAAAACATGGAAATAAAATAAAACGTGTACTTTTTTTTCCAAGAATCTTGTAAACTTCCTTTGCTCTAGATCAGTGTTTTTTAACCTGGGTTCAATCGAACCCCAGGGGTTCAGTGAGTCAGTCTCAGGCGTTCGGCGGAGGTCAAGACTCACACACTGTGTGTGTCCGTTCCATTCACCTCACTCGTATGATTCGTAATGTCATGCTCCACCTGGTCACCGCTGGCTGCGGCTGATCTCGTCACATCACTTGTCCTTAATATCTGTGCTGTAGGGAACTTCGTGCGCTCAACAGAAGACTTGTGACTTTAGTAATCGTGCTTCATTTGTGATTTTTTTTCCTAATCTTTCAATCCCTTCATACTAACTATGTTGAACAAAAAACAGAAAGTGGTGGGGCGAATACGTACAATATGAATTCACGTGTATAACGGAACATGATGGGAGTCAGTGTCTTCAATATATAATTTGCAATGTCAAGTTGAGCAATTCTAGTCGAACACCAGCAAAACTAAGAGAACACTCCCTAAAGCTGCATGGAGATGGGAAACACAAGAACACAACGCTTGCTGAATTTAAGGTAAAGAGAACGCTAGGTTCGTTTGTTTGTTTTAGGAATTTCGCACAAAGCTACTCGAGAACTATCTGTGCTAGCCGTTTCTAATTTAGCAGTGTAAGACTAGAGGAAAGGCAGCTAGTCATCACCACCCACCGCCAACTCTTGAGCTACTCTTTTACCAACGAATAGTGGGATTGACCGTAACATTATACGCCCCCACGGCTGGGAGGGCGAGCATGTTTAGCGCGACCCTCAGATTACGAGTCGCAAGTCTTACGCGCTTGGCCATACCAGGCCTCGCTAGGTTCGATGAAAAGGCTGCTTTGCTTGTTCTCGATTTTGTACCCTACAACAAACCGTTCCTCGCAGCATCATACGAAGTTGCGTACTTGATCGCAAAGCAGGACAAACCACACACCATTCGTGAAACACTTGTAAAACCAGCTGCATTAAAGATGGCAAATATCATGCTGGAGAAAGCTGCTCAAAATAAGTTATCCCAAATTCCTTTTTCAAATGACACCATCAGCAGCAGAACAGATGGCATGAGCGATGATATCTTGGCTCAAGTAGTTGCAAATCTGATTTTAAGCCCAGCAAAGTTCAGCCTTTAACTCGACAAGACCACCGACACTTCCAGTCTCAGCCAGCTTGTTGTATTCGTTCGCAATCTGAAGAACGACAATATAAAAGAAGATATTTTTATTTTGTAAGCCTCTCACAACAACAACTAAGGCGTGAAGAAACTTGTGGATGACTTCTTCAGATATAACGATCTTTCGTGGGATATGGTTTCTGCAGTTTCTTTGGACGAAGCTCCAGTCATGCTGGGATGAAACTCTGGTTTTGGTATGCTGGGGAAAGCCGATGCACCACACATCATTGTAACGCACTGTGTTCTGCACAGGCGTGCGTTGGCAACAAAACCTTGCCTGCAAAACTGGCAGAAGTGTTAAAAATTTTAGTGGAATGTGTGAACTTTATGTGAAATAGTGCCCTGAAGCATTGCATATTCAAAGAGCTGTGTAATGAAATGGGCTCTGAATTCGAGGTACTTCTGTACCATTCTAACGTTCGGTGGTTATCCCGGGGAAAGGTGCTGAATCGTGTTTTTGCCATGCATATGGAATTAATCCTGTTTTTGCGAGAGTACCAACATTGTCATGCAGATCGCTTCGAAAAATTTGAGTTCATTCTCATATTGACGTACATGACCGATATCTTCTGAGCTCTCAATGAACAGATACATGGCAGTGGAGTCAACATCATCGAAGCGGAAGAGAACCTGAAGGTTTTCTAAAAAAGCTACCGTTATGGAAACGACGAACAGAGAATGATAACTTCGCAAACTTTCCCCTGCTGGACGACTCTGTAAGTAAGATCAAAAATGTGTCTGAAATCGGAGACATTTCTGTACCCGGGAACTGAAGCAAGCAATTGATCTGCAAATAGATGAGCTCCCAAAGTCTCTCGACAGAACTTCCCCACCAGAGTCACATCCAGCATGAGTGGGACAGTCGTTCACATTTAGTGTTGTGACAACAGATGTCAATGATGAATACCTTGACAAATCATTGAACTTCAGCAGAACCAGGTTCAACAGCAACTTTTCAGAACAACAACGTTTTGGTGTCACCAAATCGTAGAAAGCTCTTGAGATACTCATACTGTTTGTTACAATGTATCTTTGCGAGCATTTCTTTTCAAGGATGGTAGACATGAAAAGGAAGAAAAGTAACAGACTTTTTTGTGAAAATGATATGAGAGTGGCACTTGTCAAGGTGAAGCCGCGCATTTCTGAACTTGTCTCTGAAAGACAACAGCAAAAGTCACATTAATTTGCAGTGAATATTCATTGAGTTATGATTTTGTTTTTGCATGGAATTCATGTTTTGTTGGTTTTGTTCTTTGAACACAGTTACATTGTGTGCAACTGATGCATGGTTCATTTTGTGCACTAAGAAATATCTACTTATGTTTTGAATTTGAAAAAAAATTAAAAAAATATATTTTTCTAGCTACGAAGGGTTCGGTGAATGCAAGTACGAAATTTTCGGGGTTCCGTACCTCCAACAAGGTTAAGAACCACTGGTCTGGATCAGTACCTCCAACAAGGTTAAGAACCACTGGTCTAAATTCTGTTAAAGTAAAAAAATATGGTTTGTTTATTAGAAACCGCAAATATTACTGGTTTTTACTATTTTTTATTGTCTAAATATTAGCTGGATATGTTGTTGTATATACTCCACAGCATGTCGAAACTCTTTTTGGATGGGTGTAACAGTATGAAACCTGTTTTTCACCGTTCCATGAGGAGTATAGAACATGGCCTAGCGCGTTAAGGCGTGCGCTCGTAATCCGAGGGTCGTGCTAAACATGCTCGCCCTCCCAGCCGTGGGGGTGTATAATGTGACGGTCAATCCCACTATTCGTTGGTAAAAGAGTAGCCCAAGACTTGGCGGTGGGTGGTGATGACTAGCTGCCTTCCCTCTAGTCTTACACTGCTAAATTAGGGACGGCTAGCACAGATGGCCCTCGAGTAGCTTTGTGCGAAATTCCAAAACAAACAAACAAAGTAAAGAACATTCATTTATTCAGGTATATTCTGGAAACATTTGTAAAAAATTTCTACTGGTTTATTCAAATACTTATTAACCTTCCTATTCGCTGCATATGGAAACGTTATAAGCCGTCACATCAGACAAAGATTAAATATCACAATACTCTATAGAGATTAAACGTGTTTCATCCTGTCCACGTGTCATGCTCTCCTAGTGTGTGATCGCACAGACTTCAAGGGGTGATATGGAGACGTTACAAGTTAGAATGAGTTGGTATTTATCTTCCTTGAATGAGTATAATGAGAACGATTGTTGTTGACATATGCACTTTAGTCTAATATTTCTGAAATGCCACGGTAAATTTTGATCTGACCTGATGATGCAATACTATTATGAATCTGGGTCCTCTTTCTGTCTTGCTCCTTTATCATGGCTCTGCAAGTGTGTTAAGGCGTGAGACTCGTAATCCGAGAATTGCGGGTTCGCATCCCCCCGTCACGCCAAACATGCTCGCCCTTTCAGCCGTGGGGGTGTTATAATGTAATATACAATCTCACTATTCGCTGGTAAAAGAGTAGCCCAATAGTTGTCGGTTGATGGTGTTGACTAGATGCCTTCGCTCTAATCTGACACTACTAAATGAGAGACGGCTAGCGCAGAGAGCCCTCAAGTAGCTTTGCGCAAAATTCAAAAACAAACAAAAGAAACAAACTAAATTAGGTAGGGCTAACGCAGATTGCCCTCGTGTAGCTTTGCGCGAAATTCAAAACAAACCAAACCAAATAAGTTAACTAAAACAATTGTGCTGGCTAGATAAGATGATGAGATTCAAGTACCGATTCGTCGGATGAGTTTCAGATATATATGAGGAGTGAGTTGTATTTTGATCCCTTAATAGTCCAAGTTTATACGGATGGGCGTACTTTATGTTGAGGTCGACTTGATCGAATTAGTACTCAGGTATACTCTGGAATTCATTCCAATTTCCAAACAACAACAAACAATAACCAAAGGCTACAAACTCTGCCATGAGAACGTTTCCCACACATCATAAACGAGACTAAATATCTACCAATTTGTTTTTATAGTTTTAATTTATCAACAGTAAAAACAAAAGTTAAACCAACTTATTAGATTACGTCTTCATTCATTATCCACAGACTGCATTCTGACAACTATTGAAGGCGTTTTTGTCTTGGTGTCTGATGTTTAGTTTTAAAATGTGAATTAGTTGTTGCTGCTGGATGACAAAATTTTGTACTCTCTAGCCCCAGTGGTATACACGGAGGTAAGTAGAAACTTGGACAGTTTTGAAACGATCAGTCAAATGAGACAGTGTAATTTCCATCACACCTGATCAATCTGTATCCTAAAGACTGCTGCTATAGGTAAACTTTGATTTAACTAAAAGTATTGAGTAACGTTTATATCTTCTTAGGTTAACAACTGACCAGTGCCAAGGACATGGCTTAGGGACGAGAATATGAAGAGGGTACGAAATTGCAGGTGGAGCTGCAGTCAGATGTAAGGTTATTAACTAATATGGGTATAAGTGTGTTCCTTTGTATTGGTTCGATTTTGATTGAGTTCTCGTACAAGTAAGGCCTCCGTGATTTTGCGTTTGTTTGTATTTGTTTCCTTACTTAGTATCTGGGTTTTTCTCTGGTTACATTGTGTTTATTTAATTTTCAGTGTTCAAGAATATGTTGTTTTTTTTAGTTGTTTTAAAATTGGTTTCCATTTTTCCGCTTGTTTTTCCAATTTAGAAGTTGTGGCAGGTGTTGCATTGTGTGTCCTCCGCTTAAGTCTGCGGATTTACAAAGCTAAAATCAGGGGTTCGATTCCCCTCAGTGGGCACAGCGAGTAGTCCGATGTGGCTTTGCTTTAAGAAATTCACATACACAACACAGGTTGCATTGTATCTTGTAAGTAATACTGGTGTTATGTTCACACACACAACACAGATTGCATTGTATCTTGTAAGTAATACTGGTGTTATGTTTGTCGGTATAATTTTTACATAGTATGGAAGTTAGTTTTGTACTTGGCTTTTAAATAAATTTAATGTTTACTGGAATGTTGTTATGCTTTGTTGTAAGTTTGTTTTTGTTTCGAACGTTCTTTATTTTCTCTCAATATTAAGAGTGTACGGTCTGCAGCAGTGTGAGATTTTTATAGTTTGTTGTTTTTTGAATGTATTATTCTTCCTTTGTTGCTGAATGTGTTGTTAGTCTAAGTGTGTATGTGTGTACATTTTGTGAACGGTTTGTGGAGGAAATTTGTTAATGTTGATGAAATATTGTTTTATTTTGTCTAATTCGTCGTTAATTTTATCTGGTAAGCATATTTTTATGGCTATGTTTATTTGGTTTCTTAGAATGTAGAGTTTTTGTCTTGTTTCATGTGTTGAGTCCCAAGGAATGTGTAGTCCAGTGTGGGTGATTTTTCAGTGGATTCCTGTTTTAAATTGTGTATCGGTTCTTTTAATTTTGTGATTTAGAAATGCTATTTGGTTAGTTTTTTCCTGTTCACAGGTGAACTTAATATTGGAGTGCATAGAATTAACGTGGTTGAAAATATGAAGTGTGTATTTTGTGGGTGTGAATCCGGCAGTTGTATCATCAACACACCTGTACCAGTATAGTGGTGGGTGTAACATACCTGTACCAGTATAGTGGTGGGTGTAAGGCTGAACATAACAATGTCAGCTACAACTGGCGACACGAGATTCTGGTACTTGAGTCATCAATTTGTAAGTAGTTTTCATTAATGAACACAAAGTTAGTTTTGGTGGTGCTGAATTCAACAAAGGTTGACAATTTGTTGCTGTGGATTTGTCTTTCACTTCGGTCAGTCAATCGTACTTGATGACCAATAGAATCTTGATACGTTTTAATTGGCAATGTTGACTTTTCTAGCGTTTATTCTGTCCCCACCCTCGGTGACATAACGGTGTGTCTGCGAACATGTAAAGATAGAAACCGGGTTTTGATACCCGTGATGAGCAGAACACAGATAACCCAATGTGCAGCTTATGGGCTAACTCCAAACAAACATTTAGGATATGTCTGTTTATTAGCTCAAAGTTATTTAATTGTAAATCCCTTGTAAACAAGCTTCTCTCTTGCACATCGTCTTAGGCTTGTAGGTTAACTACGGTGTGAATACATCTTGACATCACTTGATCAGTTTATTTTACATATGCAGTCAGGTTAAGTGTTTTTAGCCAGTAAGTATGAACCTTCTGCTCAAGCCCCGCACAGCCAGATAGCTAAGGAAGTTCCACTCGTAATCTGACGGTCGCGGGTTCGAATCCCCGTTACACCAAACATGCTCGCCTTTCCAGTCGCTAGGGCATTATAAAACGACGATTAATTCCATTATTCGTCCATAAAGGGCTTGCCTAAAAGTTGGCGATAGGTAATTATGACTAGTTGCTTTCCTTCTAGTCTTACACTGCAAAATTAGGGACAGTTAACACAAATAGTCCTCATGTAGCTTTGCGCGAAATTCAAAACAAATAAAAAATAACACTTATTTTTAAGGGACATTCATCTAGGGATGTCTACAATCCTAAGTGTTTATCAGCTAGGGATATTACCAAAGTGTGTTACCACTCGTTTCCTGGAAATGTGAGTTACTATCAAGTATCATAATTACAACAAAGCTTTTACCACACTCATTAAGATGATCACCAAAGAAACAACAATGTAGTAAAAAATGTAATAAATAAATCAAAGTACCGAAGTTGGATTGATTGTAATATAATAATAACTACCCCTAACCCTTTCGGTCTTCCTCTTTCTTTCTTGTCCCTCAGCGCCACAGTGGTATGTCTGCGGACTTACAAGCAGCGTTGCGATACCCCTGACGGACAAAACATATATAACTCATTTTTCAGTTAATCTTTCACTGTTCCAAAATATGACTTCACCACAGTTTTCACTATTCCTCCTGTAAATGAAACTCCTAAATCCAAACATCCTCTTGGTAGATGAAGGAAGTCTCCAGTACCAGAACAATCTAATGGAACTCTTCATCCTAAAAAAAAATTCACTTTTTACTTTTAATTGGCTATTCTGATTTCTACTCATTCAAGCTTGACCTGACCTTTAGTTTATAAAGAAGTAGCAGTCCGTTGTAAGCGAATACACACATTTATTTTTGTTTTACATTTTAATAAAGGCTGTATTCATAGAGTACTACATCTTGGATTCAATATTTTTATTTCTTAACTTCATCTTAGCCAGTACAAATACACCATTGTACTGTAATAAAATGTCTTGCACAAATCTCTTGTTTTAAGCAGACCTATCTGGCATACCTCAGACCTACCTTCAGTTCAATTCTACATAATATAATTCCAAGAAACTACGTTCGTTACAGAACTGCAAGCCCAACGTGGCCACGTGGTTAAGGTACTTGACTCGCAATCTGAGGGTCGAGAGTTCGAATCCGCGTTCAGACATGTTTGCCCTTTCAGCCGTTGGACGTTATAATGTAACAATCAATCCCATTATCCGATGGTAAAAGAGTAGCCCAAGAGCTAGCTGCGAGTGACGATCACAAGCTACCTTTCTTCTGGTATCACACCTAAATTAGGGACAACTATTGCAGATAGCCCTCGTGTAGCTTTGAGCGAAATTCAAAGACAAACAGTACTCATTTGTAAATACTGAGCTCCAAATGTAAATTTTTGTTCTTGTGTTTATTAATCACGATTAAACTGCATATCAAAGAATAATATTTATAATATATTTATAATAATATTTATAATATATTTATAATAATATTTATAATATATTTATAATAATATTTATAATATATTTATAATAATATTTATAATATATTTATAATAATATTTATAATATTTTCTATATATTTACTATATTTACTCTATTTTATATATTTATCCTATTTTCTCTCCTTTCTATCTCTTTCTCTCTCTCTTTCTCATCTCTTATAACTCCTCTTCTCCTCTCTTTTACTTATTTCTCTCTTTCTCCTCCTTTTCTCCTCTCTTTCTCCCCTCTTTCTCCTCTCTTTCTCCTCCTTTCTCTCTTTTCTCCTCCTCTTTCTCCTCCTCTTTCTCCTCTCTTTCTCCTCCTCTTTCTCCTCTCTTTCTCCTCCTCATCTTTTATCCTATCTTTCCTCCTCCTCTTTCTCATATCTTTATACTCTCTTTCTCACTCTCTTTCTACTCCTCTTTCTCCGCCTCTTTCTCATAATTTTATAATATATTTATAATAATATTTATAGGCCTAAAGACAACAGAGCGTTCAACTGAAGAAACGTTTGAAACTCGAACTGATTCGAAACTTATTCTGTCCAGATATTTTAGAACAAGCATCATACAAACCTCCAGAAGACTGTACTGATTACTATTCCATTATTTTGTTCTTTGCTTAGCTAGTGTACACACGTGCAAATATTACAAAGTAGGCTTCTTTTCACGAATAACACTAATATTTTCATCTCTTAAATGCAGTAACAAAAACGATGATAAATATGAGAATTTTATATGCAAAAACGGCTCGTTTGGGTTGAGAAAATATTTTAAATAGAAGAGCGAACAACGTTTCGACCTTCTTCGGTCATCGTCAGGTTCACAAAGAAAGAGGTAACTGACCGGAAGCTGACCACATGTTTGGAAGGGGTTGTGTAACTGAGTGTCGCAATGTAGAGGGCGGGGTTAGATGTTTGAATATATAATTTTATCTATAATATTAATATAGGTATAATGGCGCTCCTTTATATTGGTTTATTTTGGGTTTAAGTTGTTGTATAAGTAAGGTTTCTTTAATTTTGCGTTTGTTTATGTTTGTTTCTTTATTTAGTATTTTAGTGTTTTCTATGGTTATGTTGTGTTCATTTGACTTGCAGTGTTTGAAAACGTCTGACGGTGACTTTTTATGTTCTTTGAATCTGGTTTTGCCCCCCAATGGCTCAGCAGTATGTCTGCGGACTTACACGCTAAAATCCGGGTTTCGATACCCGTGGTGGGCAGAGCTCAGATAGCCTATTGTGTAGCTTTGTGCTTAATTTAAAACAACACCAAAAACAACAAAAAAGAATCTGGTTTCCATTTTTCTACTTGTTTCTCCAATATAGAAGTCGTGACAGTTATCACATTGTATTTTATAAAGAATGTTGGTGTGGTGTTTGTTAGTGTAGTTCTTACATAGTATAGACCTTAGTTTTGTGCCTGGTTTTTGAATAAATTTAGAATTAACTGGAATGTTATATTTTGTTACTAGTTTTTACCAAATGTTGGTTATTTGTTTGCTGATGTCAGGAATATATGGTATACAGCAGTATATGGTTTCGTGATTTTTTGATTCGTGAGATATATTTACTTTTGTTGGTTGATTTTGCTTTCTGTCTAGGTGTGTATAATATTTTCTACGGTTTGTGGAGGAAACTTATTGATGTTGATGAAGTATTGTTTTATTTTGTCTAATTCATCGTTAATTTTATCTGTTGAGCATAGTTTTATGGCTGTGTTTATCTGGTTTCTTAGTATGTTGAGTTTTTGTTTTGTTTCATGTGCTGAGTCCCAAGGAATGTATTGTCCAGTATGGGTGATTTTTCGGTGGATTTCTGTTTTGAATTGTGTGTCGGTTCTTATAATTTTGAGGTTAAGAAATGATATTTGATTGCTTTCTTCCTGTTCACATGTGAAGTTAATGTTGGGATGTATAGAGTTAATGTGAGTGAAAAAGTTAAGTATGTGTTCTGTAGATTCGAATCCCGCAACCGTGTCATCTACATATCTGTACCAGTATAGTGGTGGATGTAATGCTGTGTTAACTGCTTGTGTTTCAACTTGTGTCATAAAAATATTGGCTAGAACTGGTGATACTGGGTTGTCCATGCTTAGGCCATTTGTTTGTATGTAGTTTTGGTTGTTGATTGTTATTGTTATTTTGAATTAAGCACAAAGCTGCACAATGGGCTATCTGTGCTCTGCCCACCACGGGTATCGAAACCCGGATTTTAGCGTGTAAGTCCGCAGACATACCGCTGAGCCACTGGGGGGCTTTGGTTGTTGAACATGAAGTTTGTCTTTATTGTGGTGAATTCTATGAGGGTTGCTAACTGGTTACTGGGAATGTCTATAATTGGGTTAGGGTCTCGGATATAGAGTTCTGAGGCTATCTTGCAGGCTTCTGTTGTTGGAACTTCTGTAAAGAGGGATATAACATAGAAACTGGCTATTAAGGCTTTATGATTAAGTTGATTTAGATTAGACTTGAAATTAAAAGAGTTTGATGAATGAGCTGGCTGATGTTACATATTTGGAGAATGCCCATGCTATGTATTTACCAAGATTGTAATTAAACGATTCATATGTTGACATTATTGGTCGTAATGGACAATCTGGTTTATGAGGTTTGGGGATGCCGTATATTTGCGGTGTGCGTGAGTTGGTTATACGTAGGTAGGAATAAAGTGTTTGTGAATTTGTGTTGGCTTTTTTCATTTGTAGTAGTAATTTGTTTAGTTGCGTCTCATGTGTCTTTGTTGGATTTGTGTGTTTTGGTTTAAATTTGTTCGTGTCTGATAGAATGTTATTCATTTTTTGTATGTATTCATTCGTGTTCATTATTACTATAGCGTTACCTTTATCTGCTTTTAGAATTTTTATGTTTCTGCCTTGTTTTAGGTTTTTAATGGAATTAATGTCTCTTTTTGTAAGGTTGTTTTTTAGTTTTCTGTTTTGTGAAATTATGTTGATGGTTTTGAAAGAAAACTCTTTGAAAAATTCGTTTAAGATGTTGTTTTTAGGTGTTTTTGGAAAATATAATTTTGTAATTTTACCTGGGAAGTTTGGCTGTTGGGTGTCAATAAAATTATCTAAGTTGTCTTCTTTCTGTTTGTTGTTTTTGTTTTCTGTAGAAAGTATCACAAGTCTTTTGGCTAGATCTCCTAAACATGTTTTGATTTCTATAGTTGGAATGTACCAAGGTGCTATTGCGAAGTTACAAAACCCCTTCCAAACACGTGGTCAGCTTCCGGTCAGTTACCTCTTTCTTTATGAACCTGACGGTGACCGAAGAAGGTCGAAACGTTGTTCGCTCTTCTATTTAAAATATTTTCTCAACCCAAACGAGCCGTTTTTGCATATAAAATTCTCAACAAGTGGGTTTCTCGACATCACTGATTATGATAAATATGATCGTACATATTAATTTTCTTACACATAATTTTGTTATGTATAAAATTCATTTTACTGAGTAGTAACTTGCCTTACTGTATGTTCATTAACATCGGAAACTAATTATTAATTATAACAACAATTGGTTGTTGTTTTTGAACTTCGCCCAAAGCTACACGTGGGCTATCTGCGCAAGCCATCTCTAATTTAAGAGTGTAAGACTAGAGAGAAAACAGCTAGTCACAATCACCCACCACCAACTCTTTGATTACTCTTTATCAATGATTAGTGGGACTAAACGTGATATTATAACGTTCCCACGACTGAAAGGGCAAGCATGTTTGGTGTGATGAGGATTCGAACCAGAGACCTTCGGATTACGAGTCGAGCACCCTAACCACCTAAACATGCCAAGCCTAATAATTGTTTTTAAGGTGAATAAACTGGACGAGTCTGAACTCATACGCTAACAGTGGTGTTTCTAAATGTAGACTTGTTACAAAGTATTCTTCACCAAGATAAAGTAGTTCTAACCTTGACTTGTTACAAAGTATTCTTCACCAAGATAAAGTAGTTCTAACCTTGACTTGTTACAAAGTATTCTTCACCAAGATAAAGTAGTTCTAACCTTGACTTGTTACAAAGTATTCTTCACCAAGTTAAAGTAGTTCTAGCCTTGACTTGATACAAAGTATTCTTCACCAAGTTAATGTAGTTCTAACCTTGACTTGATACAAAGTATTCTTCACCATGTTAATGTAGTTCTCACCTAGACTTGATACAAAGTATTCTTCACCAAGTTAATGTAGTTCTCACCTGGACTTGATACAAAGTATTCTTCACCAAGTTAATGTAGTTCTCACCTGGACTTGATACAAAGTATTCTTCACCAAGTTAATGTAGTTCTCACCTGGACTTGATACAAAGTATCCTTCACCAAGTTAATGTAGTTCTCACCTAGACTTGATACAAAGTATTCTTCACCAAGTTAATGTAGTTCTAACCTCGACTTGATACAAAGTATTCTTCACCATGTTAATGTAGTTCTCACCTGGACTTGATATAAAGTATTCTTCACCAAGTTAATGTAGTTCTCACCTGGACTTTATATATTCTTTACCAAGTTAATGTACTTCTCACCTAGACTTGATACAAAGTATTCTTCACCAAGTTAATGTAGTTCTAACCTTGACTTGATACAAAGTATTCTTCACCAAGTTAATGTGGTTCTCACCTGGACTTGACACAAAGTATTCTTCACCAAGTTAATGTAGTTCTCACCTGGACTTTATATATTCTTCACCAAGTTAATGTAGTTCTAACCTTGACTTGATACAAAGTATTCTTCACCAAGTTAATGTAGTTCTCACCTGGACTTGATACAAAGTATTCTTCACCAAGTTAATGTAGTTCTCACCTGGACTTGATACAAAGTATTCTTCACCAAGTTAATGTAGTTCTCACCTGGACTTGATACAAAGTATTCTTCACCAAGTAAATGTAGTTCTTACCTGGACTTGATACAAAGTATTCTTCACCAAGTTAATGTAGTTCTCACCTGGACTTGATACAAAGTATTCTTCACCAAGGTAATGTAGTTCTTACCTGGACTTGATACAAAGTATTCTTCACCAAGTTAATGTAGTTCTCACCTGGACTTGATACAAAGTATTCTTCACCAAGTTAATGTAGTTCTCACCTGGACTTGATACAAAGTATTCTTCACCAAGTTAATGTAGTTCTAACCTTGACTTGATGCAAAGTATTCTTCACCAA